>KK502536.1:305966-534601 GCA_000688735.1 Glossina austeni | reverse complement strand
TTTTTTTTTTTTTTTTTTTTTTTTTTTTTTTTTTTGGCTCAATTTAAAATGTTCTTTACTTCGTAAATTGTTATTACGGTTTCTGATACTTTGTCGAGTGTTTCTCCATTTCTGTTAAGTTTTACTTGAAAGATTTATTTGTTTCTCAACTTTTGTTTTTGTGCTTTTGTGCACCGATAGAACGAACGAAAGGCTGGCTTATATTGCAAGCAAATGTATGTATAAGAAGACCTTTGCTATAAGAATGATAATGGCTCCTACGACTTATGGTACAAAGATGCAGTAAAGCAAAGCCTGTTGTAAACAATTCTGTAATAAAGCAAATATTTTGCTCAACCTTTCATTTCAACAAAGGCTTCAATGGTCATAACGACGATTACATTTTCTAATAAACTGAAAACAGTATTTTATGTTTACACTGATACTTAATTTATTACAAAAAGCTTCAACAATTTGTTATTTTATAAAATAACTAAAATATTTGCCAAAGCATATAATGATGAAAATAAATAAAAATTAATTTTTCAAATTGTTTTTCATACATGAACAAGCGTATGCATGACCAGGGACATGCAGTTTTGAATTTATTTGTTTTCCCCGACATACGTGTGCGTATCATATAATAAATAAACACTTTGTAACGTTTAATAGTTTCGTGCGTATACAAGTGGGATTAATTTCCTTCAATGCGATTTAATTGGACATGTTAAGCATCGTTGTCATCATAGTGACAGTTAACAGCGAGAATAACGAAAAATTATTTCCTTTTAGAGCGCATTTTGTGAGGGCCTTTATATGCATTAACCAAAGCAAAAAAAAAAAAAATCTCTTTTGCAGTTAGCCTAATTCGAGGATGAAGGGACCTAAGGGATGTACTCATGTCACTCTAAACATCGAAGAAACATTCGAAGACTAAATTCAAATCATATAAAGCAAGTTAGGCCACTTTGGCAGAATATCTTCAAAAATATCCATCAAAGTGCTCTTAGAATTCGTTCCCCTTTCCCCTAACTGGCAAACATGTGTCACTTACAAAATTCCCAATTCAAAAATTCCTCGAAATCCTAGGAAACACATAGCTAAGCTAAGTCGATTCACAATTCCAAAGTAAATTCAAAATCATTTTTTTTGAAAGTCTTGCAAATTACGTCGGGGTGGAGCAAAAGTAATCAATGAACTAAAAGTTTTTCTTGGTAGTGAGTACCACATAGAAATATTATATATATTCGGAAAATATATATTTAATTTTTGCTTGTACTGGGATATGTTTATGCAAAGTGCAACAAATTCGGCCCATTTTACTACTTTTATGACTCGCTCAACAATGTGTCACATTTCGGCCCATATAAACCCTGACTCGAAATAGTAAAATCCATCATTTATCGCCTCCCTTACGATCCCGTAATCTAGTTAAGGATTATTGCTGACGATCGGGTTGGCTGTGGATGTCTACGCACCTCGACACTCGTAAAGTTAGCACAATTACTCTCTTTTGTATTTGCTGACTTATGGCTACATGTTGAAAAATCATTCCCACCACATCGGAAATATAGCCCGTATCATTAGATGGTGACACTGCCGTTTCAAAGTTCAATTCACATCCTTTACACGGGCTAGAATTCATTGGCAAACTTGTGTACTATATTTTGTTATGTTGGGCTCTCGCAAAGCGCAGTGGATAAGCTAGCAAGTCGGCAAGTCGGTGATCGCGTGTTCGAATCTCAGTATGTAGGTAGACCATGCCCATTAAGTAACTATCTGTCACTGTTACTCAGACTTATGCTCACCTGTAACACTTTGCATAGCTTTATGCGTTACTTGCAAAGTATTCCGAAATTTTGGTTTTTTTAAAGGGCAAAGTTTTTCAGGAGAAAAAAAATTTGTCTATGAACTTAGTAGACCGACCTTGTAAAACATGTGGAAAAAAATTCATTATCTTAGAGAAGTTTTTTGCCTGCGTTAAATGAAGCCTTGCTACGAAGTTACATCGCAATGTCTCCTACATGGCGATTTCTAGCTCCTCCAACCCTCTAGGAGGTGTCTTTAGAAAAAAATTGTTTAGACTGTTGCAATGAGCCCTAATTTCAAACTGATTCACAGTGCATGTATATGTCTCCAATGAACATAATTACAAATGCAATAAATTGAACGATAAAAACAGCAGATCATCGTTTTGTACAAAGATATATATAATTATTTTTTAAGGATTTAAAACTTATTTTAACATGACATCATTTGTCGTTTTTCCAATCTATCATGACGTACAGGCGCAATAATTAGAAATTTGCATTAAATTTTACTGACATGTTTGCACAGATAGTAGATGTTTTTGTGAATTTTTGTTTTCATATTTAAAGCACGTATACACGTATATATTGGATTTAGCGAATCTGTTGGGTAAACGTATTAAAAGTAAAGTAGACTATGTCGTTGATTAACAAAAAAAAAAAAAAAAAAGATTCATTTACTACCCTTTTAAGGAAAAACGACTTTTCATTACTAAGCGCTATATTTTTCAACAACTTATCAAAATGAAAGCCTCACGTCCATTAAATGAACCAAATGTCTTAGACTAAAGTGCCTGATTACTCTAAACTCTAATATATCTTTTTCGCCAGTACAAAAGTATGGCCAAAATACTGCGAACCTAGAAGAAGTCACATCCAAAAGATTTGCCAGGAGGGACATTAAAATATTTCTTTACCGTCTAAAATATTTTTTTCTTGTACCATACCCTACATGTGGTGCAAGGGTATCTATGCAACAAGCAGAAGAACTTAAGATAGATCCACTTTTTATTATACCGATCGATTCAGGATCACTTTGTGAATCGATTTAAGCCCGCCTGTCCATCTGTCCATTTGTTTGCCTTGCTTTTGTGCGTTCCAAATAGAGGCCGCAATTCTTGAGATATTTTAATGAAATTTGGTCCACTACAGTGTTTTGGGCATAGGAGCACTTTTTCGGCCATTTCCCTTGCAACACTTTCTTTTTGAAAGTCGTTATCTGAATAAATGTATTAAGCAAAGTACTGTAGGGTGTTTAATGGTGGGCCATGTCCCACCATAGTCTTTTTATTTGCTTAACAAATAAACGTAAATGTTAGCTGATTAAAAGTGTGATTATATATTATTTATAACTCCGTGAGAGGCAAGATGGACTAAATGCTGTTTTTGTATTCTCTTAAAATCTATTGCATTTCCGATGGACCTATAAGTTTTGGTATGCAAAAGTATTTACTTTTGATGGTTATCTTTGAAACCACATCGATAGGAATTTTACGACAACACAGTAATTAAAACCTGATCATCTCCAGTTAGTTGAATAGGCACTCCATCCCTTTTTCGTGTGGCGTGGCGGTACGTTGACGGTTAATCGGCTTGTCCGTTAAGCTTTGCCTAGAGATATGAGCTTCATGTGAAATTTTTCTTTTCGTGCTTCCCAATTATGCGCGCTATACCTCCCTTTCCTTCTTCTATCCACCGTGGACCACACATTTACACTTATGTACTACTAAGGCTGAATCTTTCACTTGTGTACCATGTTAGGCTTGTAGCGTAGTTCTATATAACACTCGAAAGGATTTCTTAAGGGTGTCCGCCCGGGTTTTGAACGGATGCAACACAACCCTACGACATAGACAATTTTCGTATTATTTCAAATACTTTTGAGATGTTGGTCTTCCTGTATGAGGGCCACTGAAATTTATTCACTCATTTAATTCCATTAATGCCTGCACCAATATTTTGTAACATATCACTGCTATCTCTAATGCGGCAGATATATAACATCATGCTGCTGTTGATGAATATAAAAATAGCAAATATTGGTTATGTTGAGTTTTTTGGTTAAATCGAAATAGGTGTTTACACAAATTATAAGATATAATATATAAATACATGTGCAAGTATACAGAAATGTAAACGTATATACGAGATCATTTAACAACAACGAGAACAACAAACAACGTCAACAGCGAACTAGCAATTTTATGGTAAACGAGAACTATATAAATTTTCACTAAATTTGTAATCAACAAGTTATCGAAAGGTATGGCGAAAATGTTAAATCCATTAACAACAGCATACAAACACAAATGTTTACATAACACAAATATTTCGGACCTGCATATGTATAAAGTGAGAGTGTGTTTACTGCACATAAACAAAAAGCTTAATGTAATAATAAACAGAGTATAAGTAAAACAAACTAATGCATAACTAAATGTAGTCGCTGCACACAGCTAAAAACTGGTGTTATGAACTGTGTGTACTCTGTCAGGGTAGGCAAGCAAGCACCATTTTTTCTTTGGCTAAAATCACTAGCAGCAGCAGCAGTAGCAGCAGCAGCAGCAGCAGCAGTTGAATGTATGGTGCAGATTACTCTTTACCACATTTATATAAATAATATAAAAGATGAGAGTGAAACACCGATAATTTTTTTTCCTAAATGCTATTAAATAACAAAGTGTGTTGGAGAGCAAAGCAATTTTAAAATTATTGTTACATACGTTAATGTTGTTGTTGCTTTTTTTTATGCTTGTTATGTTATAGTGACATTTTTATAGCTATTTACTCCGAGTCTTATCATTCCTTGGTTACATACTTTATAATTGAAAGATGAGAAGGCCAAGGAAAGAAATTATTGTAAGCTGCGGTCGAATGTGATATAAGTAAAAACAACAATCCTACGACTTCTCAAAATAAGGCATTCTTGAGGAAGTGCTTGAAAAAGCGGTACAATCCATGCCACTTTCAAAAGCGGTTATTCTTGGGCGGACAGACGGACAGACAAGCAGCAAAGGTGAGCCTAGCTCAACACCTTCTGGGTGTTGTATACATCCGCACAAACTTAACATACCCTTGTACAACAAGTGGGGCTGGGTATAAAAAATGAACAGATGTTGCAATCTGCGAACCTAGTTGAGAAGTTGAAAGCTTTGTACTTGTAAAGGGAATTAAAATACTAAGGAGTCTTTATTAGATTGCAAAATTTTAGAAAAATTTGGACAAGAGATAGCTCCAGTTAACTCCAAACATTGGCGTGTGGCTATAACGGTACAGATTGCAGGAGCGAAATAATGAATTTATACCCTTTTGTAGGTGAAAGGTTTTACTTTATCTCAAAATTTTTCTTCACATTTTAGCAAAGGCTTTGGAGTTCTTGCACTTGTTAGGTGCAAGGGCGTATTAAGTCTGTGCAGACGTCTGCTTAGACTTGAGTTTGTCTGTCCGTTTGTCTATCTCGTTTTCTTGACATGTTTTTAAGGCTCTGGAGCCCTTTTTCGATTACTTCCCACATTACACCTTATTTCGAAAAGTCGTTATTTAAATAAATGTATTAAGCGAACTAGTGTAGGGTATTTATTGGTGGGCAGTGACACACTACAGTGATGTTAGTTATTTTTTGTTGAGACACTAATAATTGTGTTGGGTGTCTTACAAATTCGACCACTGCTGAATATAATTCCCTTCTTCCTAAGGATTGGAAAGGCTCTGCTGATTGAAACTTATGAGGATGACAATAATTTATATTGAAAAATGCTCCTTAACTTCAATTCTTTATGTTATCTACAGCGCTGTGAATCTAAAATGCCTGCTTGTGTAATGGCGATAAAAAGGACTTAGACATGTAAATGAAACGAAGAAACTGAAAAAGAGAGAGACAGAGAGAGACAGAGAGAGAGAGAGAGAGTAATATAGAAAGAGTTTATAAATCCTTACAGTCATGTTTCGACTGTTTCACATAGTTTCTGGTTAACCCTGAGAGTTTTGTTTTACTAGTTGAAGTGTGCTATATAAACACAGCTTTGTTTAGCAGTTAATTGTTTATTTTTGCAATGGACTTTCACCGCACTATTTGGCGGTCATATTTACTCGTTTTATTGTTAAGGTCTAAAGCTGTGTTAAAACTACGTTATTGTGTGTTTGTTTTCTATGGTGAAAGGGGTCAAGTTTTTAATTTTAATTGTTTTGCGATGTAGAAAACCTTTCTTTCTTTTTTTATATTTATTTTTATTCATTTTTATTATTTTTTTTATCAAGGTTTATTATTTCCCAAGTACTTTTGAAATGCAGTGGATTATGATAGATAGCGACGGTACGGATGAGAATTAAATGTCAAAATTAATGCGCTTTCGAAAATTTAAAAAGAAATTTGCCTACTTTTAAATTTCCATTTAATGTTTGCAAATAGATGTGAATGCATATAAATCCATACACACGCACACACACACACACACACACGCACAGATGCATTAGTACAAAACTAAAAACGTTCAAATGTTTAATGTGGGTCATTACAGTTTACTTTTCTTACTTATTTTACTTTTTTCAACAAACAGATGAAAAAGTTTTAATTGCTTTCCACTTACTTACATTGTATGTAGGCATTCATATATATATATATATATATATTTATATATATGTATATTTGTATATATATATATATATATACATGTGTTCATATATACGAATACTTATGCACCAAAGAAGTGAAGTACGTTTATTTTTTGTTATTAAGCTTTCAGTATTAAGGGAAAACTAAACAGAAAAAAAAAATCCTGTAAAAAACAAATAGGAAGAAAATTTAATTTAAAGAAATATTTTAAAACATTAGAAAAAAACTTTTAACATTATTGAATAGTTATTTAAAAGAAAAGCAAACAACTAAAACTTTTTATTGCTTTCGAATGAATCTTGTTATCATCCATTTTACTAAAGTGTTGCATGAAAATCGCAAGGGTAGGTATGCCGATAAGCTAATCCCCACTACTTTTATGCTACTTTTTGTTTCAAGTATTAAATTGTAACTTAGGGCTAGCCTATATAATGTCCCATACAAAGGCTATGTATTACGTTACATGTACTTATTTGCTAATCTTACAATTATAAGACGTTATCTAACCCGATAGAACCGGGTTTTTTTCTCAAATAATAAACCGAATCTCACATTGTTTCCATATGTAACAAAGTGGCCGGGATTGCCCTCTACTCATATGTAAACTTCTTATGCATCGTATGGGTGAGTGCAATATTATGTTTAAATCTTCTTCTTCTTAAGTAATCCCATGCGTATTTATCGTATCGCTTTCTTTTCGAATCTGGGACTACGATAATTCAGGAGGAGGTACAGACAATCAGATAGATCGATATTATGGCATGAACACATAACACTAGCGTAATATTTAAGAAATTTTCGGAGGTAACCGGAGGTTTCAAAACTGAACTTTTTCTTTTTATTCACAAGAAATTTGATTATGCAACAGTTTCTTCTTGTTGTGTTTTAATGTCTGTCGTAATGTTTTTTAAGGCCAATTAAAACATTCCGTTTTAAGCAAAATGAAACAAAAAATAAAAATATGTGCTGGTAACACTTCTTAAGCACATTTCAACTGAGTGGTATTTCCGCTTAATTTGATTTGATAACTAAACTCCCTTAACATCCTTGCCTCAAGATTCCAAACATTGAGTGGTTTTGCATATTAACCAATTATCCATTAAGAAATAACCGCTAGTGTAAGACATTATCAGCAGATTGGTTTTTCTGACCAGTCAATTCTCGAGAGCTACGGCAAAGTCGATTGGTCACCAAGCGCAATTTTCAAGTTCAGTCCTCATACGAGTTGAAACCGCAGTACGGTAGACCATCTTGTAACTGCGACTGGCGCGTGATCATACATATAGCGAATCCTGCTCAGTCGATAAAGGAATTAACACTTGCCGATCAGTCGCCCATCTACCAGATTGTGGCCACTCTCTGTTCCCTTTTTCCCTGCTTCTTTTTCTCCACCACTATGTTACGCCAGTGCAGGTGATATATCATACGCTGAGTGATTGATTGTAAAAGACAGGAGCAAAAAAAAAAAGCACAAAAATATCAAGAAACACGTTGTATTCCCCTTCGATCGAATGTCGTTTGGTTGGCTTCAACCGTAAGACCCTCCATTCGTTCAATCCGTTTGGGGATCTTATCGTACATATATTACATAATATATCGGGACTGTCTCACGACACGCATTACAAACACGATGATTATCGACCTGATTGGAAAAAGGTATAGGGTGCAGTTAGAGCCTGGTAGGTAAGTAAGTGTTATGCCTTCACCGACCACACATTCATTATCGTTGTGGTCACATGCCAATTGTTATTAAGGTATGATCTAAGGCTTTGAGAATTGAAACGGGGTATGTGGGCTTGAAAGTCGCCCTTCTTGTGTGTGTAGGGCTACGTGGTTGTCCTACCTGCAAATAAAGGCTACCATTTACTGTCATACACTTGCAGTCGCTTAAGTGTAGCCATTGCGTAACTTTTATAGATGTTTTTCAATTACTCGCAACGTTTTTTATTTGTATTTTTTTTCTACATTCATTTTCACATTGTTTTCTTAGCTGTCTTCCTTTATCTTATACATAGGGCAATATTTTAATTAAAATATAAACAAGTTTTCCTTTCCATCTTTTTTTTATTTTAATTTTGTTTTCCTTGAATGACTAAAGGAAGAAAGAGAATATTAAAGGATAAAGATGAAAATAATGATGATAACGATGCTCATGAATGAATATGGCGACCTGTGCATACTATACTTTTATAAGATCTTTTATCACATTTCAACAGTAAGTAAGACATGCACACAATGCTGTCGCACTGTAAGTACGTTGTGTTTATTGAAAGATACAGGAAGATTTTTGCCGCCGCAAGCTCTTGTTGCTACTGTTGACATTAAGATCCGATGCAATTATGGTAAAATGTCCGATACTTTAAAGCTTTTTCGTATTTAACACAGTTATACACACAGAGATATATATAGCGTAACATCGCAAGCAACAGTAATGAAATTATTTGCGGGCAAAAGAACAAACTTCGACTTTTCTTTTTTTGCATACGTTAAGCCATCGCAAGCGAATTTCGTATGACTTGAAAAGTGAACGCAATATGTATGTTATTGTACATCATTACTCCTTTCCCTTTAAATCATATATAGAGCGGATTGAGAAATACACGCAAAAGTGTAAGAGCAAGTTTATGTGTAAAAATGTGCGCATGGGTTTGTATCTATATTTAAACAATGATATCCGCTGGGGAATTATAGATCGTTGACATAGTCAACATATAACGTTGTAAACCGTTTACAAAGGTCGTTTTTATTTAACTTAAAAAAAAAGAAGAAAAACTTTACCATAAAAGCGTTTAACAAATTAAAATATTTTACACATGTTTGCATGTGTGCGTGCGTTTATATAAACGTTGCTGGTTACTTTCGTAAACTTTGCAGTTGCATGTTAAACCAACCTTTAAACTCCATTGTTTAAACAAAATATAGCGCTCTTTGGAAGTTCAACAAACGCACGCATACACAAAATTCAAGTTTACTTTGTTCGCACTATGGACTGACCAACGCAGTTGTCAAATTACAAATTCATGTACAGACAAAGACGTGCACTGAAATTTCCTTCACTTTCGAATTCGAGAGGCTATCATTTTTGAATGCACGTACAATGGATTATCTTAAAAGTATTGAGCCTTTGGGAGATATCAAACACTTGTCGAATAAAAAGAAGAATGCATTATTTTTTTTCCATTATGGTTAGTTGCCATCTCTCGTTACCTTGTGACAGATATAAAGGATTCCATAAACTTTTTGTGAAAACAACTTTATGTAACTAATTCAGGAAATCCAGCAAATTAAAAAAACGAGTTGAAGTTTTATGGTCCGAGTTATATGTATGTATATATATATATATATATATATGTAGATACATGAAATCTCTTAGTCAAGCTTAGAGATCTTTTGAAGGTGTAGGTTGACTGAGTTTGAAGAAAGGCGTAAAACTCTTCATAAATCCTTGCCAAACTCAAAATGTGAAGAATCTTTTTCAGCCTATCCTTTATAACTTGGCACCCTGGTGCGGTAGACCTTAAGTAGTACATTACCGCTTTCTGTCAGGGACTATTCTCATAACGAGCGCGAAAGAGACATAGAGAAATGGATGCATTTGTTTGGACTGAGGTTAGTTTTACTACGTATCGATTATGCTTTAGCGGAGCATCTTTCGATAGTATGCCGAGTTGTTTGTGCAGCTGTCTTGCTCGTTAACATTATAAATCCCCTCCTTATTGGTTTGCGTAACAGAAAAGTAACTGAAAAGTGTATTATAAGTTTTAGAAAAAGTCGCTATATCTACACGAAGCAATATTCTATGTTCTAACATAAAGGTTTAAAAATTTTCGGTACCCTCTGCAAGAAATATTTCGTAAATTAATATGAGTTCATGAAAGAATGGCTCAATACTTTACAGAATAATTCAAATTATTACCGTTGCAATACTACAGTACTTCGTATGGCAAGCAGCAAGCAAGGTGTATACATACCTTTGAGTAAATTGCCGCAATTTGTGCTCATTTCTCCCAAAAGGTACTTTTCGCTAGCTTATGTTTAATGATTGTGATGGTTATACCGTACAAGACTTGCGCTGCAGATTGTATTAAGTTCATGCGGATGTATGTAACACCCAGAATGACATAACTGCAGGTTGTATCATATTGATCAATTGAAAAACTCTTCATAAATATTTTGATTTGTCTGTCCCGCTGTCCATTTCTTTCTTTTTTTTGTGCAACTTACATAGCACTTATTTTTGAGATATTTTAATGAAACTTAATAGGGTAACATGCCTTTGAAAAGAGATTAGATCGGACCATCCTTATGATCATTCTCCATCTAACGTCTCATTTTGAAAAACTCATAAGGAATAAATTTGCAAAATTTCAAAATTTCTCGGCACTCAATCACCGAATAATAGTATTTCGGCATAGCCGAAATGCTGTAAAAATTTGGATTAGATGGATCAATACTTTGAATCCTCTGCCTATACAAGGGACTCTACGATAAGGACGCTTTTAGATCGCAAGGTGGTCTAATTTTTAATATTTTATGACGAAAATTAGTCGATAGCAATAATTTGAAATAAATGCTGACTGTAACAAAATTTTGGAAAATCCACCTCATACGAAATGCAAGCCTTTGCAAGGCGCCAAATATTAATTTTTTAATATTTTATGACGAAAATTAGTAAGTAAAAGTAAGATTCCCATCAAAAAAGGTATAAATTTTAGTATTTTATGCCGAAAATGAAGTAGTGTGCATAGTGGGCATTGAATGCTTAACCTTACCCAACGATTATGATTTTGGGTGCTTTTTCTCTGCATTAGTTTATAATTGTCACTCTTTCGGCCGGACTAACACTTGAACGGACAGACACATTGCAAACGAAGTTACATAGTTTATACAAATGCTTCATTTAAATGCATTCTCGCCGGCATTCCCCGATGGCTTCTTATTGCTGCTATTCTACAAAAGAGTGTCAACTTTCACAATTGCCAGTACTTGACTTTTTATGCACTACGCTAAAACGAAACGAAACGTGATGAGTTCAATGGAGGGAAAGCAAAAGTTCAACGTTAAAATGACCGAATTAACGCTTAGTAAGTCAAATACCTCGCTAGGGAGTAAAGAGAAACTATTTTGTTTAAAAACTTGGTTACATGGAAAAAACCACCAAATGAGGAAAGTTTTACAACGGAGAAGTTAAACTTTTAAAGGTCAAAAAAAATATATTTTTAAAACCAACAACTTTAATTGGGGATTTCTCTCGACGACGAGGTAAGATTATACTGTGAGTGAAATGAAAATAAGAAACTCGCGCAATAAAAAAAGGGAACGAAATGGGTTTTTAAAAGATTTAAAAATCTTTTGAATTTTGTAAAGTGCAAGGAAAGATTAAAAATCATTGTGACATAAGATGATTTGGAGAAAAGCATTGCCGCACAAATACGTATACGCGTACCCGACATAGAGTCTTATTAACTAACTACAATATATTGGTCAACACAGTAACCCTGCATCCTCAAAAAACCCTACATCATCCTAGAGTTATTCGTATTTTCAAAATTGGGTGTTATATGGGAAGTGGTCGAACGAGTAGTCCGATCCGAACCATCTTCAATAGCGTTCGTCCTTAGGTCAGTGTGCTGAATTTCAGCAAAACATCTCAAATATTTCCACTTGTCGGTTAAATAGAAGAAACAAAAATGGACGGACGGAGCGACATTGAATCGATCGATATAACAAGAGTTGGGTCTATTTCAAGTCTTTCTGCGCATTATATGCATCCACAAAAAATTAATTTAACATTGTACCACAACTGGTGTAGTGATTGAAGTAAAGACTATTCCTTGAGAGCTACTCGACAATAAACAATCACGGCTTTAACGCTTGAACTATGGACTTTGAACCCTTTCAACTTTCGAAATTCTTTTACTAAACACATGCAATCAATTTTTTTCCCCCTGACTTAGATTTCGAGCTGCTGTTGACATGCACTTATTTATACCAAAAGGGATGAGTTTGATACGGTTTTTTATTGAGTAGCCATAGTTGCAAAAATGAAGGCAGGAAAGTGAAATTTAGCACATATAGAAAGAAACTTAAACAACCTGGAAAAATCATTGATAACTATTTCACATTTTTTTACATTCGACCTATGTATGCGGTCCTGTGAAGATACTTCCGAAAAACTGCTATCCAGATGTATGTCAAGGCATCGATTTACTAAGAAGCAGTTCGATTTCAATATCTCTTAAATTTCAATTCAAACTGAATTCAAATTCAATGCACGTCCAATTTAATTTAGGTTTTAATTCAATTCCAATCAAATTTCAGATTTAAGCAGGACGTAAATTGGCGTAAGGCTAGACATGTAATATTTATGAGCCACTATCCGCATGAGTTGCTTAGTGTTCGCGGGTTTAAATCTCAAACGCGGTAGCGTGTACGTTGGGCGTGTCTAAAGCAAGGGCTCAGCCGGTACTAATTTGGTCTTTATTCCTTTCTCTTCAACCACCTCTTGCTAACGAGTGTAGTGTTAAAAGGGTGGAGCATACCCTGAGTTATTAGTGATATTAAAAAAAAAAAGAAATCCAAGATATCAGTGTAAAAACCGGATTTATCAGCCAATTTACGTATCGATATTGAAAAAAATATTTTACTATATTTATTTTTAAGCATTTCCTTGAGGATACGAATAGTGGATACAGTGACCATTTTTTGCACTCGCCATCGAAGAATGTTATCTATATTCTTGACTAGCACCAAATTCTGTATCAATTTATCGGGGAAAACATTGGAAGTTTGTGCGCATGGGTTGGTACCGAAAAAGGCCCAAATCGGTCAAGGGACATTGCTATAATTCAATATATACCAAGAACACCTCGACTTTCTGATGCACTAAAGCGGACGCGCAATAAACATTTTCACTTACATTCTACAGACAATGGAGAAAATCAGCGTGCGTAGCTGACCGGTATTATGAAGAGTGCAAATTTTGCTTTCTTTTGTCTGTTTCAGTATAAATTTGGCAGGAGTATGTATGACACATTCGTTCACAGCCGCAAGTTAATTTTCTTACTTATTACACTCGTATAGATGTTTCGGGCGCTCTAGGGTTGTATATCAAATATTTGCCTTCAAACGTATACAACTTTTGTATTTGTCAAACAAACAACTAGTATATCGGACAAACGTTATTGTTTAACTTGAAATGTAAGCGATACTCAACTTTCTTACAACTAACACCGATGGACATTCATTTTGTCAACACGTTTGCACAGCCCAGAAGAAAGCTTCAGACACTCAACAAAGCATCAACTTCTGATACGATTTGAGTATGTCCGTCTGTCCGTATGTGTGATATCTGTTGCAAATGTTCTCCCTGAAGATATCGCCTACGACCTTGCAAAAGAGTTTGAAAATAGCCCACACAATCAAACAAAACTGTGAACACCTTTGCTTTCCGCGCTCTTTTCCGCGTTGTTGATAAACTAGACTTTTTACAACAATAGAAAAAAATCCCTACGTCCACCCAATGTTATGGAGTGAACGAACTTTTATTTTTAATTTTTTATAGGAGAATGGTCATGGATATAAAAGATTCGAACGCGAGCGTATATCATTTTCTTACTTGCTTTTTATTAAAATTTTAAGTCCTTCCTTCTTTCTAACAATGGATAATTTTAGAAATCTGTGCGCACACAAAAATAAAATGCAAACATTTTTAACGATATCGTTTATAAGTGGTATGAAAGGACTCCCTAGGAGTCTACAAGTTTTCTGTTTTCAAAGTATGCTCTTGTGCTACAATAACACAACGAAGATAATTTAATGTTTAAAGACAGTTTGTGAGAAAAACGTGATGCTGCTTGCTGCCGAAAAGCAAAAATCAATAAAATTATTCTGTTGAAATCTAAAACATATATAAAAATGAGAGAATGAAACGAATGTTGCGAACGAATTTCTTTTTTTGGTCATGCTACAATGAATCAAAAGAAATGTAAGTAAGAATGCAAATCATGCGCTTGCGATTCTGCACGTATTTAGTTTTGAAATAGTTCTTAAGCAAGCAAAGATAAATTTTCGTTTCTTTGCAAAAGCTCGTGGGAGGAAAATCGAATGAGTTAAATTTCAATTTCTGAAAAAGCCGACTACTTCCGGATTGTTTTATGTGAATTCTTGCTTTGTGAAGTGCAATTGATACGTGTTTGTAAAGTGCATAATAATATGCAGATATAAGCAAGAATGTTGCTTTAGGAGCCAATTTTTAAAGAAATACCTTAAAAGAATAAAAAGAAAACCAATTTAGTGCGAAAACAATTTTCGTACAGCACAGTGCAGGGAAAGAGAAATCATGCTAAAAGAAAGCAACTAAAGATTCTATAGTGGGCCAGAGCACACCATTAAATGTCTTACACTGCCCTACAGTTACATTTATAACGACTTTTCTAAATAAGGCGTTATATGGGGCGCGGTCGCAAACGTGAATCGATCCGAACCATTTTTAATACCCTTTGTCCTTACGTCACAACGTGTTATTGTATGAAATTTAATCATTTAAGACTAGAAAACAAGACAGACGACACGGACAGACAAACTCAACTCGATTCAATAAGTGGTTCTATCTCAAGCCCTTCTGGAGGCTGCATACTTCGGCGCAAACTTAATAAACTCTTGTGTGTAGTGCACGGTATAATTAAAGAAATTTTAAACACATTTTGGTAAATTTTGTATACCAAACAAGTGAAATTGTTATCCTTTGCCATCACAGGCGTTCTATTAAATAGCTGACGTGAACGTTCAAGCCCAATTTTAAATACTCATCTTGTGCAATGAAATTTTAGCGCTTTCTCTTGAGAGATTTCAACGGTTTCAAACATTGTAGACGAGTTTGCGATTACGTGCTCTTTCAATCCAAATCTGCGGAATGGATACGTGAATATACTGCCTTAGTGTGATTTTCTTAATATTCAGGAATATTCAGAACGCTCTAAGTATAGGAAGATGAACGTACGGGCGGAGACGTCTCATAATATGTATTCAAAATATAATTTTCTTAGATTTGCAATTTTCGGAATTACTTAGGCACACACGAATGTACGAAGCATCCACTCTATCGCGTATTTCTGAACACTGCAAACTGAATGACGAAATTTTCGTGTAGTCTTGTCTTAAGAATAGGGAAAAATTACAAAAATGTTGTTGTGATTTAGAATTGAAAAATTGCTTAAACATGGCAGGGAAAAACTTTTGCTTGACTATATATGTGCCTTTATCTGTCAACTAGTGTAATGACATTAAATGCAAACTAACACAATAAGCATTTGGTTTCTTTTCTTGCTTTCTTCATTCATTCGCTTTTATATTATTGTTGCTTGTACGTGAATCTCTGGTTGATGATAAGACCTCAACACAATGTGTTTGTCGACGCAGCGTAGAGAGTGTTCGCCGTCTTATATAAGAATGATAACTATCTCTAATCGGTGTTATTTTCATTTTTATTTTCTGTTTTTATTTTCTGTTTTTCTTTGTTTCAGCTTGCAGTATATATTAGCTGCGTCAGAGAGCAATTGCTGCTTGAAATAGAACTGTCATTTGGGTTTCATGCTACATTTACCAGCACACTGCGTTATTACTCAATGGCTCGTTATAGTAGTTAAGGGCAAGACTTAAGCACACTTAACAAATGTACATTCAAGCACACATATTCCATATCCTCACCACATATCACCTTAGATGTCAATGGGGAATTAAATTGCATTAAGCACTATGCCGACGTAGGCATTGCCATAAAATGAAACAAACAAACCAGAAGTTATATGCATTTTAGATTCATTCCCTGCGATGCTTGTTGCGATTTCATCGTTTTTGTTCTTCTTTACCAAATTTGAGAAGTGTGTTAAAGACGCCAAAGAAAGCATGTTACTCTTACAAGCCTATTTTTAAGCTGATGACGTTTGATTAAGAGCAGTACTACTGGCAGTACTATAAACTTGGCCTATAATCTTATCTAACTGTAAGATAGCTTTTATTCGTTTTATTTTAATGACACTTTGCTTAGTCATTCCAATAAGCCAGAACAATGGGCAGTAGCAAATGATTGTAAAAAGCCGATAATAAACTTCATTTGCGTGGTGAAAGGCGTTTAAATTACTTGGAAATTGACTCATCTTTTTAGTGGAGAAGTTGTCTTTTTCGCCATTTCCTTTTCGGGTGATATTATCTCATGTCAATAAACGCAATTCTCACACGTGAAGTAAAGGCCATTCTTGAGAAAATCACTTGAACACATTATATTCTGGATCATGCATCGCATTCCGGTATCATTGCTAAGTGAAAAATTCAACTCTGCCTAACCTCAAGTAAATGACTACAAAAAACAAGAACAGTTTATCAGAAAAAATAAAGGAGCATCCATTTTCTTTACTAAATATATTCTGATCTATATTCTGATCGGAGAAATGCAGAAGAACCAAAGTAGGTGTAGCGCATGCTTAACCAGCACAACTTTGCATTCTAAAATTTGCTTTTATGGAAGAAAGCACAAAATTTAAGCTGCTAAACGATTTTCAATATCCTTGAAACTATTCGTGTTCCGAAGATGCTAAGATGTCTGCTTCGTTTTAAAGGGGAAAGCTTTCCATGATTACCTCGTGTTGTTTATAACTATATAATAAAGGTCCCTACCTCATCTTGTTATATCGAATTTTGTGTCATATTACGAATTATCTCCGCACCGTCTTACTAGTTGCGTAAACATATAAACCTAGTGAACATTATGTAACTCATGGCGAGTAAATAAAGGAAACTTTATTTTGAAGTTTATTTACATGAATTTCACGTTTTCTTCCAACAATTTATTTTTCTTTTGCTCTATAAAGTTATTATAGGCAAGTCTTGGAAACTATTTTTGTCGCTTTCATTTGCTTCGCTTTATACCTTGCGCTTACTTATTTCGTATGGGAAATTAAAATAATAATTTTAATACAAATTCAAAGATGACATAAAACTTTAGTTCTTTTCAGTTGAGCTACAAAGCACGAAAGAAACAAAAGGATGAAAGCTACTAAACGATGACTTTTTTAACTTTTCAAAAATATAAAAATGAAGCTTTGCATACATTTTTGAAGGGCATATACAGTTGTCAAAACGTTTGCAACCCCGTGGACGAAACTTTAAAGAATCTATAAGGCATACGTATTCTTGACCAGCATCAAATTCTAAACGGATTTAATCATGGCCGTCCATCCGTCTGTCTGGCTGCCGGTCTGTCTGTTTAAAGTCTGTGGTAAATATTCTCCTTATCGCAAAAGGATGCTGGCTGCCATGCCAGATGTCAGAAACATTGGTAGCTCTTGGATGCAAGTTGAGACTGAAATTGGGCCAAATCAGCCAAGAAAAAAACATCTGATGTTTTATTCGCTACTTATGAATCATAACAAACGCACATATCAAACTTTGCCTCACCTGTGTAAAAATGGAGAAAATCTGCGAGCCTACTCAATATTATAAAGTATTGATATTTCATTCATTTGTGAAAAGGCGCTTAGCACCCAGAAGGAAATTTCAGAGACCCTATAAAGTCAACATATTGTAGATCCGTACCATATCCACCTACTTATTCTGTTCGTTAATGGATGTAGTCAACGTATTCATAATCGCAAGAATGGAGACATCTTTTCCAGTCACACCACTTGAATTTTCATTTTTAGTCTGCAAAAATGGAAAAAATTATCCCCCACCCACCTAACATTATAAAGTACGAAAATTTAATTTTTCCTTTTTTTGGAATTTGCTTTAGAATAACGGCACGAGTATAGAAGATTCGACCATGACCGAACATAATTTCCATATTAGCTGCAATATCATAATTGGCTCAAGAAATGCGCTCACACGATCATTTTTTACTGCTTCTAATAGTTTATTGTGTAACTTTGACGTAAGTTGAGTATAACTTTCTGCTTAATTCCCGATAAAAAGTATACAGTTTCAGTTTGGCAAACATTTGTTGAAGAGCATGTGTTTAAATTTAATGTATTTGAAAATTAATAACTAAAGTTGACGCTAAAGGTGAAGCTATGCATTTTTTGGCCGCCTATGAAGGTTTAGGGAGATCAAAATTGAGTGAATCGAGTTGGACATACTTTTGGCAGGGCCCTTCAGCGCGCTTGCTCAGCAATGAGTTTTTAAAGACAGAAGAAAAAAAGTGGAAACACTGTAGTCAGATTAGGCCGAGTATTAAATACCCTGCACCACATTGTCTAACACAATTTTTATTTTTGTTATAGAACACGAAGACTATACCCTGTTTTTATATGGGCTTACAATTACGGAACTGCATATTAAAAATTAGACATCCTTGCAAATAAAGGTCTCCTTTCCATAAAAATGGTTGTTCCCAAAAGATTCAATTTTGGAGGTAAGTGTTCCAACTTTATCACAAATTAATTTTTATATCAGGTTAATATTGGGGGTCAATTTTCATCATAACATAGAATTTAAACTTTCTTGCCTACAAATTGAAAATGTTCGTGAAAATCCTTCTATAGGATAGGATTCAAAAAATAGTCCGAGATGGTCCAAATTTTGTACAGCCTTCTTTATCTTAAATTACTGCTACTGTGTGATTTTCATCGCGAATTAATCGAAATTCGATTTTTATATCATAGTGAACTTAAGTTTTGATTATACGAGAGCGGATTCAAAAAATTGACTCAGTAGGTCCAAAAAACCTCTTTTTCTAAATAAGACGTTATATGAGGAATGGTCGAAAAGGTGGACCGATCTAAATTGTTTTCAACAGCGCTCGCGCTTGCGTCAAAACAGAACAGCATAGCAAATTTCGGTAAAATATATCAAAAATTTGCGAACTTTAGCTTAAATATGGATGAACAACCAGACAGACAGACGGACAGATAGGCTTAGAAATTGATTCTGAATCGATTGGCATAATAAAAGAGGGGTCCATCTCAAGCCTTTCTGTGTTTTACATACGCCCGCACAAACTTAGTATACTTTGTACCACGAGCGGTGTTGAATATAATGAAAAGTTTACACTACAGAAATACGCAAGACAAAAACACGAAATCTTGCCCCACAACCGAGAAAAAGTATAATAATATTCTAGGCGATATATGACGCAATTCGGTGACATTTCACATAGGCAACGTCGTCTTATTTGTCAACGGTTACTTAAATGTTATAGCAGCGCAATTTTACTAAAGAAAAATGTCGTATGAAGTTCCAAACTCTAAGTGAAAACGGCAAGTATAGGTTTTTGATAAATTGCAATTGGACTCATTTTATTTAACTGGCTCTCGCTAGTCTCGGTATCTCAAATTCTCAATTGATATTTCAGGCTCTTCCTTCCGTATGTCCATGCTCCATGATCATGGTGGACAACAAACGAAACATAAATAAATGAAGTGAAAGACTCCCTTTGCTGTTTGACTACATTAAGATACTTTTGGACTTAAAATTAGTTTTTTAATAGCAGTTTGGAATAAGTAAAAACTAATAAAAAGCTATGAGAAGGAAATTTCAAAGGATAATATTAATTAATATAGAATTGTAAAATGGATAAGATTCGGATTTAAATCACATTTCAATTTAATTTAAAATATAACAGACATTAACTACCAGTGCTTAAAGGAGTTCAATGTGAAAATGTTCCAAATCTTTTCTCAAACAATTGATAAAGGAAAAGCTTTTCAGTTATTAAGATGGCGAATAATTAAGATTACTCTTTAGATAAATAAAACTTTTTACTTCTTTTATATCCACTCGAAATGATAAGAATTTAAGCCTGCCCACAAGGCATTTATATATCTAAATATGTGTATGTATGTGTATGTATATATATGAAAGCAATTATAAAAAGATTTAATAAAATGAAAAATAAATTAAGTGAAATTGCAATGCATAAGAAAATATTATTGTTTTGGAAACAGAGGAGAACCGAATTAATTTATATTTCTTTTAATTTTATCACAAAAGTTGTTGGTCAAGGAAGCGTAATACTACACCGCACCGCATTCTGTTAAATAATCGCAATAATAATAATTCTTAAAAAGAAGACAAAGGTAAAGGAGAGAGTGAGGGGACAAGGATAAAATTCTCTTGCATATTTATTATACAATTTAAGTAAAGAGTTCATAAAGTTAATGGCTAAGAGTGCTCGCGTCGAGTCGTTCAAACGAATTACATAGTTAACGTAAACTTTATTATATGTTGTGATGGCGACTACACTCATTTCCCGTTTCCTGTCGAAAGAATACAACGCTGATGATGATGACATTATATATTTTTAGTTCTACTACAACTACTACTTGCACCGCTACTACTACTACTACAACTACTAGTACTACTACTACTGCTACGACGATACCAGTTTATAGGGTATATGTAGGGAAAGACTTGTTCATATTACTTTAGTGAAATGCAGATAATGCTGCTGCTATTGCTTTTAGCGATAGTATAGCTTTTGTATTATATTCGTTTTAATGATGTAAGGATTTTCCTTCTTATAGAAGCGCCCGCCTGCCGCTTTTTATATGCATGCATTTCAAGCGAATAAATATTATGTAATAAAAATGTTAGGTTTTGTTCCTTTTTCCGCATTACGAAATACACTGCGCTATAGTAATAGAATAAGACCAGCATTTTACTAAAAGTTTTTTCTTTTCTTTTGATTATTTAACTTTTCTTTCTTTTTTCCTTTTTTTTTGCTTTTTTCTCAATCTATATCTTTAGTTTATTCATTCATTCATTCGAAAATTTGCTTAGCATGTGTAGGGTATTATAGCGTTCTAGTTATTTATCGTGCTTGGGGTGTGTGCGGCTGGCTCAATGTCCTAAAGCTTGCTTTTAATCTGTCGTTTTGTTTTTTCTCAGTAGAAAATCAAATTTCATTTCTATTATGTTTAATGTAATTTAATTTAAATGTCTGCTCAAGTGTATGTTTGAAGTATTAGTCAAACTATGCTATGGTTTTTTGCAATTTTTTCTTTTTCCTTTTCTTCTTCGTCTTGTCTTTGTCTTTTCTACTTTTCCTACAGTCAGTCAGTAAAATTTATCGTTTCGAATATATACATACGTACACACATACACGCATACATATCGTAAGCTAAACTAATACAGTTAATAAAAAAGATTTTCAATTCAATTATTTTTGCTTTTTAAAACGTCTGCATAGACATCAAAATGTGGGTTTGAGTTTTAAAACTCATTTAATATAAACCTCAATTTATGGTTAATTTTTGGTGTAAATGTTTGTTGCTGGTATCATTGTTTCCATTATTGCCCTACATATGTATTTATGGCAATTATTGTTGCGAATTTATTATGTTTATTACAATGATTATCTAGTTTGTTGTTTTATTGCGGTTATATTGTGTTTATAATTTGTTTCCTACGCTCTATAATTTTATATTTAATCGAGATTTTCATAATAATTAAGAACAAATATAAATTATGAAATAAAAGTTTTTGCATTTAATTTAATTAAGCAACAAATAAGAAAACTTTACATGGCTTAAGACGAATCGTTGATACCTTTCGAGTAAATGCGTTTCAATTTTTATTATTATCCAAAGTACTTATGTAAAGTACAAATGGAATATCAAAAATAATTTCAATTGTTTCACTATTACACGACACACTAGCGGATGAAGCAAAACCTTGAATAATATTGCGATCATATGTAAATGGACGGTTGTTAAGTATATACATAAGCTTATCTCCCAATGTATATGCGATAGTTTCATACGTGTAAGTAGGTAGAGCGAATACAACAACAACAAAAAGAACCACGCGTTTATGAAGTTTGCTCTACCTAGTCAATGAGATAATTGAAATACCTGACAGGGAAACGTTTGTGCACTTCGCCAGCCACTTCGTTATTTTTTCTGACTCCGCCCACTCGTAAAAAGAAGGTAAAAATTCTTTTCTATTTCTCCTAGATTAGTTCGTAGCGTATCACACGTATTTATAAGATCGTGACAACAGCTAATCGTTTTTCAGGGCTGTTACCTAACCATGAAAATTCAACTTAAGCCGTTGTCAATACGTCGTTAACTTTATCAGCAGAATATGCTTCATTGTGCTGCAGAGCAACTTCAGCTGTGATGCGATCTTTGGTTAAGGCTCTCGCATTGGCAGTGGAAACTGTGTTGCTTTCTTCATTATCTTCTGTGACTGGTGCTCCACCCGACCTTAATGTAGATAAAGTCGTACGTTTCGTGTGTCGTTGTGGGTTTGACTCATTGTTCGTTGAGCTGATTTCGCTTTCCGAAATCTCAATACTCGCTACATCAAGTTGAGGATCCTTGCGTCTTTTATTGCGCAAGATCTATTCTATTCAATTCTTGACAAAGGCATTAGAAGATCGGCGTAAGTAAGTAGTACTTATGGCAGTCATGGAGGATGTGTTGATGAAATCGTAGTTTCTTTTCCCTACAAGACGAAGGGACTCTTTCTAATGCCCATCTATGTGATATACAATACAATACATTTCCGGATATAAGCGACAAAGAAATCTTGAAATATACGCCTTTCATGCACTTATGGTTAATAAATCTACTGAAGTAGTAAAGCAATTCTGCCATAGAAAAACGCTTGTTATTCGTTATGTCGAAATACTGCAAATAATATTTCAGGTGTATTTATCGACTTTCAGAGATTCACTGTTATTTTGTGTTACTTTTTTACATTAAATGTCGTTCATATTGCTTTCTTAAAAATGTTTGCAAATAAAACACATTTTTCGCTTGTAAGGTGTGATAGTGAATTCTATGGAATATATTTCCTCCACATATACAATAAAAAGCTTAGCCGAAGGAAAAGAAATATGCTTCAATAAAATTATAAAACTTTCTTAGATTTGCACATTTTTTTATGTCAACAAATTTTTTTCTATAAAATTCCGGAATTACATAATTAATTATGCATAAATGGATTCTATAGAATACATTCATGTTCAGCAGTCTTTTTCGTGGGAATTCAATTTAAAAAAAGTAAAAACGTTATAGCTGGCCACGGCGTAGCATTAAATACTCTACACCGCTAAGTGCTCTACCATCCTTGCACAAAAATACGTCAGTGTACCAAAATATCTTACAAATTGATTGAACACAAGAAAAAAGGCAGACTGACCGACCGACAAGTTTAGTGCGTTTGAATCGACCGGTATAAAAAAAGCACGTTAGTGGGCCATGGCCCACCTTTAAATACCCTACACCGCTCTGAAATAATTTATGTAAAGGCTTTTTAAAATAATGCGTGTTATGGGAAGTGGGCGAAAAAGTGGCCCGATCCAAACCATTTTCGTCTTTGGGCCAAAACCCGTCATTGCAATTAACTTCATCTAAATATCTCGAAAATTGTGACCTGTCTGTTGTACAAAAAATGAAAGACGGACAGACAAGCTTAGATTGATTCCCATCACCCACCCACATCGTCAGTGGTATAGGGTATAAAAATGTTAAATGATTAAAGAAAATGCGTCCAATTCTATGCTTATGTGTGCCATTTTACACGGCAATTGTACGATCGAGCAAAATAAATTTAATTTCTTTTTTATACAATTTAATTGGATAAAGGATGGTTTAGAAAGCTGTTGCATGTAAGGTTAAAAATTGCTAGAGTGCTTTAATGAGCTGCCAAAATTCTTAGTGTTCTTAAGCAGCAATGATATACGTCTGAGGTTACAATCTGTCATTACTGTAAAGGTGATTAAACACTAAATCCACCGACTTTTTGCATATATTTACGTCTACCAAGAAGCGTCAATTTGGCTTACAATCTTTGCGAAAGCTGCCACAAATGTAAAAACTAACATAGGAACAAGAATTCGGCCCTGACTCCCTGAGATTGATTAAAAACTAATTTTGGTAGACTTAGGTTTACCGTAATAGCGTCTCGCCAACCAGGTAAGCTAGAGAAAAGCTAATTACAGGTATTTGATGGTCTTTTCACATAAATAAAAGTCACAAAAAAAATCGGTAACTTTAGATACCTTACAATCATTTTTCTGCAGCTAAAAAGGCCAAATTGACCCAATTGACTGCAGTTCTAGTGTAAAGGAAAACATCAACTGGCTACAAAATTAGAAAATTATATTGTTCTGGCCGTAGGGTATGAATTAAAGTCATGCGTCACTTCCTGCAAAGAAAAAAAAAAATAGTTTACAAGAAAGACTGCTTCTATGGTAACAGATAACAACAACAAAAAAACGGGTTTTTCTACGAAATTTTGATCTCATTTATCATCACACAGTAGCATTCACGAAATAATTATGTAGAACTTACTTTTCTGATTACATTGCAGTTTTTGATGAAAATACAACGTTTCGTAGACTTAATCATCCGCAATCTGTACAAAGTAGTTTTCTTTGTATCACAAACAAACATTTTCCTGCGGTCGCAACTATTTTTTGCTTGTTATTTTCCTTTGTTTGAATATTTGATAGAACCGTCGGTTTCTCTTTTTGACTTCTTCTATGCCTGTCGCTTTTTTTCGTATCTACATTTATAATCCTAATGGTGGCGGTTACAAATTCGTAGCAGCTTTTTTATATGCCTGAGCTTACACAAGCACAGAAAGAGAAACATCACGACTTAGTCTATAAGCATAAGTTTGCTCTTAATAAAAGTGTTAAAAGGTAGTTTTAAAAGGAATTTAACCGAAAGAAATTTTTATTTAACTTATCATTTCTTTTTTGGTTAAATGGCAACTATTATGCCAGAGATTGCTATAATAGCGAGTAACGTTGGCAAAATATTCGTTCAAAATTTATCTTTTACTTTAGAAGTTTACAATGGAAAGATATTTTAGTTTTTATATTAGCCTTTTGGGAATCATAGTAAAAGAATTTTATCTCCCTTTCTTTATTATCCTTCTATTCGTAAAACTCTTCTTGTGACAATCGAAGATAATTTTTATAAATCAGTGAGACTATAAAGGAGGTCAAAGTAGATTCATTTAACACCTACAGTAATCAAATTTCGTAGTGTACTCGTGCAATATTTTTTAAGCTGCCATATATAGACCTATGTATGTATACGACAATCTATATATGCGTATATTAGTTGAGTTGAAAAATTATCAAGGGGAGAAAAAATATGAAGAGTTTTTGATCAGGTGCTGGTGTTTGGTGTCACCCACTGGGGCACGTTTGGAATGCCACATTCTCGTCCAAAATTTTCATGAGTACATTTGGAATGTTGTGAATCAAATACAAAATTTGAAAGGGTCATGAAATAGTGTTTAGGCCTTCGTGACAAGATGCACAGGTTCGGTAGATGCGGACGTTCGGTTTCCACGTGAACTGTCTATGAGATGTTTTATTGATCGAAATTCTATCAGGGAGTCGCTGCTGTAAGGCAACGAAAACGACCATTACTGGCAATGAAAACAGTTATATTTTGTGGGTAGTGGAAGACAGTTGTAGGTTCTAGAGTTTCAAGAACCTGTCTAATGTAAGTAATTAACAAAATTGAAGCAAGCGAATCGAAAGGAACAAGCCCGAAATGACAGCAACAGATTAAGCACATTTTTTATAACCCGTCAAAAAGTCGGCTGAACAATTTTGATACACTCACCGTTACCCTGTCCGGCTACCAATTATTTCGTTCTGTAAGAAAATGATGGTCTACAGCAGGTTCCAATAAAGGACCGTCAAAATAGTTGATTGCATGTTTTGAGATCAAACACAGAAATTTCAGAATGCCAATAGGGGCCCGAATGCCTCGACCGAAAAATACCAAGAAGTCATACATAGTAAGAGTCCACACCTAATTAAATAAAATTCATTTTGAATAGAAAAGTGACAAAAGCCCTCTGGATATTTTTGCCCGTATGTGTATGCATACCTATATACATATATATATAAAAATATGCACATATATATATATATCTATATATATTAATGTGTATACGCATTTATGTATGTGTGTGCGGGCACATGTGTATTGGAATGTGCATTTGTAATGTAATATATATCGCTCATTGTCATACATTGTAGGCGACGTTGCACCACTAATAGAAAAGGATGGACACATTAAAAGGAGAAAATAAATTACATACAACATTTTTTTTTAATATACATAAGTGAATTGAAAAGTGCAAATTAAATTTTGCCCTATTCGCTTTTATGTGATTACGCGTACAAGCTTGAGGCACTTAATATTTTAATGTGTAAAACATTCCATTTTTTCTAAACGCTTCCAGTTCACTACAATGAAAGAGTATTTGAAAAAATTTCTTTCATATAACATACGTTTGTTTAGTTTATCATTATTCGCATTACATGGTTTCTCCCCAGTGGGCTTTGTAAAGAAAAAAATTTGATATCCACATCCCGACTATGATTAAGGAAATGGCAAATCGCCACTTTGAAGGGGCTATCGTGTTGAATATACGGAAAATTTGATTGTAACTCATTGTATTGTTGTCGTAACTAAGGTTGCGTGCAATATTTCCGCATGATTGAAAGTGATGTGATATGAAAGTGTCCGAAATATAATATACACTGACACCTTTCCGTCTAACACGCTCTTCCGCGGCCGCCAATTGGTATGTACAGTATGTTGTTAGCTCCACATTATATCGCAATTAAAGGGGTGTGGAACAGTTTAGTTCATTTAACTAATTTTTCATTTTTATATTTACGCTTATTATTAATGATTATGATTAACAATGATATGTTAAACAGTTTTCGGAGAAGAGTGTCTCTGTAGCTTATGCGTTTTGAAGCATTTGCTGTCATCTTGCCCCATAGGAAGTGCCCGCCACTATTAACGAATCCGTTTGATTTTTAGATAGTGCCAACCTATAAATCAAATCTGTTAAAATTTCCTTATATTACGACGATTCATTTATAAACTACAGTAACGCTACTTTATAATTTTTAAAAATAGTCCCGACCCTACGAACTTATTAGGTAATGTGTTAGTTATGATTTTCATTAATCCAACATTTCGAATTTATTTAAAGCTATATATCCGTTGTCCGTATGTCCGAAGGCGTACCATAGATGTTACACAGTTGGGCTGACGGACAGATGGGCAGTCCGATATGCTTAAATTGATGAATCTGAAGCTCGCTTCAGGGCATTGCGAACGTTTTGACAAAGTGAATACACCCTCCATCCTTCAGTGGTGAGCACAAAACTTTAAGACCTGCTCGAAAATTAATCAATGGGTTTTATATTCTCCCTTTTTGTTTTTCCTTTCCTTTTCTATTTTTTTTTTTTTATTAAGTTCTATGTGAACTTCGTTATGCTTTCCCACGATGAAATACACAATTGTTTATGTTTTTATTTACATATTTTTCCTTATTTATGAAATATTTGATGAAAAACGCTTCTCTGTTTTAATAGAAGAAATATTTTAGTGGCTTTTTTTTTTGGAATTTTCCCCGTAAAAGCTGTTTATTTATACGGTTGAATATTTTGTATTACTCTTTTTATTTTTTAGTTGTTCATTTATGTATTTACTTTTTATACGCAAAGAAGAAATCTTCGCTTATAAAGACCGACAAAGACTTACCAACCAATGCTTTTGAGGTGAATACATATATATACATATATTTATATATATATATATATATATATATTTTTTTTTAAGTTAATTCAAAGTCACGAATCGCGATGTCGTTTAAATGAATGAAAAATCTACGTTAGTTTAATGGCTTTGCAAACTAACGGAAACATAAAACTCGTAACCGTATAATAATTATTAATTAATTCCCGAGCAATTTAATACTTTTTAATATGGTTTGATTTTAATATATCATGTGCACTTCAGATATGTGTGGGTTTGAATTCGCGATGCAAGATTTTAATTAAATTTGTTTATGAAAGTGCCTGTGCATGTGTGCGTGTGTAAGCAAATGAATGAAGAAAGATAAGCAACCATACAATATAACGTACGGTACGCTTGAGTCTGCAATATATTTGCGGTTACATATGTGTATGTATTTACACATATATACATATACATATATATATATATATATATATATATATATATATATATATATATATATATATATATATATATATATACATTCACAAGTATGTTTGCCTGTAAGTGTATATAAATAATTTATCATAAAATGTGAATGTGGTGCACGTAAAAAATAAAGTGTCATGACATGTGTTTGACAACTGTAAACATATTAAAAATTCATTTATAAATTTAAACAATTAAACCAATCCTATACTTGAGTGAATATTATATACACACAAGTCTTGGTGTGGTATGAGTAGTGAGTGATAAAGAGTGCTTCGATTGTAGCCGTAGACAAAGGTAAACTTTTACATAATTTTCATGCACTTTTGTTAAATATTTATTTATTAATTTCTCGTGATCAGTAAAAATATTTGCAAAAAGTGCATAAAAAAAAAAAAAAAAAAATTAAAAGTAAAACAACATCATGTTCATGAAATTGCACACAATCACGAACAATAATATTAAAATGTGTCAGATACTACAATATTCTGTAACATTTTTTCAAGTGTTTCATTTATTGTATAGAATTTTTTAGTTGCTCGCAACAAATTAATTTGCCTTATTTTTTCATTTCATGCAGGCATGCATTACCATAACAGCAGATTGCTGACAATATAGTTATAACAACAACAATAACGATAAATATGTAGTTAACTGAAATACGCCATCCATTGCTCTTGTCATTCAGTTTGTAACATTTTGAGACACAAAAGCACAGAGATAATAAAGTGCATAAATGACATTTGTTGTCACCATCGCATTAGGCTATGCAAGTCTGCAAAAATTTCAATATGTTTCGGTAAACACTTAAAAGGTGTAGTGTAGATAAATATCGAGTTAAAAATTGACACGTATTTCAGGGGCATAATTAAAAGCTATTAAAATGGCTCTTGTCTGATTGCACAGCCTTTCATAATTGGGAAACGATGGCCTTTTCCCTAACGTATATTAGGTGAAGATGTATTGGTCAATAATTCTCAAGACCCAGTAAGGACAGACATTTGATTTTTTTGCAAAATTCGTCTTTATTCAGCAACATTCGGTTCAAGGCTTTTTTAATATTTCGATGCTTTTTTATGGAACAGTTTGTTAACATGAAATCTTTTTCTTGTTGTCATCCTTTTGAGTTTTCCAGTCGTTAAATGCCAGATGTGAAGAGTAGACTGAGTCCGCCAGCAATTGAGCGAAGTCCTCACAATGCACTTCTTAGTAAAGACAAAAATGTGTGCTACGCAAGGTGGTCAAGCTTCACTTCAGTAGCAATTCGCAATAGCAGCCGAGTAGGTAGCGATTAGCAAGTCAGTATGTATGGGCTCAAATCCCAGTGCGGTGGAATTTACTTCGATCGTGGTTATAGTGAATGGACACACGGATCCACTAGACTGCGATCATCTACTTGTATGTTTTTCCCTCTTCACTTCTTCTCCTTTCTGGCCGTCGCCGTGTTGCACCAATACGTGAATATCTTGCCTTTTGATGCCCTAAAGATGTCCGCTACTTCCCGCAAGTTCACCTCTTTACTGCCGTGAATAATTTTCCGCGTTGTTTTGATGTTTTCTGGTGTAGTCATCTTTTTGCCGGTCCAACTCGTTTAAACTCAGCAAACTATCGAGAAACTTTAGTCTTTTACAGAATAAGTGCTGTCCACGCTGAGTTTAAACGGGATATTTTCCGCCCAAAGAGCAATGTTTAGTGAACATCCGAATATATCCGATTTTTCCATTCTTTCCCAACTCATTGCCTGTCGTGTGCTCATATTTGTGCACTTCGGTAAACTTTACGAAACTCCCGTGTGAACGCCGGCGGCCGTTAATTTCGTTTCGTGTCACATAAACAAGATCCACTCCCACTTCCCACTCAAAACTTGTCGTTAGATGAGGGAATAATTCCATGCCATAGTCGATTACAATTCAAAGTATGTATGTCCGATGAAGCTAGTAAAGTGCGAAATTTTTAATAGAATGATCTGTAATTTCAAATTATATTCAGGGGAAGGCAGTAAGTTACAGAATACTATAACTAAACTACTGGCACCGTGTCGTAATAAGTGGTATAATGTTTACGATGCCCACTTTTTGGAATAGTGTAGAGAGCAAAACTGAATGTAAATGAATACATACAGCGTCGGAAAGGACAAGTACTGCTGAAAATGTGGAAGCCCAAGAAAAACAAAAAAAGTCTCGATGACTTCAACAATCCACCGAGTAGTTGATTATTTCGAATTTGACCCCGTACAAAAGGAGCTTTCTCTGCAAACTCTAGGGAAGCTGCTAGCTCTAGGGAATGTGTTAAGCAACAAAGTAGCATCTCGAAAAGCGCTATAACTCGATCGGAAAAACATCAAATTTTGAAAGGCGTCTTTTCTAAAACAATATGAAGTTCTTTATTAGACACAACAACTATCTGAAAGTCACGGGAATTATTGACTGATGTGTCATATATGTATTATACACACATGCATGATTCTTTTTTTGCTAGAGATGACATTAATTTGTCAGTCTCGGGAATTATTAAACGCTGTATGTGTGTGCGCATAATTTGTATAAATATGTATATAGTATATACGTATAACTATATACATGTGACTTAGCTTAGGTATCCAAGATTCATTCTAAAACGCAAACAACCGTCTCTTTTATACCCATCAACGAAGGATGAGGGGTATATTCACTTAGCCAAAACGTTTGCAACGCCCAGAAGGAGGTTTCTTGTATCCTTGATTAACACTAAATTCTGAAACCATTTAAGCATGTCCGTCTGTCCGGGTGTCCGTCATTGCAGAATCTGTTATAAACATTTTCCGGGTCAAACAAATGAAGCTATCGAATTCAAATTTGTCAGAAAAATTGGAAACCCTTACACCCAGGTTGACATTGAAAATGGGCCAAATCGTCAGAGCAGCTTTATTTTTCAAAAGGAATAACAAAAAACCAATTGATCATTACTAATAAGTCAGTGCAGATAAATGTACAAAGATTAGAAGAAGAAGAATTTGCAAAAGTATTTGGAAGTGACCTAAGCTTTTCAAAGGATACGCCTGCTATGCCCACACGCTTATATGGTATGAGCTTTTGTTTTGAAAATAGAAAAAATCAGCCGCGCCCACTCCTTATTACAGAGCATGTAAATTTGGTTCGTTTCCTTTTTTAGGATCGCGGTGATGGGTGTAGAAGATTCGGTCACAACCGAATATAATTTTCTTAGCTATTTGTTTTACAGCTATAACCGATGAAAATAAATGGATATTACGAATGCATACAAAAACAAAAAACATGTAAAATACATAAAAATAATAGATACATATGTATACGTAAATATATCTATAGACAAGCCATTACAAACTGATAGATTAAATTGAAATGTAATGTCTAGGCGGAAAATATGGAAAGCAAGTCGATATTCGGAGTATAACGCAGTAGATTGGTTTGAATTCGTCAGCCGTAATGTGAAGCTTGATACAGTTGAATTTTTGCAAACGGATGGATTAAAAGTGTGTTCTTTCAAAGTCCATGCATCTCTGTATAGAAATTTTTGTCCAAAAAGTCTATTAACTTAGCACATAAATTACAGCATTCGCGGTGTATTTGGATTCATTTAAATTTTCTCTGTGTTCAAAAGGAAAATTAACACACTATAAAAAGCTACTTGCTTGTTACTTGAGGCCATAAAAAAAGCAATTCTGCAAAACTTTTGTTCGATAGTTAGGGTTGAAATAAAGCCTACTTTGATAAGCTTTGGTAAGGTGTGCTGGTGAAAATATATTTTCTAAGAACTCCCAAGACTTTTTCGATACATCTCAAGTATACGATTTTCTATGAAAAAAAAAAAAACTCTGCCTAGTGATAGCGAACAATTAATTTAAAGCCAATAAAGGACGGAGGGACGGAAAGAAGAATTGCGCGATATTTAAGACCAAAATTTTGGAATCATACTTAAAGGTCCAATTTAAAAAGCAAACAGGATTTTTTTCTTAATATTACATAAATTTGTATTTACTATCGAACCATGGGAGTCCTTCATACTCATTACGAGAGCTTTATTTAATTTTCCACATTTTTTGACGGTTAGAATGCAACTTTTCCATACACTTTTGAGTAGCGCAGATAGAAAAACCCAGCTATGCACCTTTGAAAATTAAAGGTAGGGCTTAGTATTTTTTTTCAAATTTTTTTTATCACCTTCATGGGAATAAGTTTAGAAATTTCGTAAATCGTTTTGTTAGTTAGCTAACAGTTTTAAAAAAATTCAAGCGTATCCTAATGTTTGATGATCTAGCTTTCATGAATTTGTATAAGTTTTGTCCCCTATACGTACATGGAAACAATGATGGTCAGAGAGACGGGAATGAGAAAAGAGGTGGCAGCCTGGGGAGGTATACCTCCATGCAAGTACATATGTACGCAAGCGTTGTGTTTCTATCCATCGAGAATTCACTGTAGTTGCGGCCACACTCCAATTGTCGATAAAGTATTATCTAACGCATCCGGGTAAGCCGACTTGATGTTCGCGCTTCTTGTCTGCGCTTGTTGTTTGTCACCCGTAAGTAACGAAAACTACGTGTGTACCCTTTTCAATTTGTACAGTTACTTACAAACTGCTGCCAAATTATATAAAAATGTGATACTAAATATTGTATGTACGCCATGCCATCGACATGAAAATATCATACACAAGTTAGTCAAGGTCATTAAGAGATTCGATCCAAACCAATACCAGAATTATTCACTTTTCAAGTTTAGCCACTAAGGCTATTTAGATATTTGTTATCAATAATTTCCCGAAAAGACGCAAAAATTTGGAAAGTTTTAGTGGACGCGGGATTCGTCATTTATTTCACAGTTTTGCAAAATATATGCTGGGAAACTTGCTATTCTCTTTAGTCCCCAGTTTGATAATAATGTTTAGTTTTAAAAAGAAAAAAAAAAAACAAGTAAAACTACTATACATAACCTTATCATTCTTTACAGCATAACTTTGCAAAATAAGGCTATATATAGGAGGTGATCAAAAAGTCGTGCGATCCGAACAATGTTCAACAGAGTTCGTCCTTGAGCCAAATGTACTAAATGTACTAAATTTAATCAGTATATCAGTTAACAAGGTGGACAGATGGACATACATGGTTAAATCGATTCTAAAAGCTCCTCTGAATGCATGGGTGTAATAAAAGACGAGTATCTCTCAAGTCCTTCTGGATGTTGCATACATTCGCATTAGCTTAATATACCCTTGTACCACAAATAGTGTTGGGTATAATAACTAAATCGATTTAATGAAGTGTCTTTGTTTTAAAAATATGCTACAAAAATCGATCATCGATTACACCTGTCGCTTACTTCACACTATGGCTGAAAGCCAACCATGAATGTGGTTGTGAGGAATATCTCTAATAAAACATAAAGTGATAGTTCAATCACAGAAAAAACAATTCAAGAGGATAAAGAACATCACAGAAAAGAAAATATGTATGTTTCACAGAAGTGGAACAACAATTCGTTTAGATAAAAAGAAACTATCAGAAATGTATTTCATAAATGCTTCGAAAGTAATGACAGAAAATTAAGGAGAAAGATATAAATAATCATGAAGTGAACACTGGGGCTGGTGTATGGTTTTTCTTGTTTAGGTATCTCACGTGACGAAACATATAATGAGTAAAATCAAATCGATCGCACGAACGAGTTTACATTCGATATCGGGCAAAATTAATACCCTGCCGAGCATTATCATCTTGCTACTCGCTCGATAACGGAAGTCTTCAACCCAAGACTGAAAATGACGTTCCATCCAGTTCAATAACGAGAAACATAAACCAATGATTGGCGTTTTTTTCTTTTTGATTTTAAGAGCTGCACAAGCACAGAATGAGCATCGAAACTAAACCAACTATATAGCGTCTATATAGTCTAGCTATGTCTTCTATCCAAACTTAAAAACTGTTTATAAAAATGAATTCAACACCGTGCTCAAAGACTACATCAGTAATACATAAATAATTATATTTACCTCAATTAAAATTCATTTAAAACAACAGCTTTTTTCACAACAACAATAATACGGTACAGAAGGAGAAGTCAACTCTTGGTTTGCTTAACACTTCTTACATCGGATTTAAATTCATTTTCTGTTTCCTCTGCACTTTACATGATCGAAAAAAGTTTACAATAACAATGACACTGATTACATTAGCATATCATCAAAATTGCTAAATAAACTAAGCTGAGAAAAAAGTATATTAAAATAAAAACAAATCAACAGCAAACACCAACTATTTTCTGAGAGAAACGAAAAACGAAAAGAAAATCAATAAAATAGTAAAAAATTGTGTTAGTCTTTAGTCGACTCGTTTGCTTTTTACCATTTCGATTTTTTCGCTAAGCAAACTACTCGTCGTGTTGTTTTAAATCATTCAATTTCTTTTTAAGCTAATGGGTTGCTTATGTCTTTTACGCTACTGTTACTGCTGCTGTTGCAATTGCTATTGCTACTGTTATTAGTGTTAGTTCTCCTACTACCATAACCGCTACTTCTGCTACTGTTATTGTACTTTTGCTACTGTTATTATTACCACCGCTGTTATTTCTACTACTGGTACTGCACAATTGCTTCCACTATTGCCACAACTGCTGCTTCTACTGCTATTATTATACTATTACTACTACTGCTGCTACCACAGCAGACATTTTAATTTATCTACACATCGAACTTAGCTTAACGGCAAGGATATGAAGAAGTGCAACAGTAACTTCAGTGTGTTTTGATTTTCAAATTTTGAAATCTGCAAAATCATTAGTTCAAGAAGGAGAGTTACTCCCTGGTCGCATTCTTTCCGCCATCCATCGTAATCAAAAACGTGATGTGTGATGGCTTATATTTTCTTTATCTTTTTTGATGAGTATTTTCACACATGGGAAATGTAAGTCAAAACTTACTATGCCTCATTTAGTTGTAAGTACGAAAGCTAGAACAAACGCGCGTTAAAGGTAAATTTTTGGTGAGGTAAGAGCATTCCATTGTGTAACAATAAGAGAACAATGACAAGGTTTTTTTTTTATAGAGACATTGGCGCAAGAATGAAATTGTATTACGTGAAACTTTTTTCTCTTTTGATGTTTTTCTGGTAAATTTTGCAGTATACAAGGGATTTTAACACAAAAAAAAAAAAAAAAAAAACAACAAGAAAAAAAAAAACACAAGTTGATTTATTAACGCATTCAGTGTTCCGGTGATAGTGTTTGTTTTTCCATTACATGGCCAACGGAATGATAACGTAAAAGTAACAAAAAAAGGACCGTCTTGTTTAGTATTGTGTTTTCTGTTTTATTTCTTCCATAATTTAAATCATTTAACGGTGGCGTTTTTTGCTGCCAATCGAACAGGAAGAATTGAGAAAGAGAAGGCAAGGTGTCAGTTGAAATTTATAAATACTTAATTACTTGTATTGCAGTGCTGAAGTTAATTTTCTTAATTGGGAAATTTTTCAACTTTTCCACGATCGGAAATGTGTCTTCAGTCCAGTTTCTGAAATGTTTAATTACTTTTGAGCAATTTTTGTTATTATTGTGTGTGGTTTTTAATTAAAACTTTCATCTTCAACTTTCTATATAAATTAAATATTGAAAGAGAACTTATCTGCTGCTGCTATATGTGTTTCATTCAATTTCTTTAGCTTCATATGAAATTCACCTAATTTTTTCTTCTCTTTTTTTTTTCTATGATGACTATGATGGAATTCTTGAAAACTTGGAGGTCATAAGATCAAACAACAATAACAAAAATGAAACGGTGAACGGAACGTGCACACGCCGAAGCAACGAATTTAATCAATTTTGACTTTCCAGCAGAGTTTTGTGATGTGCTGCTTATACTGTGCAAGGGAAAAGAAAAACTATTATCACAACTCGAAATTGATTTTGTACTCAGGCTATGGGTTTTATGTTCGGCAACATGCCTGAGCACACACTCAGTGGGGTTTTTTCTTTTATTTTCAAACTACCATTAGTGATGATGGTGTTACTGATGCTGTTCATATATGAACGTTGTGTGGGTCAGCAACAATGTTTCATTCATTCATGTGAGTCGAAAACCCTTTGCACCACTAAGCTACTTGGTGATGGCGGTTGCTATTGGCGGTATTGTTTGTTGGTGAATGGGTGATATATGTATGATGGTTACTATCCCTAATGCACTCACTATACGTTAACAAAAAAGAAATTGTTTTTTTTTCTGGGAAACTTTTCATTTTTGGTGTGTAATAAGTCTTTTGAAAACTTGTTCCACTACTTTCTACTTATGGTGGTTGAGTAAAATTTTCGTTTATCACTTGCTCCATTTGCTGCTTTTTTTTTCCTTTTTTTTTGACCTTTCATTGCATACATGTTTTTAGTTCTTTAGGATTCTTCTATCTTTTCCTTGCTTCTGGTCTGAAATGATAAAAGTATTGTTACAGAGTTTCCTTTTCTTAGCTTTCTGCTCTACTTTTCATTTTAACGCACTTATTAAAGCAGAAATCAATGTAAAGCAAAGCGAAGAGCCATACTGGATCTCTAAAAACACAATTTAACTTCCATAGAGGGCGCAGCATAAATTTCTTTTTCTTTCATTATGGTCTTTGTGCTATATTGATACGATTCGATTCCACCCGCTAGGCTTTACACTGAGAGCCACAAAGTTATATAAACTCTCAGAGAAAGGTGAAAGTCAAAGGACAGAATTTTTAGTTCGTGTGGAAATTGGGCTTGACATAGAAAAATTACCAGAAATATGTCTGCACTGGATAAATAGGATCAAAGATCTATCAACATATTAAAACAATATATAAGTAAATAATAGTTTCAATCATCTGTGTCTGCACCTCGTCATCACATTATTCCTAATCATGTAAAGTGAGTCTTTGATTTCCGAAGTTCCTCTTACTTGAGGGATTTTCCGTTAAATTGCGGGCATGAACTTTTAATTATCTTTGGAATGCAGCCTGCGATTCCAAGTAAAGAAAAATTTTAGGCCAGATTTAAGAAAAAGGAAAATTTTTCTATTATGCGACATGTAATCCGAATATTTCTTCGGGTTTTTTATTCTGAAAAAAATATTAATTTTTTTTGTGTAAGGGTATACTTTTTGTTTTGGATGCATTAATTTGTTCTGCGTCCTCTCACGAATCATTATGTGCCGATCACCTTCAATCCCAACCTTTAGATGGTCGTCATCAACTGGTATTTGGCCTACTAGAACGCGACATGGCTTTCAGTGAAAATTTGCAGAACGAAATTTCGCAAACCAATTTTGGCAAGTGTGTTGTGTTATAGCACTAGTTCCACACACAACACATACTTTTCTATGTTCTTCTGCAGCTCCTTTACCTCGTTCGAAATAAAGAAATAAAATATGTCTTGTATGCTCACTTTGCCCCTCCGGGTTTTACTTATGTCGCACTTCTGTATCACTATCGATCACTTTGAAAATTTTTTACAAAATGATCACAAGTCTGCTCTATATAACTATATATATATATACTTAACCCTAATTATCTGTCAAGCTACCCGAAAAGAGTTATATGTATAGCGAAAATCTAATTGGACAGGTGTTAGGTGCTTAAGGTTCGTCGAGGGGTGAATATAATGATTTTTATGTTTTTATATCCGCTACTGCAAAATGTTTTATCAAATGGCAAAACGTTCTATGAAACCATTTGCCGGAACGAAGGTGTACCGACCCTGCAAAGTATGTATATCCCTGATCAGCATGATATTCTGAGGCGATCCGTTTATATAATGCCCGTTGTGAACTTTTCCCTGGCGGTAAAGAGGGCGGTAAAGCTATTGGCTTCAAATCGAAGTTGTGCGCGAGGGTGATGTTGAAAATCCGTCAAATTGGCCAAAAGACACGCCTGCAATGTAACATAAATTAAGAAGAGCCCTGCTTTCTGGGTTTTATAAAAATTATAACCAGCACACGATGAAAGTTGCCACGCATTTGCTGAAAAAAATTGATTAAATCAGCCACACCCATCGAATAAAGGGTTGAAGTTTGAGTGTTTAAATCGTTCCTTTTTCGTTTCGCTCTTTGTTAGGATAAACGTGGTCGGTATTTGAAATTCGGCCATATCCGAATGTAATTTTCTTCGTTGTATTATTTCAAAATATATTGTAGCCTACGATATTTTGTTGTTCTATTTACTTCCGCTTCCGTCCTCTGTTTGTGTGTGTGACTTTCAATACATTGTTTTGTCTTTTTTGTTTTCCTAAGTAGAACGAACAATTCGTGCTATTTTAGTGGCTTGTTTACTTTTTCGCCGTTGTTTCACTATTGACACGTACAACATTATTTTACTTATAATCTGAACAATCTACTGTAATGTTCACACAAACACCAAAAAAAAAAGAAAAATAATGTTAACATTTTCTGTTAATTTGTCAAATAAGCCATTTAGAGGCTTTATGTCGATGATGAATCAGTGACACCCCATTAAACAATTTGTAATCAGCGAAATGTATTATATTTCAAGGTATCTCATTAAAATTTTTAGGCGGCTGTACTTTACTTATTATTATAAAGAAATCAAAACTTGGTTGGAAAATTCTTAATGATACCAAGCAAAGGGCCTTCTTGTGGATCGTATTTCCGCGTGAAATTCATGACTATCGATGGATTATATTTCGCGATGACTCCATAATTCTTTATTGATTTCCACGGTTACATAGGCAGTATCCCTATGATGACCAGAGATGCCGTAAGACTTTCGTATAATCTCTATATCGCAAAGAAATGTTTGGCTTGGTTCGCTGTGACAGCGACATGATATTATAAGCACAGCTAATCTATTGCTTATCATAATATTTGTGTTAGAACGATTGCGCGAGTATTCCTGTCAACATTTGCTGTTAGTGTTATAGAGAATATGTTCTGCAGAATTATAACAATGCTTGGCTTGAACATGCTGTTAGTGAAAATGTAAGCATTTTGCTATTAAAACATTATCTTAATTGCTATCATAACGATAGACAAAACCCAACGCAATTGTGCCGTTTTCCTAAGTAAGTAGCCGACATTATACTCACGTAGTTTCGGCAGTGCTAACCCTATCAAGTCTTGATATGTTTGTATAAGTTTGGATACAAAAAGAAAATTTAATAGTGCGACTTTTCATAAGCAAACACCATTGCGGACGTGTGTTTAGAAACTGAAAGTCGGCATTCAAGAATCGAACGGCTACGAAATGCACCACCTATAATGTGCAACAAAGACGTTGTCGACTTTCATTTTCGAAAAAAAAAACGCTAACAGGGGACGCTCTGTATTTGACACAAAACTAAATATTTTCTTTGCTCGATAGAAGTATTTTTCGTTGCATGTGGTGTTATGGCCATGCACATACCGCTTTCATATTTACCTACCCTTAGCGGGTTTATCTTTCACTGAGTAGCAGAACGGCTTTTAAATGCCGCGACTACCAAGTCAAGCCTTAGAGTGGTAGACCAAACTTGGCCGCTATCTCTTTCCATTTCTCCCCTTCTTTTAGACAGCTACCGCTTGATCGTGCTAAAAAGACAAAATTTTTCGCTGTAATGCACATGCGACATGCGCTTACCCTACTTATTTAAAAAACGTCTCCACACGCCATCCCAATCTAATTCAAGTAACGTTTCGCGTAGAAGTGGATACCCTTTGATGTATTAAAAGTTATTTTGCAGAACGAACGATCCGTGTTAAAGTAAGCTTCTGCTTACAAAGCAGAAAATTCATACATTTATTTTATTCATTTAATGCATGTTTTGTATTGATATTTTACATTGATATTTGAGGCTAATTAGCTCTATATTTCCTGTAAGTCTGTATATGTTCTGGACTTTTCATATCATTTGATAAAGCGTACAATATATTCAATTAAAGCGAATACGTTTCTCGTTCTGACATAACGGTGAAAACATCATTGCATATTCCCACATCCTTTTTTTTCCTCCCTCCCTCCCTCTCCCTCCCTCCTCTTTCATTCACTTAACATTTTTGCATAATTTTGAGTTTCATGTAGACTTACGTAAGCGAAATACAACTCATTTTTCGAATATGTAGAATCGAACGTTGCATAACATTCAACATTCATATGTCATAGTATGAATATGTAGGTTAAAGTTTATTTGTAGGATTGAGCTCGTTTATACACAGTTACACATATCTGCGTTCAAAAATGCAATACGTTACACGAGAGAGAAATGCTTTATTATATCCACAACCATACTAGACAGATGTGCTTTTGTGCGTGTGTGTGTGTGTGGGTGTGTGTATGTATATTTCTAAAAGCTCGTAAAGCACTTTTCACTACGGTATTAAATATTTAATTTTTTTTTCTATATTTGTGTGCTCTTAAAGTGAAGACAGACAGTTGGCATAAAATTGTTTTTTTTATATATTTTTGGCTTTATTGTTTTCTATTGTCTACTGGTTGAAGTATTTTTCGTTGCGAACATTTTTTTGGTAAAAAAACTATAAAATTTAATTTAATAAATAGATGTGGTTAAGTAAGTAATGAATGCTCAGTCGGTGAAGTCATAGCACTTATCGATTGGGTTCACATCCATTAGGCTGCCGCCTCTACCTCGCTTTTTCTTTTTCCTCTTTCCTCACTTCTTTACGACCATGACTGCCTTACGCGTGTAGGCAAGATCCACTGAGTGATTGGTGAAATAGAAAAAAAATGAAATTTTTGAGATATTTTGATACACTTGCCTGATGCCTTGGCTCAGGAACGAACGCTATTGAAAATCGTTCAGATTGGACCTTTCGGACTTTTTCGAGCATTTCCTTTACAACAACCTCATTTTGGAGGGTCACTATATGACCGATACCTGTAGGGTATTTAATAGTTGCCGCAGGCCCACTGTAGTGTTTATACTCGTTAGTTTTCTTTTCCTATAAAAATTTTTATCCCTTTTATTTTTCTCATGTTTATCGTTCTTGTTCCTCGAGTACAAAGTGTTTTTAAGAAAGCTTGCGGTTAAATGTAAAAACAATAAAACTAATTGGCAACTAATTGGTAAGAAGAAAAAAATATGCGCTGACAAACGCATGCATCCCTAGCATATGTGTCTCCCCCTCCTCGTACTGTATACCTATTGCTTGCTGGGTACATGTACTTGAGGTTGTTTTTCTACACGATAGCATAAATGTATGTACACATTGAACCTTCAATACAAACTTTCCCTGTTGCACCCATACAAGCATATATTAATGTTATCATTACCGTAAGCACAACTTGTCCGTTGGGATTCTTGCTAACATGTGCGCATTTGAATTATTATTATATTTTTTTCCCTTCACATTTTACTCGATACGTGTATCTTTCTGATCTTGTTCCGTTAAATTTATATGCATTTTTTTGCGCATTTTCCGCACGTAAACAAGGAATAGTAAATTTATGCGTGTGTATGTACGTCCGTGTATAAAATGTTTTTCCATTTTGCCTTGAAAAACAAACTCATAGATTTGTTTTTACAATTTATTGTGAAAACCACTGAAGTGTGCCTTGATTGAAAAGAAAATACTTAATAAAATTAATTTAATTCAACGCTTGTTTTATCAAAATTAATTGCAATTTTTTAATAAAGGAATAAAACCGCATAAATTATGTAGCATTTTAATATGCAAACGAAGAATTATTTTCTGAGTCCACTATAGCTTGCCTAACTGTCTCCCCCGCTGCCTAATGCTTGCCCATGCCCATGCATATTTGAAATGAGGCCACAGATCCCTGGAGTTGAGATATTTCGATGAAATTTGCTAGACTGACCTGTTTTAGTGAAAATGCAATGGTTCGGATTTCTTTTTAACACGATTCCTTAGACAATGGCCAACTTTTGGAGCACCGTCCTATACAAACTTCTCGCAACCCTAAGCGCTTATATGGCGAAAAGATTTCATTTTTAATACGTGATGAGGAAAGTTGGCCCTTAACAGTAATTTGACGGAGGGATTGACAGATTTAGCCCATTTTCAGTGAGAAAATGTAGAAAAAAGATTCTAATATTTTTACAAAATTTGAAGCGGACACCACACACGGATGCGTCCAGATCAAGCCACAATTTGATAGTGATTAAAAATATTATATTTTATAGGAGAACGGAACCTTCCTCCTGAGTATTGCTAGAGTTTTCACAAAAAAATATTAGAACAGATCTTCAACTCCCCTGTAGTGGACTTTAGCTATGTTTATAAATATATTCACAAATAACGAAGAAAGCTGCATTAATCTTAGAGGAAATTTTTTATATCAACTAACTCAAGTTAATATACAGCTTCGTTAAGTTCTTCATAGGCATCATTTCCTTTTCTCATTACTCTAACATAGGGGGATCAAAAAAGAACTTATGTTTCAATGGCTGAACATAACCTCAAAGAAAAAGTGTCGAATGGAGTCGTATCGTACGATCTTGCTGAACAATTCACGTCGACATTTCTGAAGATGGTTGAGAATCACTGGACGTTTCTCTCAATAAATTGATTGTAACACCAGTTGCACAATCTTGTTCAAACCACATATCATTCATTTTCGAACTAATTTAGGAACACTAAAGGAGTTTTCATTACCCCAAAGGAGCAACTTTCCTTATTGATGAAGCCATTTAACCAAATATGAGTTTGATCCCAAATCCACGTACAAATACAGCCCGAATAGATTCATTATTTTTGTAATATATTTAAGCAATTTCTATACGCCTCTGTCTCTGTCTCTGTGTATCTTTTCAAAATGATTTCCCAGACAGTACTGAACAATACTGACAATTATCAATTTGTGCGGGAATCTGGAGAAAAACATGGATGGGACGACGTTTTTAAAAAAAAATCTCTCTTTTGACGACCCTGTATGTAGCCTTTTTACATATTCACTCCACTCAATATCGCTAAATATCGCGGATGTATATCGATCTAAATGTTTTTACCTCTGCCAGTCGCTTTAACAATGAAAAAGTTAAGCTAATTGCAATATCCACTAAACACGTAAATGAATCTTTTTGTTGCGCCCTGGATGGGCTCGTAAGAAAATGTCTAAACATTTTCCTTGTACTACCAAATCTTAGTTTGTTTAAAGGACACTTTGTGAAGTTCGACGATTCAGCGAAAATGCTTTTCCGTAGGTTGCTTAGCAAAATCTGGATAATGTAAAATAATAATAAAAGCTTTTAAAATTCTTTCTAAAATCAAAGAGAACAAAGCTTTATACAGCATTTAGTAAAAGCATGATATGCGTTCCTTCAAAGAAAACAGGCCATAAATTGATGGCAACAATTGCGACATGGTATTGCGAACCCGTAGTGCAGTGTAAACGTAAACAAGCATATTTGGGAGTGGGGGTGGGGGTGGGGGTTTCTGCGTAGACAAACTAACAATAAAATGTGAAAAATAGGAAAAAACTGAATATAAATAAATAGAGTAAGCATTGTGATAATAGATGGTAGCATTAAATGTTAAATGCTTTGAAACGCATATAAGCCCATATGCGAGCATTAGACGCGTTTGACTTAACGTTAATGTATAATACTCAACATATTCGAATATGTGTGTACGGCTAAAAATTCCTATGCACTTACGTATATGTTTTGATATATTTTCAGGTGCAACGAATTTGTTATCAAAACATTTATACGTTTGTTTACTATGTGCTTTTATATATGTAGTTACGTGCTTCTACGAGTGTTTGTGTAAGCATGAATATGACTTTTATTGTAGTAGAAAACTTTTGTAGCCAAGCCTCTTCTCTCATGAGTAAAAGATAATAATAAAAAGCAGAGATCATGTACATAAAAAACTCAACTTTCGTCGAGTCGAAACGAATTGCGGGAACATTATTTAGGGGACTTTCTAAACAAATCGTAGCAGACCAAAGTGTGCAAAAAGTACTGAATCTCCAAGAATCACTTATCATCGTTCATATACAAGCAAAACAGATTTTAAATTTTACTAAAGTGAGTTCTTTGTTAATTAAGTTCAGGAATTTGCGGAATACCTGCTGCTTTCTGCCTTCCAATAAAATATTGTTTTGCACGGAGGATAAATTCAATAAACAATGCAAGACAATAAGAGAGATGTGAATTTATAAGGTGTACAAAATTAATATATCATCGACTGACAGGTGAAGCTCATTGAGTACACATGAATTTATAAGCACTTAATGAATTTTACTTGCCAACCGCCGATATATATCTATATAGATTTGACGTTAATTAAAATTTCCGGTTTTGTACTTACGTAGCGGTAAACTTAGTCTGTGTGATTCAAATATTTTGGAAATTTATATAAAAATCGTAATACAAGCTCTCCTTGTAAGCGGAAAATTGATATGTGTGCACAAGATATAGTCGCACATAATTGATACCATATGTGTCTGTGTATCCAAGTTAAACCTATTTTAAGTGCTTGACTTTATTCTTCTTCGCTGCAGTGCATAGCGCTGTGGAAAATATATTTTTTGTACAGAAAACTCTTAAACAATTTTCTACACAAGCAAATATCAGGTGGAAATCCTACTTAAAACAACAATACACATATATATATAAGTATACATATATATATATATATATATATATGGTTTTATTATAAATGACTTGGAACTTTTACAGCGTATACTTCACTATCCTTTACTACTTTCAGAAAATTTGCTCATACACATACGAGGACAATGTTTGTTGCAGGTGCAGTACGGATTTATTGTAAAAGAAAAAGAAGAGCTTTCTGGAACAAACGAACCTGGGTTAAATCACATTAATGGGTTCTCTTCTCGTAGGGTTTACTACATAGGTCGGCCAGGATGCTTTCTGTACACCGTATAGCCTACAGATATGTTTAGAAATTTGCTTTTTCAGGGCGACATGCGTTAGATTTAACCCACTTTTTTGGAATTTCAGTTTCGAGAACATGCAGTGGGATCAAGACTGTTTCATAATATTGGCAGAAAGGTTTTTCCCTACACCTTTCATTCTTAAAAACAACAACGCAATGATTTTTCTAATCTCGTATTCGGAACTGCTGCATAGATAAGTGTCGGGTTTAAAGCTCAGTACGGCTTGACCCTACTGGTCGTAGCTATAGTAAGTGCTCGGTCGGTAAAGGCAAAACACTTACCTATTGGACACAAACCCATCCATTCCCTATCTTTCTACCCATCACCGTTTTACACATATAGCCGACATACCTTGAACGGTTGGTCATGTTCGAAAAAAAAAAGACGTTCAAATATGTTGAATGACAGGGTGAATGAGTGACAATTACGAAAGTTACATTAGAGATGAGACAAATAATTTCCCTCCTTAGACCTGAACACTCGCAATGCTTTATCGTTAGAACTTTGAATGCAACAGATGGTCCGTTGGGGCAGTAGTTACACTGAAGATCCATTTGGTTTTGTTGAGCGATTACATTGAATTTTAAATGTGTTCATAGCATGAAAATTATAGATTATAAATAATATTTAAATGAATTCATTCTTTCTCGTGTTTTACTTCTTTTTTTGTTTGTGAGCATTCTCTACGAGCGGATCATAATCACTTTTGAATTTGACTTGCGAATTTTAACTAATACCCCGCCTTTCGTTTTCGTCTTAGTGCTTCAATGTTTCCACACAGTGCTAGCATGCGCAAAAAAACATAGGGGCACTTCTTACGGCGATCAAGTGTGTGAAGAAGTCCTTGAGGCATTCTTCTGGGTTTGCTAATCAGAACGTGGAATTTATTGATTGCAAAGCATTAAATGCCTTTTCCTTGTCTCTCATACTTTCCAAGCCGTGATGCAAATATTACACAAAATTCAGTTCATATCGAACTTGTTTTACTTTTTGACCTTTTCTTGTTTAATATGAAGAATAGCTTGTAATGTGGTGACGGTGAGAATGAAATAGGGAAACAGAAACAGGTAGGGATGGTCGGAGGATATTGGTAAGCGTTATGCCTTTATCGCCTGAGAATCTACTTTAGTCACGAGTGAGATTCGAAGCCCCGAAAATTGACGGGATATACAAGGGTATACGGCATCCGTCTTAGAAAATTCAGGCGGATGACTGCGATTTACAGGTACATCTGTGATACGAACGATTGGTTTCCGTTGGCGTGCGTTCTATGTAGTCAATCCAAATATATTACGTGTAGAATTAATAATAAAAAGAGCGTTTATATCATTAGAACGGTAAAAAATACCCATGTTGTTCATCGCTACATCAGTATTTCTTCCATTAGATAGGGTATACATTTTATGAATACGCCCATAAATCATCCCTCGGGGCTGCCTAGGCTAAGGTCAACTCAACAAATCGCGAAATGCTCAAAGGAAAAATAATGCCATCTTTTAATAAAAATCATTCTACAAATATTCCTGGATCTCACTTAGGTAACAAGTTTCAATTTTTCCCCTATCTGTTTTACATGTGTGTATATGTAGACGTGGACAAATGAAGGATCATAGCTTACCCTGTTCATCGTCATATTTTTGTTAACAATTCGAATATTTTGGAAAGGATCGTAAGCGTATTTTAGTGCACTGCAAACGTAGTAATAGAATTATTTTACACCCGCCTTGTGGATAAATCGAGAAAATTTTGCTGTTAGTGTCGTGACTTCACCCTGTTTTAAGAGCAAATCTAAAGTCAAGCGTAATGCTTATATATGTAGGTTAGGTTACCTAAGCTGCAAATATAGTTTACGTCTTCTTATCGTTGTTATTATTGGCTCACATGTTTGCGTGCTTTACCTGCAGACACTTTTATATTGACATATATATATACATAGATATATAATGTGTTGTTTTTATTTGCTGAAAACCTTTGATATTGTGTTTTTCTTGCGATATAACTCTTTTTGCAGATAACCGAGCAAAACTTCTTGAAATATAATAAATTTGTAATGTCGGTATACATTTTCCGCTTGCTTTTTTCTTTTTCAACTTTTTTCCTATTTTCTCCATAACGTATACGCACGGTAATCTGCAGAGATTCAGATGTCTTTTTTTTTTTTTTTAAATCGAAATAAAAAAAGGATGAATTTGTTTACCTTTAGATTTCGGTTAAATAAAAGTTAAGTTTTTTTTTTTAAAGAAATATCGCATGCATTTAATCATCATATATATGCTTATAGAGGAAGAAAGGATACGCATAGAGATATAAATATGTACTCATATGTGCATTGAAATTGTTTGTGCATATAGACAAGAAGGAAATTTATCTTCTCTACCGAAAAGATCTTTTCTTTGAAAATTCCATATAATAGACTCAATGATAAATTGCTGAAATTAAGAAAAACTTTTCATGAACTGGGGAATAAAAAACAGAATACGAAAAAAATAAAAATAAATAAAAAAAAAAAAACCGACATGAAAACATGATAAATGAAAATTATAAATTGCTTGTATTGTGCAGAATAAATGTCTTAAATGAGTTTCGTTTGTGATGCATGCCCTCATGTACCAAAGCGACGTTTAATAATAATAAAAAAATTATAGTTATTTAATAACCGAAATAAAGCAGAAAGAAGCAATTAATTTGAAGAAATTTCACATTTAAGAAGAAAGAATTTAAATTATTTAATGCTTATCAGCAAAAGCATTTTTATAAAATCTTGAAAAATACATTTACCCAAAACATGATATTTCACTTGTTCTTTAGTTTAGCAGTAGCAAGTTATTTACGTCATCTAATACTTAAGCAAAAGAATTCATTTATTGGAAGTGAAAAGTTGGGTCGTTCCACTTCCTAACAAAGAGGGTAAGTAGTATTGTGGGGTATAGAATAAAACTGTAATTTCTTCATTTGAAAGGTATATACGAGGTGTGCGAGAAAGTTAACATGCTTAAGCACACACGCCATAGTCCAGCGAGAAAAAGATTTAGTTGGTGTGACCAAATGTTGAATAGTTTGGGAATTCCATTTTCCGAGGATAGACGGCGAGACGGATTACATGCAGAGCAGCTTAAAAGCATTAAGCCAGTTCTGTTGTGCTGATACCGCAGCTTGGAAGAGAAATCCACGTTTCTCAAAAATTGCAAATTGAAATTTTTAGCGCGTTTTTCTCAGAACAATGGTTTTTGAGCCTATCGTACCGCTGCCTCATTTCACTTTCCATCCATAAGCATTGAAATTCTTACTGTCAGCTAAGAATAAGGTTTCCATTCCTATGATCTAAAATTTCTCAATTCTACGGCTGAACTTCAACAGCGAAAAAAAAAAAATTCAATTTGGTGCCGTTTTTATGTTCCACATCTCTTTTGATGTAAGGGTATAGTAGGTTTTGCGGATGAACGCAACACCCGGAAGACCTTGAGATGGACCAGCCGATCGATTCAGAAGCGGATGCTGGGTTTGTGTGTTCGTCGGTCCGTCTTTTGGTCTTGTGTTTAACCTACTTTTTGAGATGTTTTGATGAAATTCGGTACATTGACTTTCTTTGGCCCAAGGACAAATGGTGTTGAAAATGGTTCGGATCGGACCACTTGTTCGACTACTTCCCATACAACATCTCAATTTTTAAACATGTTATATTATTACCTGTAGGGTCGTGTAGGGTATTTAATGGCGGGGTGTGGCCACTTTTAGTGTTTTTATAAGTTTTAAAATAAATTTTTCAAAAAAATCTTGCGAAAGAAATATTTTTGTTCGTTTTGTTCGTTGTGCAAAGTTGTGACCTTTAGTGGCACAAATAGCAAAAAAAGTTATGCAAAAAAGTGAAGAGCTAACACGGGTTCATTCTGTCTTTAAAAATGTTTAAAAAAGGCTGTTTTAATACCTTACGATTTTTACTTCCATACGCAAGAATCCTGCATTGACAACTCTTTTCATTTTTTTCTTATATAATAGATTATAGAAAAATAATCCTACTTTTATCGTCCACAAGGTGACGGTAATGGTAATGGTAATGGCAATGGACGTTATGTAAAATTCGAAATCAAAAAAAAAAAAGAAAAAAGTGCTTCAACTAAATTGCTTAAATAACTTATTCAAATCTGTGTAAATGATCGGAAATGGAAGAAAACTTGAAGAATTTATGGTTAAGCATTTAATTAAAGTCTTTTACGATTCTGTTTTGATGTATTTTGTTTTCTGATTGAAAATCATTTTAATTTGCTCTAAGCAAATCCCTTTGCTTTTTAGTTTGTAAATCAAAGTCTTCTTAAACGCATTTTCTTAGAAATAAATATTTTTTTCTAAAATCCAATTTTCTACCAACCATTCTTGAGTATGATTTATTATATTTTATTCATGTTGTTATTATATACGATATTTTCTTTTCTAAGAATATTTCACTTTCTACGTTTAGCAGAAGGTTGTATATACAAAATATTTATTTTCCTTTTGTACTGAATTTCTTAAGGTTTTACTTGTAAAAAAGAAGTAAAACTAACTTTTATATATAACGCACCGATGCAATATTGCATCAGTAAACAGCAAACACACAAAACGAGTAGGAAAATTACATTCACCTGTGGTCGAATCTCTTACACCTCCCTCTTTATCTTCAAAAAAAAAAAAAGAATCGAAAAAATGAAGTTTCGTTATTTTACAACGTTGTGCAATAAGCATTCGTAGGACGACATACAGATTTAGAATGACTTTTAACGAACCGATATGATTTTTAGATAGTGCCAACCTGCAAAGGAAACCTATGGAAATATCATCCTTATGATGTTTAGTAGTGCCAACCTTCGAACGGAATGCGTCAAAATTTCAAATCAAAAGTATTTCTCAATAGTGGCGACATGTATATGTCAGCCTGTGAATTTAGTGAGTGATTTGTTAAGCGTAGCCTAACACATACACATTTTCACATTTTTTGTCCTTTATACTATTGTACTCTATACGCCTCAACATTCCCCAGAGTAGGTTTATTTGGCCATACACAAGAAGTATATCTGGTTTCTCAGCTCTCTTAACTCTCTGGTGAGCACCAGTTACGCAAAATTAACCCGTGCACCATCGGGTGCCGTGAGATGAGCTTTTATAACAAGTCCTCACGTTAAACAGAACGAACATACATCTGTACTCTGTAGGTGATGAGCAAAGATCATAAAATTTTGTTTTTGAAAGCCTCTGTATCCGCTGTTGAGCAAACCAAAACCAAAATTCGTGCAAGAATTTCAAATCGTTTTGCTAGCTTTTTGCGGCTGCTTTCTCCATTTTCGCCGATGGGGGAACGTTTACCACAGACTTAACAGAAAGGGACACATGCGCAGTCGGATAGACGGCCGGAAGCGGACATCTTAGTGTGCGTGACCGAAAGAATATATCAAGCAGACAATGAGGCGAGTGTGCTTAGATCGATTAAGAATTTAAGACGAATCGAGAATGAAAACATTTTATAGACATTCTAAAGCTTCCCCTTGGACAAGCTTCCGATATGTTACTACATAGTCCATAAAAGTCTTATTTTTTCTTAGTGTTTTTGCAGGGACTACTGCGTGCGGGCCAAGCATATAGATTACTTAGATGATCCTGGCATTTGTTTTTGGTCATATTTCGTTAACGAGAACCCAAATTCGTTTTCCCGGAATAATATATATATGCAAATAGATACTATATGCATAAGCATACTATAGACATAAGCATTTTCTCTCCAAGTGTATGTTGGATGAAGTAAACCCAACAGGAATGCGTTACATTTTGCACTGCTGCTGTAAGCCGAAGCACAAGATCGCTATGCTTCTTCCATCGTATTAGAAATGGTTTTATGTCTATTTCTCCTTGATAGGATAGCAAGTAGAGAAATTGTTACAGAAGTCTCTCCAGGACTCTCATGTCTTGGAGAGATATTGTGTGCACCGTCTTGTCAACAGTCTTAAAGCGTTCAGATCACTTGTTTCGTCCAGATCATTAGTAACAGAGCATTAGTTTGGAACAAATTTTAAATCTTTTTGCTTTATTTGGCCAGTTAACAATAATTATTTTGTGAAATTTAGCTTTTTAAAGTTTCTGTTAAAAGCCGAGGGGCTCGTAGCAAGTGTTAGCAGAGCTATTGTACTTCAATTTTTTTTTTTTTTTGCGTGTATTTGCACTCCAACTGAGGTCAAGTTGGTCAAGTAGTAATGTCTCTAAACATATTTTTTTCCAACAGAGTGGTTCCGTCCATGAATTACTGAATATTTGGACGTTCGCCTATTATAACGTGTAACATACTATACGCTTTTACAGCTCTCGCATCCACACTTCCGAGCGAGTAATTGCCATCAAATTGATTCATTGAAAAAAAAATTGCTTTTGTCATTTTCGTATTCTAATTTTTCCTATAACAATTACCGTGAAACCAATTGCATAGTTTATACTAATCTTTGTTCAGTCTACGATGCCCACGTTTGAATGTCACAAGCGAAATGAAAACCTTAGTTGACTTGTATCCTTCGGCGATGACGATGAAAATGCATGAGTTCCACAATAAGCACTAAAGCAAGTAACATAAAGAAACCTTTTTTTTTCATTAAATTTTCCAAGAAGTAAAATATTGCTTGCAGGTAAAATTTGCTTGCTTAAGTTAAACTGCAATAGTTTGCTTTAGAAAAACCTTAGTTACGTACTCAAATAAGATTATTTTAACGTTGTCCTTCTCTAAACAATTTGGATTTCCTTAACAAAAAAAAAAAAAAGAAGAAAAGAAAAGCAAAGATTTGCACTCTCACACACATAGCCACGCACGCACACGCATAAAGCGTCTATAAAAGACAAAAGGAAAAAGCTTTATAAACTAAAGATTAGAGAAATGTTTAAACGTCTTTATTTTAATCGAAAAATCACTTAAACGGATTTTTTCACTTAAAATCGAGCGTATTTATCGTCAAATTAACTTAATGATGCCTTAAACTTTTGCCATAAATTGCACGTGGATGACTGCACGATTGAACAAAATTTAAGTTCTCATCTATTTATGGTGTTTTGAGAAAAAATAGCTCGAGCTCAACCATCGGATATGCGATATAGCTCTCCGCTGGACAACTCGCCCTAAATGAATTTAAACGAGTTATTTGCCATAGAGTAAAAAAAGAAGAGCTTTTACTAATATCTGTGTAGTTGTTGATAGCTTTCAATAGAAATTAAAAAATATTGGTTAGAAAGCATAATAATCGGAACACTAACGATCACTATCTATGGTCTTCGTCGGTTATTCTGTCACTCGGAAGGCGAGATAGGTTTGCGAAATAATCTGTAGTCGAGACGAGTTCCCAACCGGAGTTGAAGATCATTTTCTTGGCTGCTGCTGTTGCAGACAGACGGACGATGTCATGAAGTAAAATCATTTTCCAACTTCCTTTGCCTGTGAACGGCCTTTTTTCTTCAAGCGCGTCCCTGAATTTGATTAGTTGGGCTTGATATCGTATACATTTTACAATTTCGTCAGTTTTTATGAATTCACAACAAATGTGAGTCCTTAAAAGTTCATGGTAAATGATTCCTTGTCAATCTCAGCAAAAGCACTACCACTTCTTTCTAACTGTTTCATGGCTTACTTCATTTTCAAGCCAAGGCAACTTAATCCAGCAATCGGGGGGGTGGTGTCCGTCATGGATATTGTGCTCTATATGCTTGGATATTAATGGTCCCTGCGATGACTTTTACATATCGAATATGAAAACACATTATTCGTCATGATTTAACATCATTGTGCTCTTTGCATTCAGCGTTTCTTTGGCACTTCCCGCTTGACCTTCCCATCAATCAAAAAAGAGCTATTTCATTGGAAGTTCACTGAATGTCGCATGAAACGTAAGGAAGGAGTTTTCAGAGGAAAATGTCAAGGTTTTATTGAGTGCGTCATGATACTATTTACGCCTTGGTTTTCGTAAATATGCGCTACGTAATTGAAGTTTGTAATATGTGCAAAATAAGGGGGAAGGAATTTTGCATATTGGAATTCTTTTTCGCTCTTACCAGAGTTTAGTGTTTTACTGGAGGAAAATTCATTTTATTCCTTCCAGTTGAACGTATTGAAGTTTTTTGCTTAGACAATATCTCATACTCTTCTTCTATTATTATTTTAGCTAAAGGAAAATTTAAAACTCTTCATATCTTCTTTTATTTGTTTTATACGGTTAACAATCTCCTTTAGATGTCTATTTGATGGATAGACGCAAGCTTCCAGGATGTTTGCTTATTTTCATGTTCATTTCGTTTATAGAGTCGTTTCTCTTGTTTTCTCGTTTATTTTACCATACTAAGCTTATACCGGAGTAAAGCCTTAAGCCACTGCTTAATTTTGCTGTGATCAGTAGAAAGAGGTAAAAAAAGAAGAAATAAAAAAATGAAAAAACGGTAACGACAGGAAAAAACATATTAAAATTGTGTTTCCAGTTCACAGCACATTCATTACAATTGTGTTAAATCCAAATCCTACTCATGGTCGCAAACACATGCCTACAGACTTGCATAGATTTTCAAAAAGAATTCACATCTACGTTATAGATTCTTCTACATATATGTTATGTATGTTATGTATATTCGTACCTTCCTTTCTATAAAAAAAATATCAGTCGGTTTTTCATCTTATTTTTTTTTTTTTTTTATATCGCAATAAAAAAATTAAAAAGAAAACCAAATAAATAAAACAAGTAAGAAAATTATATTTGGTAGTGACCGAATCTTTTGCACCCATCAGCCATGATGAAGAGGAAGAAAAGAATTGAATTTTCATACTTTATAATATTGCGTGCGCGTGACTGATTTTTTCCATTTTCAGAACAAAAGTGGAAATTTATAAGGAACCTACACATATGCGTTATAAGTAGTAAAAAAGGGTTTCCAGCTTACGTTACCTAGATGTGTGAACGTTGTAGGCGTGCCCTTTGATCAGTTTAAATCGTTTTCAAATTCTTTTGCAACTTGTAGGCGTTATCTTCAGCTTTGCGGAGGGATACTACACATGTGCGCTACGGACAGATGGACAGATGAACGGTCAAACATGCTTAGATGCATTTAGATTTTGAAACAGGCCAAGAATTTATAGATTTAAGACTTGTTTCTTCGTGTTATAAAAATACTGAAAAAGAATTAAGTTTTGATACACGATAGTAGTGAGTAGTCGAGGTCAGTTCTTCCCATTATTGTACAGGCTTTACAGCATCACTTGCACGATATACATCAAATTTTTGTAGATAGATCTGCTGCAGTTTATGAGTAATGCGGAAAAAAACCAATATCTTTCTCCTTTTGAAAACCAGAGGTTTTCTCAGTGTCTTTGCCGATTTGTCCATTTTCAATACCAACCTGCGTGCAAGATTTTTCGAAGTTTCTGCCAAACTTAATGCTGACAGCAGCATTTATCTTTGCTACCAAGAGAACCTTTACAACAAACTTTACACACAGAGACAGTCGGGCAGACGGACATGCTTAAATAGAGTCAGAATTTGATGCTAATCAAGAATATATGCACTTTGATGGGTATCTGAAGCTTTTTTTTGGGCGTTGCAAACGTTTTGATAAAATGAACACATCCCTCATCCTACGATGATGGGTGTAAAAATCAGCTTAACAAATACACCGAAAAATGTTGTACCCATTTTACATTTGTTGTAGTTATAGTTGTTGCTTTTTGTTCATTTTTAATATCAGCACTGGCTTAAAGGTTGTTTTACAGCATAACGTTTTTCCTGCTTGTGCTGGATATCTTGTTATTTTTAACTTGTCAGTGTGTTCACGTACGAGAGCATACGTCCTGACATAAGCACAATTTTATATGTATTGCCAGTCAGTTAAGTTTCGCCAACAGCCATATCAATGATCTACAGGTGCATTACCTCTCAAACCATTACAGCTCGTAACATATTCATGGTAATATAAGCATCAACCAAGAGCTATGGTAAAATTTAACCTTTACGTAAACATAAAATGTTAGTATACCGCACGAGCGAACACTTTTCTCTCATAGATATTTTTCATTTTGTTTTTGTGTTTTGGTTTTTCTTTTTAGTTTACAAACTAAACAGCAACATAACGTAAATTTTTATATACAAAAAAAAAAAAAAATCTGGTTGCTCATCCACAATCATCCAAGTATATATGTAAGTATGTATGTGTGTAAATAAAAATATATATTTTCGTTTTCTCTTTATACAACTATTAAACATTCTTGGTATGTGTAGCATAATTTTGCTTATGGGATTTTAACGGTAACATGAAATGCTAAACAGAAAAGTTTTCTTTTTTCTCATTATTATTATTAATTTCACTTTCATGTTGACAAACGTGATGAAATTTGTGCATTGTATTGTTATTGCTGTTCTGTTTTTCTTATTCGAAAATTTTCTTTGTTTTATATTAAAAGGAAAAGAGTTGATTGAATGCCCAAAAGTTGATAAGTTATGAAACAAATGCTGAATAAGGTAAGCAGGCATAAATGGCATAAGCTATCTGTTGCAACATTGACAGCTCTTTTCTCCTTCCTCCTCTTTTCCTTCTTTACGTAGAAATCAAAAAATCAACAATAGATGATTCACAATGACCGGGTGACAATTCTATCACTGATAGATATGATTTGATGTTTCATTCGTGAAGCCTCAATATTGTCTGCGTTACACATAAACAAAAGGTGTTGCCCTACACTTTTCTTCTCCAGAACAAATTGCAACTTAATTATTGGGGAACAATATTCTAGGGCTGATGTATGCTCACCGGCCTACCAAGACTGTTTATTTATCCTTGAGATTGGCGCGCGATAGCATTACAGAGAAGCTGCGTAATTATTGTCCTTTAGCAGTAAAGCTTCTAATATTTTTGTTATGTCCATCACCGAAGCATTCATTTCGGAAAATTGCTTGCAACGCTTAGAAGGATGCTTCGGAGACCCCACAAGGTATATGTACTCCTGGTCAGCGTCAAATTCTGAATCGATGTAAGTATGTTCGTCTGTGAAAATGGGCCAAATCGGTCAAAGGACACCATACTACGTAATGTGAGGATACTTCCATTTTTCAAAAGGAATAAAATGGGAAAAATTGACCACGCCTACCCAATATTGTGTACATCAAAGTTCAATTTTTTTGAATACCTTTATGACGCGCAGAAGCTAGCTTTAAAAACCCCGTAAAGTATATAAGGTTTAGGCCTGTTATGGATCCGATATCCATCTAAGCATGTTTATTTGTCTGTCTGGCCAACTGAGTTGTATATGTGGTAAACATTCTCCCGTTCGCACAAAAGAACCCGCCTTCAACGCCCACACGTCTATAAAACCAAAACCAAACACTTGAGAACACCTTTGCTTTGGATGCGTTTTGCTCGTTGCTCATATCATGCGGTATAAATTTCCACAAAATGGTAATGTGATTGTATAGCCTAAATAATCGATTAGCTACCGGGATTGCGGCAGAAAACCTGTTTTTTTTTACACCTTATACCAATTTTGGTATAAGAGTAACAGGCAAAAGAACTTGAGATAGACTTGACTTTTATTGTATGTCCGTCCATCCGTCCATCTTGTATTTTTTTGTTCAACACAGATGTCGCAATTTTTGAGGTTTTTTGGTACGCCAGCATGTTTCGGCCCAAATGTTTTGGCCATGGGGTTGGCATCGGGCCACTTTTTCAAGATAAAATGTTATTTTGAAAAGTCGTTATATGAATAATTGTGTCAAATGAAATAATGTGGGGTGTTTAAAGGTGCGGCGCATCGAGTTTAGTGTTTTTTTTTTTTTAGTTGTTTTGGGTGCATTTCTTCGACGAACCTTTAATGGGGAAGTAATAGATCTGTAAACAGTTCAATAACGAGGAAAAATTTGTGAAATTTTTGCGTTTGCTTTAGACAGCAAGTATTTACCAGAAAAACTTGACGTAACGTACATTTCTCATATTAATAATTGCATTGAAAAGGTTGAAATTTAGTTGACAAAAGAATTTTGTACTGCGTAAAAAAGCATAATATATATATGTACCGAACAGCAAGCATTATTGTGAGAAAAGAAAATACACACACAAGCTCGTAAATGACGTATTCGCTGTTTCCCAGTTTCTATGCATCTTTTTGCTAAGTTTTTTTTTGCTTGAAATTTCACAGTGGAAGATGGTGTAAACGCAGAGGTGGCAGGGAAGCGAAACAACTTATAAAATGCATTAATAAATTAAGTAATAAAACCTAACTATAAAGTAGTTATGGTAGAAGTGAAAAATGAGTGAAGAAAACCCTTAAATTAAATTTGGTAAACTGCATGTAATAGTCGAGTGGCAATTTAATGATTTTTTTTTATTTTTGTGTTTACTTAAATGCTTGATTGCATTTTTTATGGCGGTTCCAATTAAATAGAAAATTTTATTTTAATATTTAAAAACATAATATTTCTCAAAATATTTAAGAAACGTAAGTTGATGGGTGTAGTGTTTTAATAGTGGGTGGAGATCATATTAAATAATTTAATATACAAATGTTTATAACCTAGGGGCCTCGTACGTTTATATTATTTGCTTGCGATAACTGAGAACGACCAGATGACTAGCTCGGGCGTTCAGTTTTCTCTTTATCGAAAGGTCCAAAAGTACGTTTCCAATTTTCAAATAATATATAATTTTTCAAATATTGGTCCATCCGATGGACATAATAGACATGTGACCTAAATTTAAAATATCAAAGTTTTACTCAGCGATTTTTTCCGAGTCATTTTTAAAAGAAACGTTTGTTTCTTGCAATGATTTTATAAACTCAGGTGCTATCTTCGAAGTGGTCATAAATATGGTTCGATGTGATCCGTGTTAAGCAACGTTCGTCGTTCTTAAAAATGACCGAAACTTGTGGCATGTAAATTGAACGCAGATGTATAGGGTTTCCTTCATCTTCTACGGAACTATTCCGTCCATATATCTAAATAAATATTTGCGCTTTCTTGGTTGGCTGTACTATACTTCCAGGTACTTAACATTTCCATCGCTGGTCGGTTAATGTGTTTCTTTCCCCAACCGTCCATTTGTCCAGTTCACGGCTCGTTCATTCTTCCTTTCTTCCTTTCACCTGTTTACTCTCATATATGTTCGCCAATTGTCATGTTCTCGTCTGCTTGTCCACCTACATGGCTACAAATACGTCTATTTATCATTCCATCTTTTTTTTCTATTTCTTTTATGATCCATCTATATATACTAATTAAAAATTGAAACGTCAAAAATGTCAATTGGAAATCGAAAAAACATTTGGTTGACAACTTATTTATAGCGACTTCGATTTAAGATTTCAGCAGCATCGTAATCATGCAAAGACCTATAAAAGGATATTTTTTATTGTCTAAAAAATATACTCATAAGGAAGAAGAGGCTATTGTGTTAAATTTTCTTCGTAACGGGCTCAAAAGCATTTCAATCAGCGTGAAACCCCGGATCTATTAAAATATGTTGGTCCATCTTTGCATTGATCAAATGTTCATAGCCTCGAAAGCTAGAATAAATAATTAAAATTCGGAAACACACCCAGTGGTTTACTTATATTTTCATGAGCAGCGACCTTTCTCAATATGGAACTAAGCGACTTGCCGCCATTGCGAATGAACTACAAATGTTATAAACGACGAGTATTACTATCCCTGTTAAGACGAGTACAGTTTAGTTACCTGGCGTTCTTTTTAACCATTCTTTCATTTTAAGATAATTTCACTCCAGGAACAACTCTTAGTTACCTGTTCCTTTTTTAAATATATCCTATCGATTGTAGATTTATAAGGAATAGCCGAAATTGTGAACCATGTAATTTTAATGCATTCGTTTACTAAAAACTTTGTAATTCATTTCTTGTAAGAATGTATTCCATAGAGGATTTGCAACCCAGATCAGTGTGAATAGCAGAATTCACATAATCATGTCTGTCCATGTTAGCAGTTATGATTGCGATCTCAAAAGAAGAAGAAGAAACTTTCTACTCATTGTGTTCAAACAGAGTCGTTCAACTAGGGGCCAACTAACCGGTTCTCGTTATCGAGCTATACGAGCTATATACGATACGAAAACGAACCGTCGCGTTTTAGGTTGATGTGGCTCGATTGCTTTCGTGTCGAATGGAGCTTCTCGTTCGTTGTTTGTAGAACGAAACGTTTGTGATATCATCGGTATGTATATAAGAAAAAAACACTATCGAGGAAGAAAGGACCTTAAACGAGAACCATTAACCTAAAATGCAAACTCGATATCAAGTTTGCCAGATAAGGAAAACCGTAAACCAACCCCAACTTATGAGAGACAAAAATAAATAAATTGTAGTGAGAAGAAATGGGTTTTGTTTTGTCAAAATGATCCATAAAGTGTTCCTAATCGTATAATCGTATAATCGTATAATCGTATAATATTTTGAAATTTCATATGAATTATGGTCGATATAATTGCTAGCTTCTCTTTGTAATCAAACGTGGTACACAAATTACTTGAGTATATTAACTGATTCGACTCAAGTCGAATGCCTCTCTTCTTCTTTTTAATTTTTTTCTTTTTCGAATAACATTGATATCGCTTACCATTTTCTGCCATCTTTGTTATTTTCTGCATGTGTCGACAGAACGTTTCGTATTCACTGTTTGTCGGTGCTTCCGTTGTTTTTACTGCATGCATATGCTTAGTAAATGCTCCAACAATAGCCGCCATACGATCAAATGCACTCACATTTATATCACCGTTCGGTAATCTGTAATTGCATTTAAAAAAGCAAACGACATAAAAGTAATGGAAAATTTCATATTCATTGGAATATTTTTAAATTCATAAAAATAAAACGTATAAAATGTTTACATAATAAAATGAAGAGAGTTTACTTTATGCCCTCTTCGCATGCACCTCCATCATGTATGTGCTCTGTACGTAACACCTATATTAGACTTGAGTATGGACAATCTTGATCAGTGTAAGAATTTAGTCAGACTGGGTTTTGTTCAAAATCGGAAAATTGTAGAAGGATATCTGAAGCTTGTCTCATACATTCTTAACTTATCTTCCCAAAAAAAGCGCGACGAACTCAAAATGGTTGAAAAAATGTAACAAACTAGTGGAGAAATTGTAAAAGCGCTATCGTGGGACAAAGCCCACCATTGAATACTCTATACCACCCCGCTTAATGCAGTTATTCTTATGACGACTTTTGACCATTAGGTGTGATATGGCAAAAGTTTGAAAAATATTTTCAATAGCGTTTGTTCTTGAGCCAAAACATGGCAGTGTAGTAAATTTTATTAGAATATCTGTGAAAACTGTGACCTGCAGGTTGAATACAAATACACAGGACGGACAGACGGGCAACGAACTTAAATCAATGTATAAAGCGAATCGGAATTAATCGTTTAATAAAGGACGTGTCAAGTCCTTCTAAGTGTTGCATAAATCCGCATAATTTTAATATACCGCAAGTACGGTACAGCATAAAACAGAGAAATTATACAAGTCTTACACTATGAAATAACTATGAAATAAATAAAATTTCGCCAGAAAAAATTATGCATATGTGTGCGTAAGGTTACGTTATAAATGCGAGAACTTTTATCATGAGAGCGGCTACTTACAAGACTATCACAACTACGAAGGTTTTGATAATAAACATTTTCTATCAAATGAACAGTAAAAGTCATAGGGGGATAATTAAAAAGGGCTTCAAAAAATCATGAAACAATTGAGAAATTTATATTCGGCCGCGACCGAATCTTTTATACCCGGCACCGTTTGATTCTAATCAATAATGTGTAGACTTTGTATCGGGTCTGAAGGTTCTGGGCGCTGCAAACGGTTTCAAGACAAAATATAAATTTTAATATTTTATGATATTGAGTAGGTGCGGCCGGTTTTTCATTTTTGTTAATACGGCACATGAACACCCAGAGAGTCCACATGCAAACGTTTATCGTTGTAAGCGCAGTGTAGAAGCAACGAGTAAAAAACCAATATTTGTTTATCTTTGAAAACACAGATGTTGCCAGGTTATGTAGGTTTGACCGACATGGCTCAATTTCAATAGCGATCTGCGTGCCTGCAACTTTCAATCTTCATGCCAAATTTAGAGCCTATCGACCAGAAGAATCACAGACAATACGCAGAGAGACCGCCACATAGACGGACGGTCGGTTTAGAATTTGATTTCCGATCAAGCCTCTGAGGCTTTCTTTTGGGTGTTTTAAACGCTTTGACACAATGAACATACCCTTCATTCCTTGGTGATGGGCATAGTAAATGAATAAAAAATGCACTCAAGCGTATTCAAGTGAACAAAAGCCGGAGTATATAGAAGAACACAGTGATTTCCATTTTTAAAACGCTCACTTTTTAATGGCTTCTTACCTAGCGAGCGGAAGACTTCTCTAGCAAAGTAATTTCCCAATCATCTTAGTCTCTTACTAGAAGAAGTAGCGTAGCCATTGCCCTGTCTCTTTGCAATCATCTCAATCCAATTAATTATGATTCCGATTTTCCAATTCTATATACAACTATGTCTTTATTCCCCCAAATTTCATACCAAAGTGAAAAAAGCCTTTGCTTTTATTTGCATGAATTTTTTTGCCTTAAATATGAATGAATTGCTGCACGTTAAGTCTCATATGGCCTTCGGGACTTTTCTATCGAAACTTTAAGTTTTCTTGCATTTACAAAAATACTTAAAATATTGTGTACTTGTTTTCTTGAAACATTTCAATTCCAATTTTCTTGTAGTTCTGAATATATTTAAGAAATTTTATCTTCTCTTTTTTTTGCTTTTTTTTAATACCAATAAACGGAATAATTTATCGAATTGCCTATTATGCTCTACATACCTCTGCGTGTCTCCAAGGAGGTGTTAAGAAATTTTTGTATACTAAAGAAAAATTTTTTCGCAACACTGAATAGTTTTACAGCAATAAAATGTTTAAAATTTTACTACTTTGCACTTACTTCAAAGAGAAGAAATGAAAGAAAGTAAAGGAAAGTAAGACAAAGCATAACTGCTGGTACTTTTTGCATGGTTATCTTCTTATTTCTATTTTATTTTTATTTTTATTTTTTTTTTTAAGAAATAAAAATATATAAATACCTAGTTTAAAAGTGTATTATGACTGCAAGGAGTTTCAGGTGAGACTTAAGATTACGTATATATACATGTATATAAAAATGATAGTTGAAACAAATAAGTGCAACATAGTAATAAAAATAATAACAACAACTATGGCATTAGTAAAAAGTGTATTTCTATTTGAACCCCTGAAGCATATACACAAAGTTCTTAGAAATATAAAATGCTTGCACTAAAACAAAATTTAAAAAGAAAATGCTGTCACGTGCTAGCATCTCATACCTCAATGCTTCATCGGAATGGTCTAAGAAAAGAATGCTTTCGAGTGCGCTTAATACAATAAGAATAGAAAGAAAATATTGCGACGAGAAGAATACTGTACTCAAATTTGGAAGAATCTCAGATACCCATCATCTCAAGCCTAGCAAACAAATATATTGCGGATAGTATTCGTGGATTGCCATTGATGGAAATATTTATCAGATATTTTAAATCAATATCTACCATATGTCATGAGTTATGGATCATATGGTGCTTTCGTTTCGTGATCGTCACGATATGAAGAGAAACATTAGGATATTTTATTCCAATTTCAATCTTCTCACCCAGTTCCGCGAAGGGAAGGGTGAAGAAGTGCTCAATTAGGTAAAAGACTAGATAGTGGGGGGTGAAAAGTTGTCTTGCAATCATCAAAAATGTATATACGGTTGTTAGAATTTTATTTTATTAAAGAAGTTTCCAGACGTTAGTAAATTTCTTTCTTGAACAAAAACAGTTTAGTAAAAAAAGCTCTGTACTGGACTTTGAAAGGAAGTTGGGTATTCCCCGTGCGTAACGATCTCTGCAGAAGTCAGTTAATGTCTTTAAATTATTATTATTATTACAATATTATGCAATTATGTTATTATTGTTATATTATTATGTAATATTATCCTGTTATTACTTATCATTATATCATACGTCACTTCTAGTACTAGGATATGTTCGATTGGACTTGGGATAGACCCATCTTTTATTATATCGATCTATTCAGAGTTACTTTATGAACCAGAACCACTTCCTGAATCGATCCGAGCTTGTCTGTCCCTCTGTCCATCTTGTTTTTTTTTGTTCAGCATAGACACCACAATTTTGGAGACATTTGGATGAAATTTATTACGGTAATATATTTTAGTGTAAGGATCAAAATGGTTTCGACCGGATCAATTGTTCCCATATAAAACCAAGTTTTCGAAAACCCTCATGTGAACAACTGTAGGACGGCTGTCCATGGTCCACCGTAGTGATTTTCTTGTCATATTATTGTATTATATTATTATAAGTTATTATTATGTGTAAGCGGGCCGATCATCTGCACCTCAACTTTTAATAATTATTCCACTGGCATTTCGGATTCACTATTTGCAAGTAAGTTGTTGGCGCAAATATTTCTACTTTTCTGAATAAAAATTTTAATTTTTTTTCATCCTTATAATTATTCAACGTACAACTTTTATGTCCATTGTCTAACTTCGAATTTAGGAAAAGTCGAAAGCTGCGGCTGGTGAAATGCAAAAACTGTCAAAGACGGTGCTATTAATTTGATAGTCATTAGCATGTGTTCTGTCAAGCAGCCATCTTCCCGTCTCCTGTTCCTGTTTTCGGTACATGTTAACAAATCTAATAATTCTGAATGAATACCTTTATCGCTACAAGTCTCAAACAGTGTTGTGAACGTCATTAAATCGCATAACATACTAATAACAATAATACATTTTTAGATCCTAATATCTTGATGTGTACTGAGAAGACCACATGTGATAGGGAAAATCTATTACTCACATAAAGGGAAGGAGGACATAGTCATGTTTATGATGACGCCTTCTTTCCACTGTCACAAACCGGACCAAATGTTGTATTTTACTCTTACTCTCATGTAGCGCTTATAAAAATACAATAAAATAAAAGCAAATAAAGAAGTTATCTTTAGAAAACACAACAGAAATCAAGGAGTGCTTCCTACGAGAGCTTGTGTAAGACTTCTCAACTTGAATTCCTTTAAATAAACGTTCGAGATTCCTTGGTTAGTATATTAAACGCATGTACGAAATGATGCCATTTTCTCTAGTCAATTGCTATCTTTAGTCAATATCGAGGAATACCAATGTCAATAAGATTCTCGTAACTGAAAGAGAGGTGAAAGAAAAAAAACAATTCCTTTTGTTTGTCTGCCGAATAAAGATAAGGGATTTTTTCATTCTTTAAAAATTTAAGTTTATACACGACTTTGAAACTGCACCCAAGTTACTCAGGTTTAAAAGTTATTTCATTTATTCACTATTTTCCTATACGTATACGTATACTTGTGCATATACCTGTACATACTCGCATGTATATTTTGTTTGTATTCTTACATAAACATACTAATAAAGGACTTGTTGGAGAAGTGTAGGTATTCATGAATGCAAATGCAAGAATTTATTGATATATTAACAATGACATCAACTTCACAATACCAATTCTAACATACTCTTATTGTGAGCTCATTGTTATTTTGTTAAAGTTCTTCTATTTTTACATTTATATGCATTGTTGGGGGTATTTTGAAAATCATTAAATTCTAACTTCTAGTTATTTTTCTACGTCTGTACGTGCTGAGCTTCTTTTGCACAACCGACAAAGATGTCTTTCCGTTTATGACTGACAAATTTTCGGTTACATTTACACAATTGTCTGCACTTTGCAATTGTCTTGTATTTGACAACCAAATACCTGAGGATGTTTTAATAACTATTATTGGATGCTATATTTAGCAATGTAACGCATTGTTAACATAACATAAGTTTGCTTGTAAGTAAAGGGGCGAACATGTGTAAAAGTTTTCTATTCTAAGCAATAAGAATACGACACATTGTAACTATTATACATACCTTAACGGATGCGTAAAGAATATCAAAAAAAAAAATTTCGTAGAACTTATTCATTACCAAACTAAAACTTTAAAATTGTTTTATATAATGGCAGGAAAAGAATGAAATAATGAATTAAAATAAAAAAATTAATTTTTTTAAAACTTTAAACAACAAGTTCCACGTGCAGTTCGAAGTTGGTTGACTCCTTTCATTTAAACAAATTTCTCTAAGAGTTTCGCGCTACATAGAACAAACAACGAAGAAAGCGGAAGAGAGCCTTGGGGTAAATATTCTGGGCCGTCGTAATGGTGAGTGGGCAAGAATCGTGATTACCATGTCGGTGTTCCTCGAGTTTCAAATTTCAACGCGGGTAGACCACACTTGGGGTCGTAGTTATAGCGAGTTCTCAGCGGGTGAAGGCATAGCGTTTGCCGTTTGGTACTCATCCACTAGCCTACGGCCAGTCCGTGTCTCTTGGGGTCTTTCCTCTTTTCCCCTTTGCCTTTTTTTCTCTCTTCCCATTTCTTACTGACCAACACTGTCATATACATAGAAGAAAAATATCCTGAGCGGTTGGTCAAAAAAAAAAAAAAACTATCAAGGAAACCGATTCGATTTCATCGTTTGTCATTCACTCAGTCCTTATATGGATCGCTTAATAAATTATATACAAACTAGTGAAAAAAAGTTATACTCCTCCGCGTTTATTGACACGTTCGTCGTATTTGTCTCATATCATTGTAGAACTTACCTACAACACATAGGTAATTGCGAAAAGTAAGGACCGTACTTGTCACTTTTAATTCATTCATTCGCATCCAAATGCATTGCTTTTTGACCAGTCGTCACTCAGGGGGTTTCCTTTATTTGTGTGGTGCAGGAAGAAATAATGAAAGGGAAAGGGATAAAGGAGCGACCGCACCTTTGTGGATGTGTGCCAGGAAGGTGCCTTTACCAACTCAGCAGTCAATGTACAACGACCAAGCTCAACTCAACCGCATTGGGTTTTGAAACCGCGAACGCTGACTTACGAAAATTTTTATGTTCGCTTTCGACTCATTTCGTGTTCGTCATCGAACCATCGACCATCTTAACATTATGATAACTAAAGCAATAGTAAAGTGACAGATGAAACACTACATCAATTTATCGTCTTCCAATCCGTAGTTAATCGTACAGCGTGCCTTTTCATGTTGGCGGCAGACCGTACTGTCCCTTTCTTTCGTAGTTCAAGCAATGGCAAAGTTTCAAAACTTTAAGCCTATAAATTCCAGATTATTTCGAGTTGCAAGCAAGACTACGGACCGGTCTTCCTGATTTTCCAACGCAATTTGATCAGAATAACAAAAAAAAATTGTTAAGCCACCAGACAGATTACGGTATTCACGATGTCTATGAATATATATATATGTTGAAGAAATATTTTTAGTTGATATATGCATGAGAGATGGAGGATATCGGTTCCGATTGGATTACCTCCAAAGCCTTGTTGTCCCTTTTACATTTGCATTAAAAAAGTGTACTCAGGTCCCTCGAAATTGCTAATCTCGTGACTCAGCGCATAAGAGGGCTTTTGCGTCGCCAAAGCTTAGACAATTCGTGTTTTGAATTTCCCTGAACTTTTTGAACTGAACGATATTTCTATCGTTCACACGCACAAAATACGAAACTTTTTTCAGTTAAAAACCATAACAATGCAATAATAAAAACTATTATTATCAACTAATAATGTTTAAGATTTTGTTTACTAAGTCGTGGGAAAAGGTCCGTCTTTTAACAACAAAATTCCATCATCAATGACATCTATGTGTTATCACAATCGTTATCGACAGATCATCGTCATTATGATATCAATGATTGTTTAGCAAAAAAATCATTATTCGTGCTATTAAGCGCCTATTTGGCTAAATTAGTAGTCTAGTCTTATATAACGAAAAAATAGTGGTCCTGTAAAAGAGGCAGGTGGCATATGGCGGCATATGTTACGAATTTATTATATTTCGACTACAGTAATTCATATAACTAAGGAAATTGCTGTGCATTAATAAATTTTTATACATTTCTTGTGAAAAAAAATATTTATTTCTCAACGGCCATAAAAGTTGTATTTGCATAGTCTAAAAACCTGGATCTATAATACATGCAAGGTATCTACAATGTTATAGAGGATCTACTGAATGTATGTTTGTTTTATTTATGTTAAGTTTTTATTATTTTTAAGTATACAACGTAAGTAGGAAATAATGTAAAGAAACTAAAAGAAAGAAGAATTACTTGCCCACTTTTGTTTGTAAACGAGTAACTTGGGATAAGTTGTGAATGGACTGAAGTACAGACGCACAATGTGCGACTCACAGGCATGTAGCACACTTTGCCAGACCAAGCTACCGTTATTTCAATTCTGTTTTTTTGGCATTTGCTTTAATACTTCTCTCAAGTTTGGTGGTAAAAAGCAACCAAATCCGCCAATAGAGTGTTATAGGGCCGTTATAGGGTGTCCCATATACAAAACTACATACATAAAAATGTGCACGTATGCTGCGTAGTTTTGTAAACTTAGTCGTTAATCCCTAACATAATGTTTAATTAAGGGACAATGTCGTTCATGATCGGAAGAGCTTAAGAACTTAAACCTCACAATAAAACTTTGCAGCTCGGTTTTATTTATTTATTTATTTTTTTGGTGGCCAGCCAGTTCATTACTCTCTGTAGTTGTGTCTGCAATGAAAGTAGGATTCTCTCTCCTCGTTGCTGGTGGCTGTTTCATTTTTTGTAGTTTTTGAGGAATTTTCATGTCACAGATGTATGTCTATCGAATCTGTTTTTGTTAATTTCAACTGCCAAACTTGAGATATGGATAACCTCTCCATCTTCGAACAGCACTTTACCGTACACTCATTGGTGACGTTCGTCGTTTCGGAAACATTTCCGATTTGGGAAATTTTGCCTGGATTTACTTGTTTTACTTGTGGTTTGCGTGATCAGCTTAGATTACAATTCGGTCACGTAAATATGCATTAAAAATTCAGAAAGGAAGCGTATTTTTGATTTCAAGGTTCGTGCAAAACCGAAACCGCATCGAAAAGGCTATGTGAAAAACAGTTTCTGATTCTTATCCGTAGTTGTTGAAAAATCTGACCCTTCTCGGTTTGGAGACGCTTGAGAGGATATTGAAATAAAATATTGAACTCGATAAGAGAGATGTCATTATATCTTATTCGAGTCTTATGAAAATAAGTGAACGAATGTTCGTAAATTAGTTTTATTTTACTTGTTTAGCTAATGTTGTGAGGTAAGTACCAAGTATTTGTTGTGACCTGCCACTCAAGGTGCCTATCACATATAGGTACCATTACGATTGACGAAGTTATACGACTTTTAGATAGTACCAGACTTCAAACGAAATGTTTGGAGGTTTTATGACGTTCTAAGGGTTACTTTACGTTTCAAAGATGAAACGATGGACATATCTGAACTTCGTTATGCAGAATGTGTAGCGTCATGAAATTTTCACAAATTCCATTTAAAGATAGGTACTCTTTAAAAATCGTCTGATCCTACGAACTTATTGAGTGATATGTTATTTTATGTAGTAAAGCAACTTAACATACATTAATTTGGCCTTTGAATCTCACAACCACGCACTAACAGAAATTTAACCAAAGATTTAAATGAGTTTAAATGAGTTCGTGGTTGTGTCTTGAAATCATTCTGCCTGCAAGATATGATTCAATTTGCAATTTGGATTATTTATGTGAAAATCGTAAAGAACGGGCCATAATGAAGCATTAATTGCTTAAAGTCTCGGCTGAAATTAATTCAGGCGTAAAACTATTGTCTTTATATATTAGCTCATATTTATGTATAGATATAAACATTAACGTACATTAACTTTCTTAATAAACTTTTAAACTTTAGTTTTCTTTTTAAGTGTACGTAAGATGCTAAAATTTGAATAAAGACAACTTTCTTCTGCTGTTGTTTTTAGCTTTCCTGGATCGCAAGACTAAACTTTCTTGCATTTGTGTGCTTGTGCGAGCGAACAAAAGACTCCGGCATGAATAGTTGAGAAAAAACTTAGTGTTTACGGTTCAAAGCCAACAACATAAAATGCTCATAAAATTATAAACTTTTAATAGCGCATTATGTAACTGTAAACGACAATACTTAGTTATGATAATAAATGATTTTGGAAAGAAGACATTTTCACGAAATAGTAAGAATGACCGATATAGCGTGAACAACCATATCAAATATGTTTCATTGACAGGAAAAGGTTAATAGAACACAATTTGTTTAAAGTAAAGAAAAGAAAACTCAAGCAATAAGTGTTACGTAACAAGTAAGCAGAGAGAGTGTGCAGGCAAAGCGCTATATCAATTTACTTGCTTTTCTTCATAAAACTCAGAAGTATGCTTAAGAGCTCCCGTATGGTATATATATCTATAGGCTATAGGCTTGCAGCTTTTATGTTTGCACTGTGACGGCGCCGCATTACGATCACCAACTTCTTTGTCGAGCTAAACTGGACTCTATATTATTTGAAATTATTAACTGTTTCTTTTTTCTTGGCTGGTGTTCCGTTTATTTAAAGTTTTTTCATTCAAACAACTTTTTACGCCTTTCTCTCAAGTTAATGAAGTGTTTGGTAGAAATCAAAAAGTTATGGAAATTTTATTTCAATTTAAGAATAACAGCAACAGTTAACCATGGATTAATGGGTTATTTAACAAATGCTGATGAAAGAGAAGGACGCCATCTGATATGTTTAGATGTGTAGACCGATAGTGGTATTAGAGGTGTCATGAGAATGGCGTCAAGATTGGAAAAGATGATTCTTTTACCAAAAAAGTTGGTCATGGTTGTCAGAATCATTTTTCAACCACAAGATAATCGTGATTGCAACATAATGCGGTAGTTTCCGAGTAGACTTGTTTGTTTCCGTATCCCATTTATTGTAATGCATGGTTGGGACTTTGCTGATTGAAAGTTCGATAAGATATTTAAAGCCTTGCATGTAAATACTTTCATGAATTTACAAGTATTTTTGAAAAGAAGCTAAAAGCACCCGGAGACATTAGAAGAAACGAATATTACGAACTTATGCTTTCATTGACTCATAACCACTGATGTGAATCTAATATATTTGATATATACCTTTCAGGGCCATCTGCAAGTTTCTATCGACTACTGAAAATCTCGGCCGTTTTTACTAAGGTTCGTTCAAAAGCATATACGACTAACTAAGAAGCATTACTACGATAGTAGTTATCTTGGACAGGGGTTTGTCAAAAGTTCAGTGAAGAGAGCAAATCGTAGGTTTGGAATTCCACGGTCAGTGCCGTGTGTAGCATTTTTTTCTATTGTCTATTTGTTTTTAAAATTTTTGAAATTGCAAAGCTGAGGTAGAAGATCCAACTTTGGTGCATGGCATACAATCTTGGCGGGGATACCATAAGTGAATGCAGGGCATTATCATTTCAATCCCTTCACTGGGAACAACGCTAAGTGGATCTTTCGTGCATAAGCTTATGAAGGGAGTTATCTAATTCTCAGTTTTCACTATTCTCAATACATGCTCGCACACTTTATATCAATCATCACAAAACAAATCAAGACAGCAATGATCCTATTCGAAGATTGTGGCAGCAATATAATGAGAGCTCTAACCTGATTGACCTCTCTTCTAAAGTTGGCGATAATTATATGTAGTGTAGTGTTGTGTCTGTACTTATTGGTGATCGGCCGACCCATGTAGCAGTCTGAGATTTTCGCTTCGCACCTTGCAAATTGCCCATCTCTCGGCCGGAAGCGCAGGAAATACAAGGCAATGGGATCGATCGAAAAATATGTATAAGCTGATGATGGCTGGGAAGAGATTCTCTCTAAGATAAATGAACTCTTTCTTTGTCTTTGTCTCTCGATCAATTATTGCTTGGTAAAATGCAAAAAACATAATAAGAAAAGGGGAAAAGGAAAGAAGCGGTGCTTCTGAAAGTCATGCATTGCTTCTCATACTGCAAGCGTAAGCTGCAATGGAAGAGTAGCTTTATTATCTTCCATTTCGAAAGTATAAAATGGCACAATATGGCAACTGCTTTAATTATCATTGGTAGCAGTGCTTAGTGATGGGTTCATATTTTCGAAGAGAAATCATTTCCTTCAAATTTGAAATGCTATAGCAATGCCGTCATTTTGCATGGCAAGGGAAACGAATGTGGTCGCGAAAGCGTTACGCCGAAAAGGCAAGATTTTCCTGCAGATGGCGTTCTTTTGACACGTGGGATTATTATTCCTATTTAAAGTACCAAGAAATTGGATTGTGTGCATGTTAATGCGATAATTTATTCACTTGCGTATAGTTTGGCACTTTAAGAGGCGTACTTATGTCAAGCCGAGTCAAATTTTTGAATTTAAATTTGAATCTCTGAAACTAGCCAAAATAGTGTTTCGAATAAATATAATTAGCAAGAATAAATTTAATTAGCAAAAAATCTCTAATTAATTATACATAATATACATAATATATTATATATTAACCTTTAAAAAATTCCGAACTTTTTAGAATAACATATTAAAGAAAAGAAAATAATAGAAGAAAAAATTAATTGGATTATTAGTAACGGTTGTCAGTCTGTTAAGCAAGCTAGAAAATTTGCTAGTAATTGTAAGCAACGAAGGTGTTAGAAAGCGATTAAACTTCCACACCGTAGCAGTTGGCGTCTTACGGCCATTAAGTATCACACAACAATGTAAACCGCTGCTATATAAAGTTTTATTCCACTTCACATAGACACACATCTCCTGTCAATAATTTAACAGAAGTCTGGCTGAGAGATTAAAAAGAAGAAAAAGGGGGAGAAAATTACACCAATCATAGCATGGAACAGATTCAGTAGCAGATACAAAGGACTTACATTAAGGCGGAAATGAAGAAAAAAAGGACAACAAAAACTAATGGAACAGCTGCCAGCCTTTTTAGATCGTGTTGTCGAGATGTTAACAATATTCTTAAATCTTTTTTTCCACCTTCCTTCCGTTCAATATAATACAGAAAAGGAAAAAACGAAAAGACAACGAATGAAGAGGAAATGAAACAAAAATCGGAAGAAAAAATATAAAAGATAAACTATGTTGGATAAAAGTAAGGCTAAAATAATTACAAAAAAAAAAAAAAGGAAAATTAATAGAAAAGAAAAATAGAAAACTTACGCAATTAAACAGAATTTTGTTCCTTTTCGTCCTTTTGTAGAAAAAACGATGTAAATTGAATGCGTACATGAATTGTAAATTAATTAAGTTTGTTTGGCGGTTAAAGAGGAAAATCGCTATTCAATATAATTCCTCATCGTTATATAATGCTTGAATGTTCGCTAGGCAGCCATTAATGTTGCTGTCAAAAGAATTTTTAACTATTAAGAAGCTTAAGCGGCAAAGGAACAGAAAGTTCTTTAATAAGTTCTTAATGACGTTCAAAAATAGGAAAAAACGTGGCATAAGGTAGCAATTTGTAAGTAAGCCTTTAGAGAAAGTCTTGAAAATATTCTTTTACCACTTAACGCGTTTCTAAGGGAATAAGTTTATGTGTTACTTACACATTGTCAGACAAGTTGAGAGCAGCGTGGCATGCCTCATAATAAGGTAAGAGCTCGACTGAAAATGAAGGAATACGTAAGAAGTTAAGAAGAAAAAATTACGATAAGACAAAGTGTCGCTCAATTTGTCAGAGATATTATTTGTATTCCATTTTAATGTTCGAATGAGAAATAAAATATTATTTATTATTATTACTAGAATTGTAACTACTATTCAAATTGTAATAATATCGATTATGAATGCAATCACAGAAGGGCTAAGACTTTCTAGATTGGTAGGGTACTTACTGTACAACAAGTAATGAAATCCAGATAGGAAGATGTTTGGTGATCGTAAGTGTCTTTCAGTACTGAACTACCAGCAATGTACAGAAGCCGAGCGATCCATACTCTCTTTGGCGGACAGACAAACCGACAAGCTTACAAGACATTGGTATAGTAGAAGGTGGCTTCTCCTTCTGGGATTGCTTAAATTTAATTTACGGCAATTGGTGCAGGGTATAAATATAGGGAGGGAAAATTTATTAAAGAAGTGACGTTACAGCGATTAAAATGTGATGAATCCTCACGTGTTTAATATTCATAGGGATATCTGTTTTATTGGGCTCAATATAGTTTACCTTATTTAATACACAGATTATAAGAAATTTGAAAAAAATCTCGTAATTGGAAGCCCGAATTTTTGGTCTCCGCGTTCTTCCTTTTTGTACGCTACTACCCTCCTAGATATTAATTTCAAATCATATAATATCGACTACACGTCGACAGATGAGTTTGCGTAAGAAATACGATGTCGATATGTAGTCTATGGAAAGGAATGGTGATTGAAGTTCTTTTTGGAAATAAAATTTACATGACAATGCGAACAGCTTTGATAAATATAAGCTAACCTTTATTGTCAATGTCACACTTATTCGACTGCGTTATAATAAGAACAATTTTTGGTTTTTGTTCTATAAACCTGATCCTAAACTCCCCTCTATCGATATCACAGTATAAGAATAGATTGCAACATAATAATCTGCTTTTCTTCGGTAAATGAAGATTCGTGTTAGGAGTGGCGATTGAATTGATTTATTGAAATATTGACTCAACAATTTTGTTCCGTGAAATTAATTATAATGCACATTGCCGTGCTTCTAAACGTCATCATCATGCTAAAAGCAGTCGATACCGTTACAATTACGAATTTTGTAATTCTATATATCCAAACTCCCCATTTACTCCCATACATTTTCAATAGAGTTAATCGCTATGCGCATCGCGTTGACAAATTCAATATGTAATGAAGGACCCATATTTATATATAATATACTCAAACTCACTTTCTGCTACAGATGCTGTAAAAGATGTTTCACATAAAGATAACTAACCTTCTTCTATGAGGAGCATTCTATCTTCCAAATTTTCTAATGCCCATCTAAAGTGAAACGCTAGTCATGTTAATATTCCCGATAATAATTTTGCAGGCGAAATAATTAAAATGTCTCTTCCAAATGAGTTTCACGTTGCATAGTAATTTTTAAATACCTTCGGTCACAAGAAATGTCATCGTCATATATATGTATATAAGAAAGACAACAATTTTTATGAAATAACATTTCGCTTGGGTAGAGAAAAATGGCTCACAGTGAACTGTGACGAGTGACTACTTGAAAAATTGCGAAATTTGACGTCATAATACTTCCAAATTAATTCGATTACGCTTAGGACGAGTCAAACTCATTCATCAACTCTGTGGCTCTGCGATGAAAGTGATAGCGTTCTTCACTTTTTCTTTATTTATTGGATTCCTTGTCTTACTTAAGAGCTCGACTATTCTAATGTGGCGAATTTTACATACCGTTGATTGCAAGCAGCCAACTTCTATGGTATTTGCGTTTATTATGTGGATAATCCTTACCAAAATCTAATCCATATAAAATCTATAAGGTCTATTGTGCTCGGCCGTGCCCTTTCTTCATTTTAGAACTCGCGTGAACCCTGGCCGGCCTCTTTGGTTTGGAGCACCGTATTGTGTCTCGCATGGTTATGTAATCGCCAAACATCTGGTGTCCGGTTGCGCAGACGGCTGCCCTTCCACACGTATGCATAAGTCGCTGTCAACCCTACTTCTTAGGACTTATGATCCATTGAGAAGTTGGTGGCCAAGCTAAGGTTATTCCTCCGCAGTTTCAAGGGTTCATGTCTGTGCCACACTGCAGCTCCAATACGTTACACTTTCTAAACCCATTTAAAACTCTTAAACCTCTGTCTAAGTTCATCTAAAATTGCAAACACTATGTTTGCACATTCATACGCATATGCTTATATATAATAATTAACAATAAAAATCTTCGAGCTATGGCCTTCTTTCTCCTCTCTGTAGCTTATAAATTAAACTCTGTAAGCTAATGAAGGAAAAGAGAAAACAAAGCGTACGAATTTATTTATATGCGCTTATGAGATGATTAGTAAACAAATTTTTTAAAGCAACTTTTTCTAATGTGTAATGCTCGTTAATTTTTGTATAAATATCCATTCGTTAAACTCGACATTTTCTCAATCATGTTTTTGCGTAGCCTAACTGATACACGTACATGTACAATATAAACGAAGCATACAATAAATTATACATTATTTGAAGGGAACTTTTTTTTTTTTGTTATCAGACGTCTGAACAAATATTTACACGATTGTTGTTTCACTGCCAGACAATAATAACACACAGATCTTTATTAATTTTTGCGTTATGGTTCAATAGTGCACACCTTCGGCCGCAGATAAGCTGCATAGCAGCTTAAGCGAAGAAGAAAAGAATAATAATACGATTAAAATAAGCGATAATTTGTCTTTTTATTCTAGATACTCAACCAATTAATGATAACACATCAACAGAAAGCTTTGTGTATAAAAAGCCTCGTTTTCTTATTGTGCCCGCACAGTATCAAAAAATCCAGTAAACTTTTTAGAAAAAAAAGGGGAAAGTATCAAAAATGAAATTGTTTGTAAGTTTTTATTCGTTTCACTCCTTTTGATCGAAGTAATTATTAATCTTTTGTTCTCAAAGATCTTTGTTTTCTTGAGTATGATTGCTGTGGCTTTGTGCGTGCACACCGTCGGTGACGTTGGAGGTCAGGTGCATCAAGGTGTACACCCAGGCGGACATCAAGGTGTGCATCAAGGTGTACATCAGGGCGTACATCAGGGTGTACACCAAGGTGGTCCAGTGGGCAGTGAGCCTCATGCTGCCGTCCATGGTAAACAGGGTAGTTTTGCCCAGCAGCAAGCAACTCATGCCGGTGACCATAATTACTAAATCGACTTTTGTCTGACCTTTATTAGGGACTGTGATTGTGTCCAAAGAACTGATATTCAATAATGTATAAATAAAAATTAATAAAAAATTTTCAAACTATACTTAAAAATGCAGAATAGATTTTCTTCGGCTACGTATTCATCGTTGGGTAGTTTGTATTTTCAAACCATAAAATGGGAAACTTTCTACATATTTCTCTACTTTATATAATTAATCGAAAATTTTCTCGACGAATATATCTTTTCTTCCTCGAAGTATATGCCATGGCTTGAATAATAACTACTACAGTGGCAGAGTTCTTTTAACACAAGTTCTTTCGCTTCGATGATGTGATTTCAGATCTTGAGATGAGAAATAGTCAGACGGAGCCATATAACTTGAAATGCCTGCACGACGGGACAATCAAGCAAGCAGCCTCAATAATTTTAAGCTCTTGAACTAGTTTCTTTTTAACTTATGTCTAAGTTTGGGATTCTTAAGGCCGTGAAGAGCGCTATTAACAACCTCGTCTTCCTTTGGCAATTTTAATCATAAGATCATGCCTCAGCGCTCATTACAATATTTATTCATTTAAGTGTTTGCGAATGTAAAGCAATGTAATAAAACAATATTAACAAGGACATGTTAAAGAGAATGCAGCTGCGTATTTCTCCAAAGACTTATCACAATTACCGTATTAGCTGCATATCTTTCAGTAGGAGGTTATCATCAGTAAATATGCCTGAGTTCACTGTAATATTTTATTTAACTTACGCATATAAAGTTTACAGCTAGCGTTGAACATGTAAATTCTATAGCTTTGTAAATTTGTAAATATGTGTATGCATGAAGGTAACTATATTTATGTGTGTAAATGGAGCAAATAGGTAAGTAAATATTTTGACATGCAATTTTTATAGAATGTGAATAGAATGTTACAACTCCCCTAAGGCAATAGCGCAAGACAAGAACCGCGTTTACATAATATGCTGAAGGATGTTCGACCCAATAAAACTTGATGCGGGGATTTCAATAAGCAAACTTGTAAAGCCAAGTTGAATGCCATAAGTAAAGCTCTTATAACGCTAAGAAAAAGAAAACTAGTTGTAGGCGCGTCTATAACCTAATAAGATTTGTAAGAAAAAATTTCAATATCTTTTCTCGAAGCTTCAAGATTTTGATTTCACTAAAGGGCCAAATTTTGTTTAACGCATGTGTGCCAAAGGGCTCTGTTCTTTCCTCCTCACCCTTCCTGGTGTGCATTAACTACTTCCTGGGCATAACGGGAAACGTTATCTACTCGTTTACAAACGACAGCACTTTGTGTCAGCCGTTTTCCTTTAGTAAGAGACTATGCAGCCACGAGATACAGGACAAACCCTGCACGATGAATTACACAATAAGTAGGGACCTCATAAATATATCTGAATGGGGTCGGGTAAATAGGGTAGGCTTTAATGCCACCAAAACCCAGAGCCGTCTCCTAAGCCTTTGAAAAATTCATGAACGACTTCTCTCTTTTCGTGGTTTCAACGTAAAAGAACCGGCAACCCTTGACGTTCTGGGCATAAAAGTACAGTTCGATGGAACATATGTTCAAAGTGTCGAAAGACGCATTCAAATGCTTAGGTTTTTTAAAGCGGTGCAAAAAATACTTCACTGCGGCTAATGCACTGCCTACCAAAAATTAGGCCAAAATAAAGGTACAACTGGTACGTGTGATTGACAGCCTCCAAAGTTTTCTTGGAGGTCCTCGACGTTATACAGCGAAAGGCCCAGGTACTCATGGCCGACGGAAGTGCGTCCAAGTACATTCAGGGCAAGTATTTTGCGGAGATAAGGGAGATATGTCCACCAATGAAATCCCTCGATAGGACTTTTTCAGCGTTCTCAACCACACGTTCTGGAGTACCCCACAACACACTACTGCAATTCTCCGTTTTTTAATTGTACTGCCAATCCTTGGAACAACCTATGGGCAGTGAGTTTTCCTGCCAACCAGATGTACCAGATGTCTCAAGTCGAACGTTCACAAAAGTTACTCTCTTTCTTTAGCCCACTTTTCTTATAACTCTTCCTGGTGACTATCGAGCTCGCACGTATAGAGCACATTTCCCGAGCAGCTGGTGATAGAAATGCAAGAAAAAAAAAATCGGTTTAAATCGATTCCACCATTAATTTTCTTGGCGACGGATATGTGCATATAATGAAATAAAAATAGACTATACGTGTTGGATGAACATAAAAGTTTATGTATTGAGTTCCGGACGATGTTTTACGGTTTGCCGCTCTGCTTTATAAAATTTTCCTTCTTTTGGGTAAATCTTCCAGTAGATCATCCCACAACATTGATATTGAATTTCCTATAGTATTATCACAAATCATCCCGACATTTGAAATTAGTGAGTTAATGAAAATCTCGCCGAGCAATGGTACGTAAAAAGATGTATGGGAAAGTTGAGTAACAAATGTGCAAACAAGTGAAGTGTGTATGGTGTAACTTTACTTGTTTACAAGCTGCCGTTCAGCGTATATCAAAGTGTAACAAGATCGATGTCGACAAACAGTATTTACGGCACTGCATAATTGCAGCTGGGGCTAATGAAATGCTTACATTTAAGAAGAATGCATCCACCCTTGAACAAAGAAATGCATGGGTTGATCCGGGACGAAAGTCCACACCTTTGGAAAGCCGAATATTCGCGTTCAGGAAGGACTACAATGCGTTTGATGCGATTGAAAAGGAACCATCGGCCGCGAACTTCAAAAGTTTAGAGAAAGTGTTGCATCCGAACGATATCAAGCCAAAAAGTTTGTTGCTGTGCCTTTGGTGTTGCGGTTGCTCCCATTAGAAGAGGCTATAAGGTTAATTGCAGACCTTGATCAAGGTCAATCAAGTGAAGTGGAACGTGTTTGCAAGGCATTGGTAACTATCTCTCCCCCTGCGTCCCTCTCTATTACAATATTACCATGCAGTAACAGCTTGAAGGGGCTGGACGTATCGTTTAATTTATTTCTTGTTTTAGGTCTATATGCCTTTGTAAATTTTGCAGTATTTGCAGTGTTTTGCAGTATTTTGCAGTGCGGTCAAAAATAAAGGAAGATGAAACGAGTTTTAGAGCTTTGGAATTTACTTATATTTCATTTGCATTTATTGCGATCAGATTGTATGTACCGGCATATGTTGACGTGTTACTATATTCTCAATACTTTGTTCGGTGAGAATGACCAGATATTTGAATCGAATTGCATCGGTTTCAATTTTCGACATCTCTTGATTTCTTGATTTCTCTTGATTTGCTTTTTATAAAAGAAACGTATGAAATTCATCAGGATTTCTTATTCTTCTTAAAATTCAGATCATAGAACTCCTGCATCTCCTGACAGGAGAAGTAAATTAATCTCTAATTTAAATAATTTACAATGGCGTTAACCCTGGTGAACATAAGTAACACTAATTAACAGCTTGAGAATTTTAAATCACTACTAACTTGGTTGCATGTTTGCCAATTTTCATAAGCTTATACGTTTGTATAATTAGATGTTTATTAAATTTGGAATGAATTTATTAGCATCGCATATTATAAAAAAAATTAACTACAAATTTTTATTTGATCTAATAACCGTGCTTGCCGTAGCCACCTTGGTCAACTTGACCGTGTCCGTGTCCATGTCCGTGTTTATGGGCATGGCTTTGAGCTAGACCAAATTGTTTGCCAAATCCTTGTTGTCCGAAGGGACGGCCTTGCTGTGTACCGAAAGGACCTTGTTGTTCAGCAAAAGGGCCTTGCTGCTGTGCAGTGACGGGAACTTGTTGTTGTCCAGCGTAAACGCCCTGTTGTCCAGTGAAGGGAACTTGTTGTCCAGCGAAGGGAACTTGTTGTCCAACGAATGGGACTTGTTGTCCAACGAAGGGAACTTGTTGTCCGACGAAGGGAACTTGTTGTCCAACGAAGGGAACTTGTTGTCCAACGAAGGGAACTTGTTGTCCAGCGTGAACGCCCTGTTGTCCAACGAAGGGAACTTGTTGATCTACATAGCTACCTTGCTGTCCCGCGAAAGGTCCTTGTTGTCCAGCGTAAGCTGCTTGTTGTGCGGCGTAGGCTCCTTGTTGTCCAGCAAAATGTCCTTGTTGCCCAGTGAATGGCACTTGTTGTGCACCGAAAGGTCCTTGTTGTCCAGCGTAACCACCTTGAGATCCCTGTTGTCTGGCGTAAGCGGCTTGTTGTTGTGCAACGAGACTTGCCTGTTGTAAGCCATGTTTACCAAAAACGCCCTGCTGACCAGCTAAAGGACCCTGTTGTCCGACAAGAACGCCCTGAGGAACAGTGAAATCATCCTGTTGTTCACCGAAGACATTTTGACCGACTGGAACACCAAAGGCGTTTTGGCTGGCGAAAGCGCTTTGAGGCCAAGTGTTTTGATCATAAGGACTGCCGAAGACGCTAGCAACATCAACACCAACTAAACTACTTTGTCCAAGGAGGCTGCTTTGAGGTACTTGACCGAAACCTTTTTGTCCTTTGGGACGGTTAAAGGCACTGCCGTAATAATTTTGCTGGCCAACTGATGGCCACTGACCTGCAGGACCAAACACGTCGTCACTGGCCCCGTAACCGGCAGGATACGCCATAGCTGCACCCAGCAAGGCAAAGCAAATAATCTTTAATAACAGAGATGAAATTGTTTAATACCGGGATGAATTTATTAAATAGAATTTCTAGAATTACCATAATTTGTTTCATTATTGAAAATTCCAGAGGAGTTTGCGTAGTTTATGTTGATGCTTGTGGCTTTTGAAATTCGCACTGTTTAAAATCTTCGCTAATTAAATGTTTTTATATACTCTGAACGAGCGGATTTATTTATGTGCTATGTGAGTATATTAAATAAAAAAAGATTAATTTTCCTTAGAACTCCTTATGCTTTTGAATGCTCATTTTTGTTTCTTTTTTTTTTTTTTTTCTTTCAACGAAAAACTAGAGCGAAAGTATTTTGGTTAAGCTTATCATACGATGAGTTCGTATTTTAATGGAAGGTTAAGTCCGCGCAATCATTATAAGCATGAACGACAGAATGCGGGTTTGATAAGATTATCGTTCAGTTTGTAACGCTTAATATTAAGCGATCTAATAAAAGTTACGTCTTTTAGACAAGAGGAGAGAACAGGAACACATTTGTTGTATGCATAAATTGTTTCCATTCATTTTATTCACAGGGATAGATTACGTAATTGATTAAAAGTAACTTTGCTAGGCTTTGTTAGGCTGAAGGCTTTTTATACTAATTGGCTTCATTCGAAATTCAATGTCGTTTTTTGAGGCTTTTTTCAAGCCTTTTCAAAATCTTTGTCCCTATGAATTTAGTAAATATTTTGAATGTGTGCTGAATGAAATCGTAAAACAAGTTTGCCGAGTATAGTTTTCTTATGGTATTAAGAATACAATGTTTTCGTTTCGGTCATCATTCTGTGACCCCAATAAGTATAAATAAAATAATAACATATATGATAATTGAAATATCAATATGTTGCTTATGTTAAAAGATATGATAACACATGTGACATTTGGGTGGTGTTGTATAATAAATTTACTCAATGAAGAACACGCAAAAATTTTTTACACACAAGTCTTAACTAATAATATTTTAGCAAACAAAAAAAAATAAAAAATGTCTAGCCTTTCGAGGTCAAAATAAATGAAAATTGAAAATAATGTAACGAAGACTTAGATGGATTATGTTATTCATTTAGTGGTGATAATTATCGCGGCGAAATTTCCGCAAATATAATTGTACACGTGCAGTTTAAAACTTGTCTTTAAAAGACGGTGAACGTCTATCTAGCTTTTTGATGCGACAATTTTAAAGCTACCAGAATGGAAGCGTTAATGAATGCCCTAAAATCCGCGGATAAAATTTTTCCAAGTTTTTAGCTATTCTTGAAAGATACATATGCGTGGCTGCGATGAGCAAAGTACACAGCCAGTTAGATTGTCAAATGTTAAATTTCTGGCATTTCTTCTGAAGCGCTAGGAGCAATCGTTCTAATTCTAAACACAAATGCTCACGTTACCAAGTTGTACACAATCAGTGCACAATGTACGGTAAAATCTCGCTTCCGATAAAGTTTTGGAAAATGGTGCTTCGTTCACCCTATGCCTGGTGGTAACAACGCCCAGTTGAACTACTTCAACGTAGAATATGGTATTTTTTAATATCAACCTAGCTTCCTTTACAAACTGCGGAGCTTCTCCTCGCTTCGACCAGTATACTTCTCTTAGTGTATCATAGCATATAGCCATGACAGGAACTTTACATGCTCAACGCGTTTGAATACTGGTATGGGAATAACTTTAGCGGGATTTTTTCGTTAGTGTAAACAAATGCTTTATGGAATTTGTTCATTCTTTGTATTTCGCCAATCTTTTACGCACATACTTCTGGGAAAGCTCACCTCTTTACATCTCAGTTAGATTCGTGAACAGAAACATCAGCCAGTAAGTCATTTTAAGCCCGAAGAAGTGTTTTTTTGGAGGCAGAATTTGCCAGATTGTTTTAACTCTTTGCACTCGGCACCGTTTCGGACATTGCCTACCAGCAACTCGACGCCACTTTTTAACGAAAACGTACATCGTGGAACGTTCCAAATAAGGAATTGTAATGAAATCTGTTTTATATGAATATTGACGAACTCATGTTTACAAAAAAATATCAAAATTTATTTTTTATAATTTTCTACAGTGTGGTAAAGTTTAAAGCAATTCCCAACATGCATAGCGGGTTGATTTGTACATGTTTCAAAATAAAATGTTGTTTGCCGCCTTCCGCCTGGTGTTTTTCTGTCAGAACAGACAATACAATCCCCTTTTCTTTCTCCCACATTTGGACCATGCAACTTATTATTCAGTCTATTGTCTGACAATGATGTAGATGGACGTGATCGAGATTCTCGAAAATCACCTCTCAACTGCTGTACAAGACTTTTTACTATGGTATAATACCTATCAATGTATATGTGATATCCTTGTGCATCAGAAACCTTATCTATCAACTTTTTATATAAATGCAATGGAATTCTCGTGCTTGCTGGGAGATCTGGTCGTAATCGCTGACAAACTATCATGCTAGACATACGCTGTCGCCTCAGAGGGGACAGCCGAATGCAAAGGGTTAAAGTTAGTACTGTGACGAGTAAATAGACTCTGACGATGCCCTACTCACATGATCACTTCGGAAAACTACTGTACAACTTTCAAACCATTGACAATATTAAACTATTGACTTTCACAGTTTCGTGTTTCATGTTCAATAATTTAATCTTCTCATCAACTGCACGAATTTCTTCAAGGATAAGTGGGCTGCATTGGCCTTAAGTGGAAGGATAATAAAAAATAAAGCTTCAGTCGAGCAAGGAACATATTACCTCACTGTACCAAAAGAAGGGAGTCCAGTAAATTCCAGCTTCAAACTATCAGAAAATTTGCTATCGAGACTCATTGCAAATATTAGTTCGATGTTTTTGATAGAAGGCTTAATATTTTTTAGACTAATTCTAAATAATTAAATGCGTAGACTTAACAACTTTTATATTGTTGTTTTGTTGAGATTTTTGCTATATTTATTATTTTTATTAAAGGGATAATATAAACATTAATTATTAAAGCGGATTTCGATTTATTATACGTGTTATTAATTAATGTTTAAAACTTTAAAAACTAAAAAGTTTTTGTTATTGTAGTTTGCTTGCAAAAAAATTTAATTATTAATCCATTTCTTTCTCCCTCCTTCTTCTTCTATTTCTCGTGGCATTATTTTCAGTTCTTCAACGCATAAGTATCGCAGCAATAACGCCATGTGTACCGTGTAAATAACGCCTGATACGTATTGCAAACGCATGAAATTTACAAGCGTGCCTTGGTTCCCTGATGCCGCTGCCGCTGCAGCATCAACAACAACAATAGTATAACTATGGTAACAACAAGAAGAACAAACTACAAGCACATTGTTTATATTTGTTGGCTAATTAGTGGCGGAGAAATTTTTTTCATAAATCATGCTAACTAAACTCAGCACTATATAGGTATTTGTGAAATGCATGTGCGTAAGTAGATGCTGCCTGTTGTGTGTGCATATATGCAATATATTGAGGAATGCTTTTATATTTTCCTGTCTTTCCTTTCAAACTATAACTTTGGCATTCTGAGAACGTGAAAATAGGAAAATGTCTGCACACACACTTTGTACTTCGAATATTCATAACAAAATATAACACATTTATATGAACGCTGGATGCTCATCCAGGTTATGTGTTTATGCAAGTGGCCTGTGACCGACCATATCGGGCCGTATAAATATTAAGTCTTTTCTGTTTTAAATTAACCTGATTTATTGATATAATGCTACTAAAAACAAAAGGTTGATTACATAAGAAAGCCATTACGCTTTTTGGTTGCATTGCATATTATGTAGGTTTATCGATTTTCTCGCCTTGGTATTACATGACCCTTTTAGCATACAAATTTGAGGCAGTTGTGATAACAATTTTGATAGTTTTAAAGTTGATTCATTTATCCATCTCTTAAGGGTAGAATACTTTCTGTGGGATCCTATTAGGAACACCTAATACAACTAATTTTTCTTTTTCTACACGAATTTTTCTAATACTTGAAACTTGATTTAACACGGGTTAAAGAGAAACAAAAATTTTGTTTTTACAAGAATTTTTTTGTTTAAGACGACTTTCAATATTCTTTGAATTTTTTTAACAAATTTTTTCTTTTTGTTTGTATGAATTTTTCATTCTCACTCCTTACAACTATGCTTTGTAACTTCAAGTTATATTTTCTACAATTCAGTTAGATTATGTCGATTATGTGCGTGTATGAGTGGGATTCTCCGAATTATGCATAAAGTGAAGACGTACTAAATTTTTACGCAATTTAGTTTAGTTTTTCAAAGTGTAATTTACTTTTTATAATATATTCATGAACTAAAATTTTTAAGCGAATTGTAACAAGAATATTGTAGTGTTGTTTATTGCTTTTTTAGGTCTGGAATCCTTCAACTATTTTTCTATTTTGTCAATATCTTTTTTTTTTGCACGACTTTTTTGGGAATGCATCTATCGTGTAAAAACAGAATTAGGTATGTATGTAGCATCAATTTGTCGAAATTTTATTTTTAAATTTAGGTAATCCGGGAATTTGTGCCGGTCGTAGTTGAAAGAAATCGACATATATATATATATATATATACATGTAGGTACGCAGATATAATATATAAGTATAATTCTTTACTCAATAAGTTTGTAGGATGGCAAACAGATTATTCTATTTTTACAAAATTAGTCTCAATAAAACATCTGTATCTTGTATGTTAGTGATCGGAATGTGATAAAGTCTTGAATGTTGGTGTTATCTAAAAATCGTACAGATTCGTGAATAATTGCGATATCTGTATGTCATTTTACGAATTTATTGAATGATATTATACAAACGTCGCGTCCTAACCATGTATTCGAATGTGTTATGCCGGTTTATAAAACTTGATCTGCAGAATAAGATGCGGGGGTAACGGAGGGCCGGACTAAATCAAATCTATGTATACGTTAAATCTTTTATGCGTATTTTTAATTATCTACAAAGGGAGTGACAAGACAAAATCCCGGTCGTTCGTAACGTAAACTTACAGGGGGACTGGCCGACAAAGTGGACCGACCCGAGCCATTTTAGAATTACTCCTTGGGTCAAAACACGCCAATGTATCAAATATCATCAAAATAGATCAAAAATTGCCACCTGCAGGTTGTACGCATATATAAATGGGCGGACATCAAACGGACCCAAGGACAAACAGATAAGAATCGATTCAGAAAATGATTCTGAATAAAGGTGGGACTGTCTTAAGCTGTTCTGGATGTTAAATACACCCTCACAAACTTACTATATCACGTACCACGAGCGACGCAGGGATTGTTTGGAGACAAATGGATCACAAGTTTCTGATAGGCGTATGTTGCTATCCAACTGTGTTCGGGACATCAAATTTTTGTGATAGTTTGAAATTTTTGCATGAAGACAAGCATCTTTTTATGCAACTTTTAATTAATTAAAAAAAAAAATTGAAAAACGAAATTGATTTTTGAAATATCTACAAAGGTTTACATTTCCCTTAAATAATTTTCTTATTTATAAAATATCTTAATACGAATTTGTTACAAGAGAGTTTTTAAGTGTTAAGCAAATACAACACAATACAAAAGCAAGTAAAATAAATATCCTAAATATTTGGAAAAAAGAGATTTTTGAATATATTTGCTAAATAACTGAACTAAAAAACGAAAATAGATAAAAAAAAATTGGAATAAATATTTTTTTTGTTATGAAAACAAATAAGTAAAGAAGAATATTGTTTATTTTATTTTTTTATTTTACTGTACGTTGAAATTTTTATATAAAGGAGTAGAGAAAAAGAAACAAAAAGTGCTTAATGGAAATAAAAATAAAATATTTATTACAAATTGATATTTGTGTATGTATATATATGTATATGTGCAAAGCAATTAAAACCAAATATCAATAAATTTGCGATTGATAGAAAAATGAAATATGGGTTATTAAGCCATATTTATGATTTCAATGTATTAAAAATAAATAAAATGCAAAAACATATCTATCTGCCATAAACGTTCACCTCAACCAAACAATGTTTATATTTTATATTCCGAGCTGTTTTTTTTTCTATTGAATTATGATATTTTTTTTTAACAAATTTATTGTTAAATATTTTACATTTGCAAGTTCAACAGTAAAGTATTGCAAACAACCGCATTTATTTATTGCTTTGCCATAAACGCAAGATTTGTTACAATTAGTTGCAAAATGGAATCAATCAACTATGAGGGCTGTGCAGCTTTTTAGCAAATAACGTATATATGTATAGGTTGTACTCATACATGCGATCTGTCAAATGTTTTAAAAAATATCAAAGACATGCCGTCTCTTTCTACACACCAAAAATTCCCAGGCTGCGACGGCCAAAGTCACAAGTTCCGTTTGGTTCCATACTTAGTTTTAAGTTATTTTTCTGTATTCGTGGCTTTTTGGGTTCTGCCTTAGTATTTAAGATAGCCTTAAACTATGACATGCAATTAGGAGGGCTGTTGCATTCAAAGTCGTACCAGATCGTTACCGAACCTTTTAGCGAAGCCAATAAGGTGAAGTAGGGGTTGAATCTCAGTCATCGAAAAACTTTTATTTGTCTGCACTTAAAATTTTTGGAAATTGGAATTATTTGTGAGAAACGTGACAAGTACACTCATAAGTATACCTCAAAATGAGACTTGTGGGCTTAGTTAAAAACGAAAGTTGTATTCGACTCGTGCTTACCCACCACTAATTATTTCACCATGCCAATTACCACTCTGTAGTACGATAAAATTAGTATTGTCAGCTATGATTACTAAATCAATATTGAGAGGTTCGTGACATTTTCAATACAATCGGCGTGTAAGAACCTTAAATTTTTTACCAAATTTGAAGTTGGTATCTTAAATTTTGCGATCGGAAGAGTATTAATAATACATATCCATACAGATACACACAAAGACATGGCTACACCGATTCAGAATTTAACGCTGATCAAAAATGTATATACACTATAGGGTACCTGGAGTTTCGCATTGGATGTTGCAAACATTACGACACAATTAGCACATTCCATTCTTCAGTGGAAAATCCAAAAATTTGTATACCTTTAGTCAAGCTTTCTATAAATATCAGACAAGCACAAGCACAATTGAATACCTTACACCACCCTATAGTTATGCAGATAATGACTTTTCAAAATAAGGCTTTATATGAAATGTGTTCGAAAAAGGGGAACGATGCGAATCATTAGCAATAGCTTTCGTGCTTGGACCATAACACGTCAAATTTTATCAGAATAACTCTAAAATTACAGCTTGTAGGTAGAACACAAGAAAACAAGACGAACAAGCGAGCGAGCAGCCTTAAATCGATTCAGAAAGTGAATCCGAATCGATCGGTATAACGAGCGGTGGGAATATTTCAAGTCCTTCTTGGTTTTGCTTACACCCGGGCTAACTTAATATAAAAAGCAGGCTAATGCCATACACTTAAAGCATGAACGACTTTAAAATCGTCTCAACATATATGTGCACTTAGTCTGTGATAACCTTCACTTTTCCAAGAACACAGTATAACATTATAATTTATTATTATATAAATCGACGTTGGATTGCTTCGCGTTGCACAGCGGTAGTGACTATTCACATAATTAAGTGATTAAGGGAAGTTTAGGAACTGATTTCAAGGAACAGAAAAATTGAGAGAAACCACCCAGGGGGGGGGGGGGGGGGGGGGGGGGGTTCTAACGAATTATGAATATTTGGCTTGAAATATTGTTGAAATCCACAGTTATCTTCATTTCGCTTTTTGGTATATACTCATACAAAGTCTTTTTTGTTGTTGCATAACTTGGAAAAATGCTATTTTATTGCTTATTTACCATAATTTACTTCGTTACCAGCGCAACAGAATCATTTCAGTTTGTAATGCGACTTGAATAGCATGCAGTAAAACAAGCAAATGACTGCCACTACAACAAGATAAACATAAGTACGCTGCTTAAGCTCATTATAAATACGGAATGTTGTTGCAAACATATGAATTTCATTATTGTTATTATTTTTTTTTTTTTTTATCACGGATAGGGATAAACGGAAAGTGAGAAATATTTTATAAATTTTTGAAATACTTATGAAATATTATATATTTCATTGAATATTCAAGATACGATAATTATGATATTTTCTGTGAATAAAATAAATTTAAATATTTGAAATGATCTCATTTCGTTACAATTAAAGTTTATAAATTTAAATTGAATTTAAATGCATTTTAAATGATTATAGTTGAAATTGCTGGAAAGAAAATATGCTTTCAAATACACAACCAACTTAAAATGGTTTACTAACCTCGTCCATGTAATGCAAAATGTAATAGAAAATTACAAAACAAAACAAGTAAAGGCACTTTAGTGGGCAAGGGCCCACCATTAAATAGTGGTTCATGTAATGATTTTTCAAAATGAGTCGTTATATGTGAAGCGGCGAAACCGGTGGTACAATCTACACCACTTTCAATAGCGTTTGTGTTACGAAATTTCTTCAAAATATCTTAAAAATTACGGCCTATAGATTGATAACAACACGGACAGGTGGATAGACAAGACCTTTTACTATAGTACAAAGAGTGATTCTGAGGCAACATCTGCACAAACTTAATGCACAATAGCGGTGTAGGGTGTAAAAACATTTACGTCTTCATTGTGTCGACCAGAAAGCCATTAATAATGCCTTGTTCCCCTGGTGGTGGAAGAAAAAAATGTTAGACCGTACTTGCCTCTGCCTGTCTCAATTGTTAGAGCAAGACGAGGAATGCGACAGTCGATAAACGTTTCTTCTTTTAATCTCATTCGGAATAGAATTAGTTAACTTTGAACGATGCTCCTTCCTATCCTTAACAGTCGCCAAATTACAAAACACTACACTTAGCTCAGACTCAGAGATAAAAATTCATTGTATTTTGTTACAATGTAATAATATTTAGGGTGCGTGAGTAAAATGGAAGAGTATTTTGCTACAAATTAAAGCGAACAGCCCTGATCACTTGAATATGGCATATTTACCACAGCTTCTGCGAATATATTTAGAGCACAGCATAGCGTAACACATGAGTTGCTTGTCCTAATATTTAAAGCATAATAACAACACCATACTAGTCTGCGCCGTCTGGCTGTAAGAGGACCAAAATTAAATGTACTCTAAAGAGAAGGCAAATGATGACGATAGGACTCCGACGATAGGTAAGTAGCGGTAGGGGAAGGGAAAGGGTTGGTCTTAGTGCGCATTTAATTCGAAGAAGAATGAATGCAACATCAACTTAAGATTTTACATATAATCTCGATCAAACCCTCTGAGCTTTTTTTTTTTTTCAAAAAGTAAGCAAGTAAACCGTCTTGCATTTTGATTTTCTTGTATTTTTTCTGCCAGGTATAGAGAAACTTTTGAGGAAAAGAAATCATTACGATTTACTTGCTTTCTGTAGCGCACATTACAGATAGCCATAGTGGTCCTCATATATCTCTAGTGGATAAATATGGAATGGGCTTTTTTGAAGTCGCTCTACGGAAGAACGAACGCAAGCAATGTATAGGGCAGGAGAATGCATGTATCTGTGTAAAATCCAAATGAGAATCGTTTAGCATTCTGAATTGCAAGAATATATACGTTTCTATAGTTAGTTGTAGTGTAGTAAATACTTTGAAAATCGTTTTAACGGACAACAGCATTTATATTTCCCTTAAGGTTTTTCTTGATTCAGCTCAAAATTTTAAACTGAACGACAATAGATCAAGGCGTAGTTAGTGTCCAAAGGTTAGAAACAAACGGAAATTTCGGAGTAAGCTACGCTGATGTTCAACGACGATGTTAAGTCGCGGAAATAAGTTGACTAACGAAAGATCCTGAATTCTTAATAGAATTACTACAAGAACCTGCAAAATGAGGGCGCCAATGTTGCAGAAATGGTAAAAATTAACAAAGAACGTTAAGCCATCAACCTGTTAACTCAGACATCCTCCAAACCAACATCAGAAAGGAGTAGCGGGAGAGCATTATTGGAACTATTTGGATGAATACGCTCCACTTGCTAAGTGTACTGAACAAGTTTCGGGATAACTAAATAAATTATTTAAATTGCCATTTAAGACGGGCAGTAGCAGCAATGCGCAGTTAACTCTTTCAAGTCTTAACTTAACTCTCACTCACTAACTCCTCAATAATTTCAAATAATCTAATGTCGGCTTTAGGTCGATAAGGAGTTGGTGTGGGAATAAGAAATAAAATGGTGACACTTACTCAACACAGGAATTCAAAGTGTCAAGGTAGGACCATGGCATGGCATACAAAAAGGAACAACAACTGTTTCTTAGAGTTGATTAAGACATTTGACAATTAGTAATTAAAATAGTATTAGACATTACTTAGTGAGGAAGAGAGGTAGAAGAAAACGCTCCCAAACCTTAGCAACAGCGTTATCTGCATTTCATTTTTTTTTTCTTTCTCTCTGTTGCTAATTAATCATTCATTTGATGTATTTCGTCAGGCAAGAGTTGCTCGTCTCTGAAACAAGACGCAAACCTCATAATTACGAGATGAAATTGTTGTTAGTTACGAAACTAGTACTAAACTGATTGAAAAAGTTAGATTTGTGTTTTTTGAGCTAAACATTTGCAATCGATGCTATTTAGCAAAAGTGAGTTTTTTTTTACCCGGAGTTGCTTTTGAAACAAAGAAACTGAGGTACATTCCGTGCAGCTACTTATGTAGGTGGATAACAGGGATAAATATTGGAAGTTCTGTGCACGTACATATACTTGCTTGTCATTGCTTTGTCATGTATGGATTGGTTGGTTGGTTGGTTGGTTGATTGGTTGGTTTGTAATATTACTTACCGTTGTAAGCAATTTTCACGTCCTGTCAGTGCCAATTTAACAATATCCGCAAACACAGGAATTACAACCCAATCATTTGGTTTCATTGTTGTTGGTGTTGTTGTTGTTGTTGTTGTTGTTGTTGTTACCGTTGTCGTTATTGTTGTTGTTGTTGCTGCCGCTATATTGGTAGGGTCTGCCGTTGAAATTTTCTGTGATGACTTTGTTGCTGTTAAGTTTATTGCTGTTTTAGTATGTGATGTATGACTATGTGATGAATTTGGCAATGACGAGGCTGTTGATGATGCTACTAAAGTTGTTGTTGTTGTTGTTGTCGTTGTGTTTGTTGATATTTTGAGTGCTAGTGATGTTGCCGTTGCTGCTATTGTTGGAGTTGTTAAATTTGATAAAATTTCTTTAGCATGCTTTCTAGTACTGCCACTACTGCTACTACCACCACCGCCACCACCGCCACCACCGGCGCCTCCGCCGCATGACGATGTAATGCTACTTTTGCTATCACTGGCTTTCAATATTGTGTCATCTGTTCTGGCCGTTGAAAGTTTGTGTAATGTTGCTGTTGCTATTGTCGGTGATGTTGACGTTGACGATGAAATGGTAGTTCCTAACGTTCCTATTCTGGGTAATGGTGGCGAAACGGCTGCTGAAACGCGTGAACTTGTCGAATTTATTCGAGAAGCCGCATTCAACACTGTTGGAGATTCCGTTTTAACTTCCGTTGTTGTGGTGGCTGAGGTACTTGTTAAAGCTGTTGCATTCGCTGTTGTCGGTGACTTTGGTAATATGACCGAGGCATTGCCAGTTAGCATCGGTATTTCAGTCTTTTGCTTTTTTTCTGGTTGTTGTAGTTGTAGTTGCAGCTGTTCATGCTGCCGTTGACGATGCTGCTGATAATGATGATTTTCATTTAAAACGATTGCCTGTTTATGCCATAGATTGCCATGCCCCTCGGCATGACGTTGCATACAATCTAATTGCTGACAAGTCACTTGCAATTTACTCCACTGTCAATATATGAATGCGTTCGTGCGAGTGTGTATAAATAATGTTTAAGCCATCATCATCAGTAAATTATATCGTATTCATAGAAATTTTGAGAGAAATTAAATAAAATCGAAAAATAGATATTGAAAAATATCGCGAATATATTCAATAAATTAAATTTTTTTTGGACCGGGGTAAACATGTATATGTGTGTTAACAAAAAGCTGTTGATGTCAATTATGTGCACGAAAAGTAGTACGCAAAGTATTTATATCGTCTGATTTTTTTTTTTTTTTTTTTAACGGGAAAAGTGTTTATTAATACATTATTAATATCATTATTCAGCTTCATTTCATTGTTCGCCTTCAATGAAATATAGTGCGATTGCTTTTGCTGTTATAAAAAGATGTTTATCAAGATCTGCAATATCGATGATTCGATACACTTATGAATCATTTCAATAAACTATGCGTATAGTGTGTAGTCAGTATTTGTCGCGCTTTCACTCACCTTTAAAAACTCTATGTATATATTTTTTTATAAAATTCTGCTTAAACATTTTTGTTGATATTATAAAAGCAAACTGCAAACAACATCTTTTTAAAAATATAAAGTCATTGTACAATCACGCCTTGGTTTTCCCTTTTCGTATATGATGAAAGAAAATTTTTAGGGGAAGAATATAGTATGTAGGGAAATAGGCTAAATAATTGTAATCAGGCAAGACCGATCATTGAAATAACTTAGCGACATTTCGTGGCTCATTTAGTTTCGTCATAATATATGAAAGCTTATAATTCACATTCCTTTATATGGGAGCAGACTTTAAAAGTGGACCAACAGGGTGCAAATTGGCTAAAGTTACTTTTTCGTCTTGGCTTTCTTTTTATAAGAAATGGTGCATGGGAAGGGGTTCAAAGAGTAGAATTTTAGCTAAATAGTTTGGACATCTCTTACCGTTTTTACGTACAGAAGATAAACCAAACTTTATTTTCGACAATTTCTTTGGCATAGAAGGAAAACTTATCTAATAATTAATATGCCCGGCTGCTAAGCAAATATTTAAGTATAGTTGAAAAGCTTTTTGTGAGGTGGAAAGGGATCGCAGAAAAGAAACGCAAAAAAAAAGAAAATCCGAATTAAAAATAAATTATTTTTGAAAAACATTAAAAAATGGCAACACTGCAGCCACCCTTGGGTGCCATGGTTAATTTGAAGGGCGCTGCAATAATCGGTAGAAGTCGTCAAAATTTAATTTACGAAAAAAAAAACGCTAATTCGACAGCTGATGAAATTAGTGATATATTTTTATGTTATTGGCGAGTATCTGAAGGAAAAAATTTTTATTTTTAAGTTAAAAAAAATAAAGGGGGTCCTTTGGTAAAAAACAATGTTTAAATGAACATGTCGAAAATCTTCTAAGGCTTTGTCAAGATAATGTTATTTTAAAGCTACTGTAAAAAATTGAACGCAAGGAATAAAAACTATTGGAGTTATTCTGCGCTGTTTCGAAAACTCGCTTTTCGAGAGAAACGCATTTAAACTTTGAAGCACCCTTATAGTTATATGTGTCTAAAAAATGTACGCTTGCTTACATTCTACAAAAAATTGGTAGTAAGGAAGTTTTTCTCGTGCCCTATCTTCAAAATTCAATGAAAATTAAAAGACGAGCAGAACACTTTAATTTAGCACGTCTTCCCTTGATATTTCCCTGCATTACTATCACAAGAAAAACTCAGCATGCATTTTATGGTGAGTAATTTATTATTCCGGTAAAAACTTTCGTTTGACTGGCCAGTCAGAACTTGTCTCTTATCTAGATAGAGAGGGACGGAGAAAGTAAATTGTATCTGCGAAAGATCGAGAGACAAATACTGGCATTAGCTACCGTGGGAAAGATCACTGCTGATAGATTCGTGCAAAGCTGGCCGATTAAAGAACGACGAGTAGTGTGTCATGCGGTACGCATGTAACTATATGACGAGTTGATGGGAGTCCTGTCAAAATATGACGTATATATAAGCACTAAACGTCCAATATTAGGCCAATGCTTAACGGTATCGACATTTTTTGGCACGCCATTGTCGCGTATGGGTATCTTTCTCTGCATGTCATTGAGTTTGAGGTCTCCCACCCATACAAGCAAATTGTACTCTAATCTCAGCTGGACACAGGCGGCGTAAATACGTTACAGCGAAGTATCTTTTTTGGCGGTTTAAAAAACTTAGAGCCTTGACTGCCTTTTTCGACATTTCAAACATATCATGTGTGCAACAAGGTTTTATATTTTCATGTGAAGAACATCAATCTTCTACGTTGGTATTACTAAAGAAGAGAGGTTGTCGACCACTTTTCTTGTACTAAATTTAACCGCTTGAGATTCTTAGTACCCTATGTCCACTTGATAACCTAATTTCATAGCTTTGTCGCCGATCTGCATTTCGCTCCCAAAATTGCCTCTAATTCACGATTAATTCGTTCGAATTAAATGGAGAACGCAGTGTTTTCCGAAAATAGACATGACTTAGTGAAAACACACATAAAAACGACTTTGCGCACATTTTCGCATAATGAGATGAATGTGCTGAAAACTTAAACTCAACTACGGAACTTTAAAATGAAAGGCTAAGTTGTGGGCTTTTGTGGGGTCATATTTACAAAGCGCCATCTACTTTAAATGCTTTAATATCTACCAGTGTCGCCGCAGAAAATTCTTGTAGAACGTTTCTGAGTTTGACTAAAACAGAAGACAATAACTTTAAAGGTATTAATAGACAAATTACGCGCCAGAAGCTCGCAATGCTACTAGTTTTCAAGAAAGCGAATGCTGACGTCATATTTTATGTAGACAATATTCACTCGATATATGATTTCACATTCTCCATCCGTTATCGTGGTTTCTCTAATTTTCTTCATCATCATACCGCAATTTTTTTTTTTCTTGCGAAGAAAATATATTTTGCTTTGCTTTTATCATATTTTGGCTGAATTTTGTTATGACTGCTATTAATTTTGATAGTTATTTTATGATTATTTAAAAAAACATTGCGATTTGATAAACTTCCTATTTGTATAGTTATTATAATGTACAAATATATTATTCCCCATACAGATTTTTATATCAAAAATTAACATAATATATACGAAATGCTTATTTTATCATAATTATGCACGATTTGTATCGATAACATATGTCATATTCTATGCCTTATCAGGTCGCTTAAGATCTTCGAAGACTTACATTGTAAGAAGACAACATGAATCGATGAGTCAGAATAGCCTTAGCGTTCGGTACCTTTTCACTTACACTTGTTTGTGTACTTGTTCTAATTCGAAAGGACAAACAATATTTTACCTAAAATCCCTAAGGTCTACAGGTTAATCACTTAGTGAAAAACACCTTTTTTTTATAGAAATTGTTAATTTTTTCGAATATAATGCGAATGCTATTGACAAGACATTTTTCATCTCAATTTAGCGAATACGGCATAGCAGCTTTTTCCAGTGTCCTTCAGATCCTTGGTTAAGATCTCAAGAACTTGTTCAATTGAACCGTTCCAAATAGCTTTAAAGAAATCTAAGAGCAAAGCAGTTGCCTATAAAAATTAGATCACAGATATAATGAACCACTTCCGGACTGAGAGCACTTCCTGGGCATCCTGAACGTGGGTCATCATAATCGCCCATATATAGAGTATATTAAGTCTGCACGGACTTGAGATAGATCCATCTGAAGCACTTTCTGAAAAGATGACTGAACTTCCACTAAGCTTCGGTCTATGTGTTCAAAAAATTTATATTTAAAGTAGAGATGGTATCAATTTTAGTTTTCCTTTTTCCAGAAACCAATCGCTCAAAAAATAGATGAAATCTAAAAATTCTTAGTTGTCGAAAAAATAGCTCAATTTTTTTTCGAACTGTTGATCAAAACTTCTAGGCAATCGGATGAGAATTGAAAACGCGATGGCATGGTTTAAAGGTCGTTTTAAGATTCAAGTTTCAATTTCGAAATATGGTGGATTGTGTCCGATACTTGGATCGTTGTTTCATCTAACTTGCTCCACGTTTGCACTCAAACTACCCCAGAGTGGGAGTCTAGCTGAAGCGTTTGCGAAACATTTACGCTGTTATGCTCGCCATAATCATCTTTTTGGGTTATATTTGGATATTTTAGGGAATGTTTAGCCACTCAGTAGGAAAAAGCACCCAAAAACAAATCAACTAATGTACATCTTAAATTAATATTCGAGCCTGCTCTTCTTTAGTAAGTAAAAATAAATTTCAATTTAATTTCAATAACATTTTGAAATTTTTTCTTTACTGACATGGACGTAATCAACGTTCTCGATATCAATTTAAAGAGAAAAAATCATTTTTCGATTTAATTTCCGTACTTTATGTTTCCCATGATCATTGTCATTATTGCTTAAGGGCTTTTTATTTGTAAGACCGACTGATTTGTAATACAAAACCTTTGTTATTTGACTTATTTTTTCTCTTTTCATTGGTATATATTTTTGCAATCTCTTTATCATATACTTTTTTGTTTTACATCATTTAATTTTTAGTTTTTCTCTCATTGCTGGTCTGTACAGGCTATTTATTACGTTCAATGCAGTTGGTATATTATGTTTGTAATGTTGTTTTAAAGGTAGGAAAATAGTATTAAATTTCTCATACGTTGTTTGGTTGCCAAGCAATGATAACCCATTTGAAAATAAATCTAGTCTCTTGCCTCTGAAATTAAATTAAAAAATCATATCAAAATTTAACAATCGGTTCATGGGTCTATCTACAATTAGTCGGAAAGCGGTGACACTTCTTCGTTTTAGCTTACGATCTAAGCCTACGTGTAGACCAGAGTTTCCTCACAACGAGCGCAAAAGAAAAAAGAAGTTTTATATAAAAAATAGAAGCATTCCAAGTTTTAATTGAACCATAGATGCCTTACACGATTTCCTGTTTTCCAATAAGGGCCCACATTGCGCCGCCATCCAACGTACATTTCAGAATTTATGAATATTTATATATTCCGCTACATACAAAAATTTATCAGCCGATACAACGATACCTTAGAGCTAAAATAAACATTAAAGTATGATAAGGGGAGGTGGGTAATACATTCATTCCGCTAGAGCACAACGAATAAGCAAAGACAACGGAAAACAACGAAGTTTATCGGTTCGTAGAACTATGCAGCAAAAGTACATAGAAATAGTTCGGTAAGCTGAAAGAGGAACACATCCGAACACCGACAAGAGGGAAGTAAGGTTCCTAACTCCCTATCCATAAAACAGCATCCTCGATGACAGGTATCGTATCCAGTGACTGATCAAACATATAAACATTAATATTATATATCATGCAAAGCATTGGAAAGGGAATAGGTGCGCGGTAATAATGGACCAGTGGTTGGACCACTATTTTTTAGACCAGCTGCAATACTTCGCAGAATAGATTCGCAGAGGGTATGAATAGTTTCCAATGCTACTACCTTTCCAGTTGTGGCCTGTGTATTCTGCTGCTCCCCGTAACGGTTCAATTATATTTTACGTAAACACTTTCCTTACATGAAACACCCTAAGCCATGCATAAGGCGCTGATTTTTGGCATCCTCTACATTCTCGTCTTTTATATCTTACACGTCACTAATACCTTGATAGGATAACATACATATATAGAATGTATGTCCATATGATATCCAGATCGAATCAATTTCCAAACGAAAATTTGGAAAAATTACATATTATTCGGACCATTAATTTTGGTAGACGTGCCAATAGTCACGACGTGAACTTATCGAATGTTGTGTTATATAATTAGGTATACAAATAGATGCAATTGTACACTGTAACACCTATATATGCATATTCCTTGTTTTCTTAAACTTGTTTCGATGAGATTTGAATTTTCGCTCATTCACTCCATCATTAGTTACGTGAATGTGCAAAAGCGCAAATTGATAGGGTTGTATATAAAGTAGGTGATAGAAAAAAAAGAGCACTATTTGGAGGGTAGAAAAAAGTTGGTGGGTTTTGCGTAGGCTAGTGCATGTTTATTAAAGAATATATTAAACTTAAATGTTGCCGATAAAGGGTATCCATCGTTCGCTTTGATATGAACGTTACTTTTTTATGTACTTCTTGTTTGCTCGCATTCGCAGGATACAGTTTTGCTCATCAACTTTATGACCGGATATTTAAGCAGCTGTCCGCTTGTCTTTTTATTTGTTTGTTTAGCTGTGAACGTGTCTGTAGTCCTCTTTGTAAGTTTTATTCATAAGTTGCTCATTTATGTTCGTTTGCCTATGCTGTTAGTTTTTAAAGTTATCGTTATTAGCTTCAACCCAGCCTCAAATGTCAAGCTTATATACATACACTCTGAAGCACGTACACTTTTTAGATTAATATGAATAATTTTTCTTTTAACTTTATCAACTCTTTAATAAAGACCTCTAGCAACTAGCTAATAAGTTCGTGCAGTTAAAGCCATGGGAATAAATAAAAAATAAGAAAAAAAAAAGGAAAGGAAAGAAAATATCATGGAAAATTTGTCCACGACAAGGACAGAGGTTACTTTTCATATAAAACTAAAACTTGCAAACCCTTTAAAGATTAACTTCATAAAGATATATTTACTCTTTAATGTCGATAATCAAGGATTTGAAGAATGACAGAAATTCGTTATTCCTTGTTGTACTTTATCTAATATACTGTGATTAGTTAGCTGATTTCCGCTACCAGTTTCCTCATTAGTTTGCACAGCATCGAAGGTAAAAAGTTTTATATTTGCATGCACGGACTTTGAATCACGTATAACCTCTAGCGTGTAAAGTTAAATTTGTTCAGATGCTATTTGTTTAAATAAGTTAGTACAGTTGGCTTAGAGAGCGAGGGAGAAAGACTTTGCTTTTGTTCGGACAAAGTCAAAATCATTGCAAATCGTAAAAAATCTAATATTTTGTGTATATAGTAAACTTAATATTTTATTTTCTCTGCTTATTGTTGTGTGTTTGCAACTCTGCTTCAATTAGAGTTGATTTAATTAAAACTTAAAAATGTTAAGAGAATAGAGAAACTTTTTACACTATATATTTACAGTTTTGTAGTTTTGTTTGTTTACGTTATTGTTTGCGTTATGGCAGCTACCAACTCGACGGAAAATTGCAATGAGTTTGCATTAAAGTTATTTGGAAATAAATGATAAAACGAAACAAACAAGAAAAGATAATTGATTTACTTCAAGTTTATGATATTTCTTTAAAAAATTGTAACACTCGAATATCTTCGTTTTAATTATGAAAGAATTAACAATTTATCCTATGTTGAGAGGAAGGACGTCTTGCAATTTTTTATATAAGAAAACTTTATAATTTTCAACATAATATCAACACTTAAGGTACAAAGGAAATGCTTAGTGAAGTAGCAAAAACAATGTTTAAGAATCAGTTGAAGGGACTTTCTCCGCACGCAGGGACAGTGTACCATTTTGAAATATGTTAATTTGCTTACGTTAATTGATTGTAAATAAAGGTACAAAAACATAGTTGAAATGTGAGTATTGTGTACCTGGAAATGAATACGATAAGCGAGATCAGCAAAGAGAAGTACCGCTGAGTTAGCATGCGATCCGGCTAATTGAGAGTTGTTGAGTTGGAAGATGTTAGTGGGAGAGTAAGCTTAGGAGGTAAGTGATAAATTACTAACTATGAGAACTATGCATCCACTCAAATCGCAATCAGCAATACATCGGTCAGTAAGTCCCGGGACTAACTATGGGTATACACCGAATTGAAAGATAGTAGCAAACAAGCATCCCGTGGAGACAATCAGTAAATTGTAAATGCGAGAACTGGATGAACACTCAAACTAAGACTAATAATACTCCGGTGAATAAGTCCCGGGATTAAACGATTGTATGCATTGAACCGTTACTGAATTAAAAGATATTAGTGAACAAGTAAACTAGGCGGGCATTCGGCAGGGTTACATGAACAGTTACATTGGGGTAATAATATGTTTGCCTATAAGTCTCGGAACTAAAGAAAGAAAAACATTCCTTTTCTTTATGCAAGATTCGACTTTAGTCACTAACTCACCACAAGTCTCGCTGAAGGACCATACAACCATTCGAAAGCGTCAAAATTTATAAATTATGAAAATATATGAAAATATGTGAACACTCAAAATGGGCCTAATTACTACTGTAAGTTGATTACCGTAATTTTCAACGTCGATCAATGGAATTTAATTGGATTTTTTATCAAGAGTCTAGGGTTCGGCGAAATTGGCCAAAATGACTCTAAACCCAACTAAATCAAAAATGTTTATATTTTATGGGTGTGGCAAATAAGATTAGAACATAAGCTAACCACTATTTGCTAACGATAAAAATAAGGATATGTACATATATAAGAGAAGTGCACTCTCTCTAAGCCTACTTATAAAACATTAGCACGGCATGTGAAATGCACTAAGAGTTTTTTTTTTTTATTATTCTTACTGCATAAAAATAAATGCTTTAAGAAACTTTGCAAACTTAAGCTCAAGAAGATAATGTTTCAACAGCATTTACCTTTAGATTTTGTGCCCCCTTACGAGGGGGTGCACTCTAGAAAAGAAAAAGCAAAAGAAATTTTCTCTCTTGCAAAATTCACTTTGTTTTTGCGTTCGTACTTGCTCGCATTCAAGCGTAAAATTTCAGTTCAAGGAAGCACAGCATTTTCGCTCTTTTTGCTGTTAATTTTTTGGGTAGCTGCGGATTCTTCAAGTTTTATACTACAGACTATGAATAACGTTGGTACTATGATAACACAATTTCTGTCAAAGTATTTCGAACAATTACAAAAATCCATTATCGTTTTTATGTTTAATAAAGTCAATGCTTTTATACGGAGTTCGGGTGTACTATCAAGTAAATAAAATTGTTTGCCTAACTAAAGGTACAAAAATTTTCTTCAAAAAACTTCAAAATAATCGATTTAGAAGTATTTCCGAAAAACTTCAGGAAGAAAGAGAAAGCTTTTATTTAAGAAAGCAATCATTTTTATGAAACAAAAAAATGTTCGCATAACTTTTATTTCGTGCTTCGTTACTTTGCATGTGGACTTTAAAAAAGTGCTTTTGTTTGTTTAATTTTTAAAAATTTTATTGCAGCTTAAATATGAGTACCATTCCTGCTACCATTTCGATGGAGAAACCTAATGGCCTAAATGGTTTTCTAAAACGGGCTGGCGCGTATGATATCATGATTACATGTTTTTGTATAGGAATGTGTTAAGTTTGTGAGGATGTACGCAATTTCCTGAAGTACTTGGGATAGACCCAACTTTTGTTATACCTATCAATTCTAAACAGATTGTAAGCTTATCTGTCCGTTCGTCCATCTTATTTTCTTCCCTTCTAGGCTGTAATTATTGAGGTATTTCGATGAAATTTGGTATGCTATGGTCTTTCGGCCCAAGAATGAACGCTATTGAAAATGGTTCAAATCGGACCACTTTTTCGACCTCTTCTTATATAACGCCTTATTTTAAAATGTTGTCAAATGAAAGACACTGGGTTGGATTGGATCCCGGCCCGCCATCGTATTTTTACTTATTTTACTTATTTACTTTAAGTTTATTAAAGTGAATGGATGCTTTGTAGGAAAATTTAAACATAACTATTCACTTGTGGAAAATGTGGCGAAAGTTTGTATTACCAAAGGGACTTTTACGTAATAATTTTTTCATAAACGTTTTTTAAAAATTTCTTATAAATAAAACACACTTTTTATACTCTACGGCACTTATGATACAAGCGTATATTAAGTTTGTGCGGCTGCACGAACACGCAGAAGGACTTGGAATGGTCCCGCCCTCTATTTTACCAATTGATCCAGAATTATTTTCTGAAATGGAATAAATATTTCAGAAATATAGATAGAATAGATATTTCAGAAAATAATTCCAATTCGATCTAAGCTTCTCTGTCCGTCCGTCCGTCTGTCCTGTTTTCTTGCTGTAAGTTTCGAGTTTTTTTTTGTACCACGAAGTGCTATGGTCCGAGGATACCTGCTATTGGGAATGGTTCGAGTGGGACCAGTATTTGGACCACATCCCATACAATGCCTTGTTTTGAAAAGTCTTCATTTGAATAGAGATCACCTGATCATCCATTTCATATAAAACGAATATTTAATAAATAAATGAAAGTATGATCTTATTTTAGCACAACTTTCGTAAAAAGAAAAATAATTTCTGTAACATAATCCTTCACAAGACATTTTAGAACCTGTTAGGGGGAATCCACAACTTTATTTTACAAAACAATGAACGTCTATTAATGTATCAAAAAAGATTAAACTGCATTGAGTAGAATTTTCATTCATAGTCGTTAGAATATATTATCTCGAGAAATCATGACATTAATAGTTGTTCACTGATATCACCACTATTTAGTGTGTTCTCTAAAATGCTTTTTTTATTGTTAAAAGTAAAATCCTCTCGAATAAGAAATTTGCCGCGCAGTTCTTTTGTATGTATTACAAACAGAAGAAAAATAAGAAATGTACATAAACACACAAGTCCTTTCAGACCATGTGCTTTAATGACCAGCCACTCAAAGCATTTCCCCAGTATCGGTGTAAACATCGTGGTAGTTACAAGGCTTCGCGAAGAATCGTAGGAAAGGACATAGGTGGGTACTGCAGTTTGAGAGGTATATGCACAGCCCGTAAGTATTATGTGTTTCTTGATCGAGCATTCACTATCGCTACTACCGTTGCATTTGATTTCGTGCCGACTTCATAGTCTTGCGTGCTATGGTAAGTAATTTTAATTTAACACGCAACACAGAACAGAAAACTTGCACCAAGAGTGAACAGGACAATTGTTTTGATTTATGGGACTTCAATACTCCTGGAATACCAGAACGGAGGAACAGGTATAGGCCACTCTCTTATTTTTGCACAAGATAAGATCCATCTGTCATCATTGCATTTCTGCGACAACGACATTCGGCAACCAGCGAGAACTGCATTTCGCTTGGGACATAATATGTGAACACCCATGGCATCTGCACTTCGACTCTGTCATGCATTTTGCATAATTGACATTACGGCGTACATCCATTTTGCTTTTGGTATTGCAAAGTTTTAAAGTATTCATAATAGAGGGCGTTAATATTTTTAAATGGTATCGAATTATAAGCTAAGTAAGTTCACGTTAAAGTGAGTTTACATTTTCATGACGTCTCTTTTTATTGAAGTGTATACAAAAAAAAACTATGTTGAACGTCGACTTTTGTGGCAACCAAAGGTAATTTAGGAACAATTTTATTTATCTACTTCCATGTAAAGAAACAAAATGGTGAAGCCCATCGCTCCCGGCTTATGCGGTGTAGACCGCTCGAAAGTGATGATTTTGGTAGAGGGAGATGGAATGTGAAAATTTAACGTTACCGAAATAGGAGCAACGAAAATAAGTGCATGCAGACGTGGAGTGACTCAACAGGCATTGTTGTTATGATATTTAGCTATGGAAACAATTCAAAAATAAAGGAGTTAAGTGTCATATGAATTAAAGCCAAGAGATGTGGAAAGAAGACTTTTTACCTGCGAACATCTGCCGCAACCGTAAAAGCAAAAAGGTTTTTGCACCAAATCGTAACCAGTAATGAAAATTCCATTCACGCACCAACACCAAAGCGATGCGCTACCGGCAAAACCAAAGTTTTATGGTTCAGAGGTTAATTGTTGATATCGGCTGCGTGTTGTATGTTATGAAATGTTGAAGCAGAAAGACAGCACACGAGAGATCGCTGCCAGTTAAAAGTGATGCGTTTAAACGGGCATTGGCTCCAAAGTATGTGCGGAGACACGCCAAAATGATTTTGCAGCGTCACTGTGTTCGACCACTAGTTGCAGTGCTAATGGGAAGTAGAGGTAAATGGCGCGCAATACTCTGCGCATTGAATTCCTACAAGTTTTTGCACAATAAAGACTCAATTGCCATAAGAAATTCTCTAGAGCTCACTTTTACTCTTAATAAAGAAAAATTTTCTTACTAAATACTCATATGGATCGATGGCAAGGCCTTTTAACTCTTCTTGGAAGGAAAGATTTGTTATTTCGTTAACTCAGTTATTATTCTTTTACTATTCAAGACGAGAAAACAGCTTTGAAGTTTTCATTTATGCTTTGACAAATCTCGTGCACAAATGCACGAGGCGCGGACGTTACGTCTAAGTGATTTAGTTGACTTTTTTTTGGACATGTAGTGTGACAAACCAATGCTTAAGCCGAACCATGTAAGCAATCGAAAGCTTAATTGTATACGTGCCGAGCCCTAGATGATGATAGTTGCATTTTTATAAAAAAAGCTTCAATACTTGCTTTTTCAATTAATCCTTTTTAAGCCTAGTATGACGTCAACTACGCAAATGCAATCTTTTAATTTTCTCATTATACACACATTCACGTGTTCACTAATTTGTGCATTTTTTGCTTTGTCACGTTTTCCCCTTAATCTAACAAGCTAATCTGACTTTAATAATAGAGGATTTTTCCCTCCCCACGTATTTACCGCTACGCTTTGTTGCAAGAAACACCAGGTGTGAGAGTTTTGTGTTGCGTATGATTTTATTTTGTTTACAATGGTATAAAACTTAAATAAATTTTCCTCGCTAACTATTCGAGCATATTTTCCAAATTAGTTTCGTTTGGTTTTCTTGCTCGTTTATGTTTTTATTTTGTGTACTTACCGTTATTTTCAAACGTGCTATAGGAGGTGACTCTAATGTTTCTAGTATTGCGGTAGCGCTATTATAATTTCCCACCAGCAAACAATACTGCGCTACACCACTCCAAAGCTCGACAGTTTTACTGCGATCACGTATACCGCCGCACTGTAATCATTAAAACAATAAAAAGAAGATAAACAGAAAACATAAACATATAAAAGTAAACCAAAACGATAAATGAAGGGGAGAAAAATATAATATAAAATTAATGAGTTGCATTTTTGCAGTTGGAGCGTTATTTTTGTTTTTTTTACGTGGAGAAACGTTTTTTCATCCATAACAGTGATAGTTAGACTATCACGGATAAAAAGTTCCGACTCACTGCTAAATTGTTAAAAATAATGCACGAGAAGTGGAAATCTTTCGCTAGAGATGCATATGAAATTTTCGGCTATATTTCAATTATTTCTTGGTTGCAGTTTTGCAGAGGAAAGAAAACTTACTTAATAGAAGAAAAATTGTGTGAAACTGAGATTGACCCAAGGTATGTGAAGTTGACAAGCATGTATCTATAGCTTGAAGTTCTCCTATATAACGATTGTTTAAGAAGTTTTAAATTTTCCAAAATGTTTCAAACACGCACTCCATTACACTTCAAAGAGGGTCTGAAGAAGATAAATAACTGCGAGTGGTGCGCCGTGAAAGTGCCAGAGAATTAATTACCAATTTATAAATCTCTTAAGTATGCGTAAAAATAGCGAAAGTAAAATTTCTACAGTAATCGTAAAATCTCAAAATCCCACTTGTTTGTAAGTCAAAGACAATAGTTCTTAGCATGTACATAGTTAGGGTTTGTTCGTGCTTTTTGCTTGTTTTTTTTTTACGTCTTAGGACCCCTGTGAAAGGGCAATGACCGATAGAATAAATACGCAAACGAGTGACCCTGACATTTTTTTCTATAACGGACAACGGTTATATATCACGTTCCTTGCCTCTGTTGCAAAAGCAAAACGGAACGAGCAAAAGAATGCAAGAGAAAAGGAAGTCCTTTGATTATCAGAGAGAGATCAGCATTAACAAGATAGTAAGTCAATGTGTTAAGCACGCTTCTAGTTAGCCGTCGTGTCGTTGCGTGCTATAGAAAAAAGCCAAATGTTTCTGTATATTTGTGTATGAATAAATTAGAAGTCGAATTGAGAAAAGGAAGAGCTTTGTTTTTTTAATCATAGATGCGCAACACATATTTGCTTATACAAGTTGCGGTAGTAAAAATATTTATTTGGAACCCTACTCATGTTATAAAACAAAAAAAAAACCAAAAAACGAATAAATTAAGACATCATTAAGAACGAAAGTGAATTTTTGTTGATTTTAAAAACAAATGGCACCCGGCTAACCCTTAAATACCCCAAACCACTACAACGACTCTTGAAAACAAGTCGTTGTAAGGGAAAAGGTTGAAAAATGGTTCCGATCCGAACCACTTCCACTTCGTGCTTGTTACGGACAGACGTAGAAGATAAACTTGTCTTTTGGTATGGATAACAAGTGACTCAGATCCTTCAGGGTGTCGAATACACCCGCACAACACTAACTCATCCTTGCACCACAGGCGGTGTAGGGTATAACAAGGAAGGTCGGCTCACTTTATAAACGCACGTATTGAAAAAGTACTCTTTTAGTGATTTTCTTCGTCTCTGAAGTCACGACTACGAACGGGTGCTAATAGACACAAGAATAACACGTTACGTAAATTTGAAACTTGGATTGTAAACCGGAAGTGGAGAAAATTGTTGTTCTTTTAAATAGAAGTGATAACATGTTCAACATAGTTAATGCAAACTCTACCGGTCGTAAGAAAAGTAACTATGGAAATATAATAGCGATTCGATTGGTTTGCAAATTATTAAAGTAAGTGTGTCGTAGGATGAAACTCAAGCTCATAACATCTGCTGTTACGGAATTCTAAGAGTCGAGCAATTGTGATTGTAGTAAGGGTGTAGCCGATTATCACACATAACGACTTTTTGGAAATAGTTTGGATCGGTTCCCTTTCTCACCCTCAATATAATGCCGTATTTTGAAACGTCGTTATATGGGAAAAATTGTAATTTTGAAAATTTCTCGACAAAAGTGGCTAAGTAATAGCATTCCGGCCTTCCAGATTGGTATGAAAACTTTGGGTCGGCTGGTGCTATTTTTGAACCCCCGCTTATATAAAGAAAACTGAAGTTTATATGAGAAAAATGCTTCATTTTCAATGCTTCATGATGGAAATCAGATCGTAATAGTAATTTAAAATAAAAAAATTAATTATACCAAATCTCGGCTTATTTTTTGGATCCTACTTTATGTATAGGGTTTCACGAAAATTGATCTTTTGTAGGGTACAAAATTTGAAATTTTTAAACTTAGTCCGTAATAGAAGTTTTATATAAAAATTAACTACACTGAATTTTGAATATGTACCACAATTTTAGAACCTGTTGGGCACAACCATTCTTACGGCAAGTGAGCCTTTATTTGCAAAGAGCTTTAACTTTTGTGTTCTATGGCAAAAATTAAAAATTGTGTTAAGCAATGTGGTGAAGGGTATTGAATGGTCATACTACTAGCCCGAGTATAATGTTTTTACTTGTTACTATTGGGCTTATTAATAAGAGGAAATTTTCAATTAATATATGAAAGTGTTTTTTTTGGTTTTTAAATTCATGATACAATTTTTAAAACCAACAAAAATGAAGAGTAAGTGATTGATTTTTTCATGCAATTGTGCTGAATGTCAATCATTGAATGGTTTGGACAGCGAAGTTAACGAAGCTATGCGGCTTGAAGCGAAATCTTTCATAAACGACCTTTTTGCATATGCATGCAGATGGGCTACCAATTGCGCTAGCGAATCTTATTTTAAATGAAACAACAAATTTTTTATAAAGTGAACATTTGCATATAAAAAACCATGGGAAATATTTGTGGGACGGTTACTAAAAGGTTTTTTTCATTCAATATTAAAAATATTACCCATCAAGGATGAAATTTATAAATAATAATACCAGCAATAAAGGCAATGTTACATAATACGCAATTAATCTATTACCTACACTGAACTTGATGTACATCCACTAAGTTTCGAGCAATGATTCAGTTTCACTAACCTTGTGCTATTGATTTCCACCTTCAAATATTTCCGACTGCAGCACATTGCACTCGATACACTGAAAAATATGCTTAATCTCTAATATTTCCTTAACCTTATTGAAGTTTTTGGTCTTTATGCATACGGGGCTTTCTAGGATTTTTAGGTTGTTTGGCTTTATTGTCGTTTGCTTCGTAAACAAACCCTCAAAGTTCTATTATTTCCCTTTCCACATATGTTGTCACGATATTCCTATTTTTAGCTGAAGATGCCTGCGACAACCCAAGCAAGCATGTCATTCATATCCCGGCTTCTTTATACTCTGCACCACTTGTGATATCAGAATATATTAAGTTTATGTGGATGTATGATACACCACGGGGGCGTAAAATGGACTCGTCTTTTATTTTACCGATCGATTCAAAATCGTTTTCTTAATCGGTCTAAGCTTGTCTGTCGGTCTGTCCGTCCTGTCTTCTTGTGTTCAACCCAAAGGCTATAATTTTTGAGATATTCCAATGATATAAAGTACCGTGATTTGTTTTGTATCAACGACAAATGCTGCTGAAAATAGTTTGGATGGGACAACTTTTCCGAATACTTCGGAATATAACGCCTTATATTGAATAGGCGTTACTCGAGTAACTGTGCGGTGGTGTTGGGTATTTAACGACGGATCGTGGCCAACTATAGGGTTTTTCGTTGTTTTTTTGTCTGGATGGCTTCAGTGGATCAAATATAGGACGTACATTAAATATTTAGGCAAGCCATTCTATAAATTCAGCTGAGGCTACGCGTTTTTTTTTTCATAAAGTGCACCTTTTTGGTCTTGCTTTAGGGTAGATGCTTTCCTATTAACATCTAATTCCAAATGCCTATAGGACTCTTACGTCGATTTATTTTCAGAGTGGATCTACCATTGCCCCAAGTGAACTTGATATTCTTGATAGTCTTAACACTTCTATACAATCTAAGATTGGTATGAGCTAATACGCCGTCAGATACGTTGTCCAGGTCACCTCGTTAATCTTTCTTATTTCCTTGTTCTACAATGAGTGGTAATAGATAAGGTATACGGGAAGTAAAGCTAACAGAACTTTGTCGAGTAATAAGATAAACTTTTCGAAACGCTGCTTCAGAGACCTTTATGAATTTATATGCAATAATTATCCTCCTGTCGTTTCTAGCTTAAGTTATGTACTCTTTTACATTAACATTAATGAAATTTATAAAAAAAAAAAAAAATAAACACAAAAAAAAAGTCGTCAATAAAAACAGAGGGAATTATGTTAATAATAATGGAAAAGTCACAGTTCATGCATTTTGTACACCAGTATACAGAAGTTGTGAATGTCTGAACGTGCCTATAAACGGAAACATATCGCATATGTTCAATGGCATCATCATAAAATTATTTTGATGAATTTTAAATGAAGAAATAATTTTTCTCATTCACATGCGGAATGTCCTGACAACGAGGTAGAGGCAAGAAGTTGAAAGAGTCGAAAGAGGCCGAAAGAACGATGGCCAATTGGATTGAACTTGTGTACGCGTGTACGCGTATACAAGGAGAACTGTATTTCGTGTAATAACTTATAGTGCTTCATACATAATACATGGTTGTTACTCGTGAGATATCTTCCGATAACACGTACACTTTGTTACTGATTTTCATAAAATAATTTAATGGCGATATACAACATCTGTCTGTAATGATTTTGTTTCTGTTTGTATGCGTGTACGTGCGTTTGTCGTGTGGTTTCTGTTTGCACTCATTTTATAGCGCGGAAACAGTAAAATGACCAACCAACGACAAAGTAAAAATAAAGGAATTCTTGATTTCTCTACGGACCTCCTGCTGGTCATAAATTCGAATTTACTTTCATTTATAGATGCGATATTTATTGTTCATGCAGTTAAGTTGTGTGTCTCGTTGCTACTTGATTACATTTCATGTGTGCGATGCAGCTCAGTTCTACTTCTCTTTGGCTTTAATACGCTTACCTGTAATATTTCGTTGCACACAAACAACCGTAAACGCGCCGACCAATCCAAGTATGTCTCGAGATTACAAGTCTTTTTGGGGTCTTGTGCTCCAGGTGGTCCACCCAACGAACATGGTTGGTCCCATTTTTTCTGTCAATAAAATATACAACAACGACTACTGTAGCAAAGCTTAAGATTGTTTGTTATAAACGCAAATGCGTATAAATCGAAGGGAAAAAGAAAAATACTTAATTTCAACATTTGAATATTCATTAAAATACGTTTCTGTTTTTCCTCTTTTCTATAATTTTCTCTTGCGCTCTGCCCTCTGGTAACTGTAACTTGAAAGCATTGAGAAAATGCAAATTATATTTCATTTTCACTCTTTTCAATCAATTTCCTGTAACCATCCTTTTTAATGATTTAAAAGCTCGCTACAACTTAAAAAGGCAAACCTTTGCTAAGAGGGGGTTGAATATGTGTGTGTCATAGGGGTGAAGTTAAGCAAGCGTCTGTTACTCTAGTTCATACGATTCCTTACTTTCCAATATGCACGTTTTATATAATATGTCAGTAGTGTGTCAATAAGTTCTCCTCGATATTTTCGTAAAATTGAAAAAAGATTTTCAAAATATTTCACTTATAGTATAGTTCAGGGTATGCAGAGAGAGGACCTGATCTTTTGAAACTGTTTTGAAGCACGAAGCATTTATTGTGCACAATCTTAAGAGCATATGTCGCCGTTTGAAATCACTGTCAACAAGCTGAGGTCAGGGAGAGTGGCGCGTTACAATACCACGGAATATTTTACTCAAACTACTATTCATAGGCAGTCACTGTTCCCAAGTGGAAGCAATAGCCAGTCTTTCGACCCTATCCAAGTAAGTGTCTATTTTCTGGGTAAAAGTCTTAAGAATAAGTAGTCTGCTGGAAGAGTAAAAAAGAAGACTAGTGAGTGCAGCGGGGTCATCTCACATTTAAATTCAGCCCGCGGAAACAGCCGAGTGGATAAAAACCGTGATTATTAATCAAGTGTTCGCGTTCTCTCATCATTTGCTTGCAAATGCAGTGACCGGTCAGTGGGGAAAATCGATTGGGCTGCGCACACTCTCCATCTGCACTTCTTATTTCTACCCGTAATCGCGTTACTCATATAGAAGACATATTCCGAGTGATTGGTCACAAATTAAAAAAAAATGTTACTTCGGTACCTTTCCATAATGGTTGCGTCCTGTTGGGACAGCTTACAATACACTACGCACCGCTGACTCATCAAAATGGAGACGCTAAGGATTTAAGTAAATATGTCCCTTACTCCTGGCAAATTGCGCTTTCAAAGTAATTATGAATCCGTTCACTTAGCAGCTACTAGGACTGAATAGCACTACCCATCGAGTTAAGCAGGAAGAGCAATAATTCCGGAATTTGGCGCCTTTTCTTTTTTGCCATAAACCTTGATTTATGTAAAGTCTACAAGAACGGTGCACTTCCTTATTCTGTAGGTCTTTGGGATGGAGAATTCTTTTTTAAGCACCCGATAGCACTGGAGAACAGTAAGAACTTACTCCCATTTACATATGGCTTACAACACTGGATAAGTTTAAGGTATCGGGATTTCGAAAACAGTAAGAACTTACTCCCATTTACATATGGCTTACAACACTGGATAAGTATAAGGTATCGGGATTGAATGCAAAAAGTTTTCCATTAACATCGTATACATTTTTTAGCGTAGCGTAAAAAAGTTACGAAGGAAAATGTTTCCTTTTTTTTCATTTTCATTATTTTTCACAAATAATACGGCATGTGTTTTTCATAATTAATGAACGATCAGATGGTTATGAATTTCCTTCGTGCTTCGACAGTGCACATGAATGATTACATTTCATTTGCAATCAAGCAAAAATTCAACGCATCTTTTTTCAAATGAAATTAATTTGAACAATAAAATTTTTTAAGATAAAAATTCTTTTTTAAAATTCTTTTTGAAACTTGTTTCGTCGAAATTATTAAATATACTTCATATATAAAATATTTTCTATTTACATATTTTCTACTAATTCAGAACATAAGATAAGGGATGTCGAATTTAATATATAAGAATGTAATATATGATATATGATAACATATATGATAATACGGGTTTTTTTCTTTTTTAGGATGACCACTTACTCAGAGCATAACATGGTAACGCTCGTTAAGAACTGAGAAAACGGAAAGGGATAGGCAAGGATAGGTCGCAGTCGAGTGAGTGTTTGCCCAATCCGTATATGCTATGCTTTTACCGACTGATCACGCATTATAGTTGCGACCAAGTATCCTCAATCTCATTGGTATTTGAACTCGTGACCACTATTTTGGCTCTTGGGATTCTTATACAGGAAAACTTTTCATAATTTATAGAAATAAGGATATACGGCGTTAGTTGGGAGAGTTATTCCCGCCCTTGCCTTTGTTTTAATTGGTCGCTGCTCTAAGAATATTTTAAACGTAGTCTGTTGACCAACTATTACTAACGGATTGACTGAAAGTAGAAGATGGCAAAGTCGATTTACAGCCGTACTCTTACTATTAGCATGGCCTTGTTTGTAACATTGTTGTATAACGAAACTTACATTGGAGAGTTTTACTGTAGCCTTATCACTCTCGAGTGCAGAAGCCACAAAGGAAAACAAACAAGAAAACAAACTCACAAGCTCGCACGCACACTTACTGGTGACTAGTTTTTTACGCCAGAGTGTGACTGTTCTGAATCTTAAGCTGGAATTATGCGGAAGTTATTAAGAAAATGCCTGTCATTCAGTTTTAATAAAAAAAAAACTATTGCTTTGCTCTGCCAATAATTGTTTTAAACATTTTCTTCGCTTTTTCTCACTTAAACCTATAAAAAGCTGTCAAAATCTTATGTTATACATAACATCACTAGTACAAGATAATAAAACAAAACTCCGGCTCTCTAATGAGAAAGATATATGAGAGAGTGTTTGTAAAGCAATTTAATTTATTGATATTAATCCCTAGGGTAATATTCTGCTTTGCATGGAAATATATTTGCATTGTTATTAATTAATTATTTACCTGCTTATCTAATAGTATATTACTGCTGCATTGTAGAAACTCTTCCGGTCCTATATGTTTAGCTAACTTCTTTTCTATGCGGCATAATATTTGTGCATATTGTGTTGAAGTGCGGCATTCAAATAATTTTGTCTCAGACTGCCAACGGTGCGGGAAAGTAATAATAAGATTATTGTAAGTGGAATTTTTAATTTGATTAGAGCTGCCATACCTTGTCAGCTGTAATTTGACAGGAGCGCAATTCTTCCTCATGTCTTTCCAAATCAGTCAAACGTTTTAGCAAGGCACTCAATATTTCGGAAACTGTAGCTTCTAAGCGTGTATGGGAACATCTGGAAATGGGAAATTTTTAATACAATTTCAGGAAGATGCGCTTATAGTGACTACAACAAGCAAGAAACGAATGAAAGCAAACGATAACTTTTGCAAGCATATAGAGTTCCTCAGGCATGCACATCACCTTAATGTAATTTGAAATTTAATTAAATTCTATCCCTTATGAAAATTGCGCGAAATTGGAATGCATCGCTATGTACACATATATGGTTGAGATATTTCTAGATGTTAATCGCAGTTAAATGTTATTAAATATTAAAGTCGTCGTCTTCAAAATGTTTGTAAATCTTGTAAAAATTTAAATGATGAAAAGTTCAAAGTGGAGTTCGATATTTATTTCCTTATTTATCTGTCTATTCGGCTAATAGAAGACAGTCACTCACGGTACACAAAGGAGCTTAAAGCTGCAAAGTTTAAATTGGAAATATCTGTTTCATTAATAATAACAGACAAGTAGGAAAACTACATTCGGTCGTGACGTTATCCTAAAAAGGACTAAGAAAGACAAAAAAGACTAAATTTCCATAATAGGTTAGGCGTGGATGATTGTTTCAATTTTTTAGACTTTACATCGTGTATCTGTTGTAGTTTATTAGTAACGAGTGAAAACGCTCAGGTCAAATGTGTTTTTACTTTTTGTTCCACGGGCGTGTGAGTGTGTACTTTGGCCGCTTTTGGTTATTTTCAAGCCCTTTTGCAAATTTGTGGGCGATATCTTCACTTTTGCAAATGGGAGATATGCTGCCGGACAGAGGGACACGCTCAGGTGTGTTCGCAAGTTGAAACTAATCAAGAATTTATATATCGTCTGGGCTTTCCGAAAAGGCTTTCTATATCATCCTGGAGGGTTGCATTCTAACAGCTAACCTAACGATTCCTAGCTCGTCTAATGAGTGTCTCCCGTCTGTCATGATCGAATACCCGTTGTCGCAGCCTTTATAGAGCTCTTGGAAAAGCAATAAGCGAATGTCAAGGGGTGATGAGAAAAACCTGACTTTGTTAGGCCCCATTGATTCTCAACGGTTCACCGGAAATTGAACGAACTTGGTTATGAATTATCATATGGTGTTGTCTGTTTTGGATATGCTGCTCTCTAGTTTGCTGATTTCATGCAGAATTTATGAACGGCACTTGTCGTAAAACACGTCACAGCATAGTGGCGGAGTATAGACGTATAAAGAACGTATATAGACGTATGAACTTCAAATAACATGAGACGAATCACTAATTTTCACAATTTTATTTTTTTTTATACATATATACATATACATATATACATATATACATATATATATATACATATATATATATATGTATATATATGGGTAGATTTGTATATGTTTGTAGAAACATTTACTTACCTGGCAACGATATGTTTAACATGGCTCATCATACGCTCATCGCGATAATCATATGGAAATTTATTTGTCCATTCGGCTAAAAAAGCGACTAATGACTCTAGTGATTCGCTATCAGGTACCGATGATAAAAGTTTGCCCAACAATACATGTGGACGCAAATACAAACGTGACGATAGTAGAAACGAAAAAATGAATTCCTACAAAAAAAAAAAAACAACAAGAAAAAGTTTGTGATATGCTTCCAAATATGTTCACTAAGCTAATGCTTTGCTATTTGGTCTGCAAAGAAATCTAAATTAAATATTGTTTTTTGTTCAAATCTCTTTTTTGTTGCTTTGCTCCTAATATGTGCATGTATTCGTTTAATTTGACTGCCGATTTTAGTGTAACCAGTAACTTGGTGTTCGTTTTTGTTTATTTCTTGGTCTATTTGTTAAATATTTCATTAGCTTACTTGCCGAGAACACAAACAAAAAAGGCAAAAAAAAAAAAAAACGTAAGTAAAAGCATATTTGGCAACTAACATAGAACTTTTGGCAAAGTTAAGCACAAATATATGTGTGTAAAGCAACGGACCAACCATCAAGTAATTTATAAAACATTTCATTTATTCGTTGTTTCAGCAAATACAAGACCACTTCTCCCTCTCTCCCTCTCTCTCTCTCTCTCTTTCTCTTTCTCTTTGTTTTCATTCTCTCTTGGGTAAACCATTTAAATAATTTAACAACATTTTAACAGTATTAACCACAAACAAATTGGGTTTTTTCAATTTTTTTATTTTCTTTTCGTAAAGGGTAACGTTTTTTATTCTTTAGCTTTTACAAGTGCTGCTTTAGCTTTTATATGTGTTACAATCCTGGCATCGATAATTGTGCTCTCATCCTTTTTTACGAAAAGCTTATGTATTTTACATTATCTATATAAAAATATATTATGTATATATATATATATATATATCTACTCAGAATGTTCCGTTATGTAATAAGTTGTCCCATGGTGGCCTACAGTAGATTGCCAATAAGGAGACACCACCTACGCAATCTTTTATAGGTATTGTGAAGCAAATTCAATCAAAATTTAAATTTCTACTGTCCAGAAAGTGTTTTCATCCAAATGATACCATAAAAGGAAATTCGAAGAAAAAACTCAAAGCCATCCAAAAAGTGAATATACAAACAGCGTAAAATGATTAAATACCCTACACTACACATCCTAATAAAAATCTTTCTTTATTTTCAGAGTGAAATACTCAAAATTATGCTTTACTTCCCTGTAAGGGTATACTTTTCATGGCAGCCTTTGCAAGGCAGCGGATCGGAAACGTGAACTGGACTTCTCTAAATTTGATTAGAATAATTTTCGTTCTAATTTTTTTTCCCAATAATTAGACTTTATTCCTTTGCAAAGGCGTACTCTCGGTGTGGAAACCTTATATGGACTGGTGGGACTGACAATTGACGTACCCTCACCCCATCAACTTTTGTAAGAAATTTGCTCATATGGACAACTTTTCATCATAAAATTTTGCAAATTAGACATTTTTGCCGCACAAAGGCTTACTTCTCAGGGGAATTTTTACATGAGAGGGTGTTCCATAGTTGGTCCACTTGATTTTTTTGGCAATATAGATAAATTTTCATCATACCTACACATCTATTAAGGCTTACTTTGCGTATGGGTCAAAAAGCCGATCCGAGAGTCTGATATCAATTTAACAAGTGAGCATTTACAAATGGAGAGTGGGTGCAAAAAGTTTGCAGACGAACTCATTTTGTAGTCTACACTCAAAGTTCGCTTCGGCCAAAACACTTCAAAGTGCCTAATTTCGTTAAGGTATGTGAAAAATTACGACCTGTAGCGTAAACAAACATCAGACGGACAAGGAAGCTTAAATTTACCCAGAAAATATTTTCGAATCGATCAGATAGACTTATCTTAAGTCCTCCTTGATGTTGCATACATCCACAAGCTTAATACAGTCTATTGTGGAGGCTGGGAGATAAAAAATGTTTACGCGTATTGCTTAAGTATCGGCACAAGTATATTTTTTTATATTTTTGTTAAAAAAACGATTGATTCCTCCGAATAGCATTCGGAAGAATTTTGAGTTTTGTCCATCAAACAATAACTCAAATATCGAGCAACCCACGCGGTTAAGCTAATCAAAGAGTGAGTAAGGAGTTCCGCGTCTTAATTTTATTAGAAATTCTTTGCTGTTTTTATTTTTATTTTCGTTTTTTTAAGAACTTACCTTATCTAAGTCGTTTATATTTTTTGGCACTAATACGTCTATAAGTGATTCTAATGGACCAGAAACTATTCTACCGTTTATGTACATAATACCACCAGAACCCAAAACCGAACTCTGTAAATGACAATAAAAAGCAAAGAAAAGGAAAATGAAAGGATGAACTAAAATTATTGCAGCTGCATAAAAAATGTCATAGGTTTTTTATGGATTTTATGTTTGCCTTAGTGTGTGTGTGTGTGTGTGTGTACACAATCTAAATATATCTAAAGCGTTTCTATTTACCTCAAAATTGACATCACATTGGCTACGTTTGTGTGTATTCTTGGGTACATCATATTGAACTTCAACACTTTTGTCCATATAACTGGATGTGTTGTCGCTACTGTTCTTGGTTATTGATGCAGTTGTTGTGTTATTAGAAACCTTAGAGAAAAATCAATTAAAAAATGTAATTTTTGAAACAGAGAATTAAATTAAATATGACACAAGTAAGAAAACTATATTCGGTTGTGAACGAATCTCTTATACCTACCATGTATCATCCTTGTTTAAAGAAAAAAAGAACAACAAAAAAAAAAAACCTGTTTGGATGATCCATAATATTGAGTGAGCGGAGCTGATTTTTTCAATTTGTCGTAGAAAGCATGTGGAGATTTTTATTAGGTATCTCTTGTAGTTTATAAGTAATGTGGAAAAAAGGTTTTCTCAGTTTATGCTACACATCTCTTGTGGCTCATTTTCGATTTCAACCTTCCTGCGATGATTTCCAAAGTTTTTGTCGGATTTCAAGTCGATATCTTCATTTTTTCAATCAAAAAAGTCACTACACATGGACAGAAGGAACGACTGGCAAGTCTATATAGATTCAGTATTCGACATTGACTAAGAATATATACACGTTCTGAGGGCCTTTGGGTTTCCTTACTAGTTGCAGCAAACATTTTGATAAAATGTCTATGTGTTCGTACTGTTTACTGTTAGCTAAAGCAAGGACATAAATCTCTTTTAAAGATTTACTACAACTTGATAGTAAAAGATACCTGGAATGCATTATAAATTCATACTAAGAGTATTAAAATAATAGCGTTTCGTATTTTCTCATTTTCATTATTCTTGGGTTGCGGAAAATTGAAAAGCAAAACATAAAAAAAAGGAAAAGCATTTATAAAAAGTTTTCTTAGTTTGCTTCGGATCGTTGTTACGCATTTCTCTATAGATGTTAGAAAGTTGTGTCCGATTACTTTCTATATCGCATTTCCGTTCTATAAGTTGTAAAATATGTATAGAATTATATATGTTTGGGTTTTCTATATGTTTGTTTGTTTGTTTACAAAGCAAAATTAAAATTTTCATTTCCGTTTCATATAATAAAAGGAAATGAACATGGATTTTATATGTATGTAAACATACGTATAAATATTTCAAATGTAAAAGCACGAGGATAGAATATAGAAGCTAAAGTTTCTTGAAATTAAACATTTTAGTCTTCTTTCAGTTTATTTCATTTTCATTTTGCTCTTTATATCTGCTCTGTATTTACTTAAAGTTTTTTTCCCTATGCTTTTATTTAACGTGTATGCGATTGTTTGCGCTTGTTAATAAAACCGAAAGCAATAAATATATAATCAGTTGCTTAACTGAAATGCAATACCCAGCACACACACACAGACCAAAGATAATAATAAAATCATTCTCCTACTAAACGGAATCGATTCTCTCTCTTCCACTCTCTCTTGCTATAACGTTCTCTTTATTGAAGATTTTTGATCGTTATTTCGAGGGCCATCTAGTAGTCGATAGGAGCATTATTTCGTATGTGGGCTCTGCGTATGCATAAACTTCTTAGCGTTCTCTTCTAATTAATCGCGCGAGTTAACTTTCCTGTACATTTCTTGTGAGAGATGTTTTCGACTTTTCTGAGAGTAAAATCTAATTTTGGAGAGTAAAATTTACGACACAATTAGAAATTTGCGGAATTGTGAAGTTTTCATAATATTTTCCGCAATAGTTGAGAGAGTTCCTTTTACAATGAAAATTTAAGTAGTTGAATATTTTTTATTTAAGGAGAAAATGTTGACGATCACTACAGTCGAAGCAAATTTAAAGCCAAAAAGGAAAAAAAGAATGAAATGGATTTTGGATTTTATGTAAATATTGTCGAAAAGTTTTTGATTGCTTTTAATGTTATGTAAAAAATAAAATTTAATTTTTTAATGTTAGGTTTTTTCAATTTCAGCTTAATTTGCTTTTTAATCTGCAATGCATGGATTTTTTCTTCTACACAATCTATTGTTTCAGTTAAACCGCACACATCCGCAAAAGCTTAATGTAAGTTTGCGCTACAAAATGTGTGGAGCATAACAAATATTTGATCATTTAAAGGGAAAATTTATGAATTCATTTCATTCATTAATCGTCCAATTAATTACATGGGTTTCTATTCGTTTAGTTTAATAAATTTTACACGAACTAATATTCAACTATCGTATGTGCTTCAACTTCCTAAAAACCCCAAGGAATCAGCATTCAATTCCGTAACACAATTTGATGAATTTGATTAAATTCGTTACATATCCAATGCTCAAGGATAATCTTATTTGTAGCTGCCACACAAAAAACTTTCTTGTTCAAATCATGTTTGAAAAGTTTTTAAGCAAATTTCAACTACATGTCAATTTGCATAAATTTTTTCAGTGTTCTTGGGAAAATGTTGCAATATTTGCTAACATATGCGTTCATGTTTTTACATGTTATGTTTAATGCATGCATACATGTTGGATGGGCAAGGGAGTTATTTCGGATATGTGTTCTGTTTGCTTATAAATTGTGTTACATTTGTCATTGCGTTAAATTGCCAAAACACTAATTTATAATATTTTTTTGTACGCTACGCTATCTGTGGTGCAAGGGTATATTAAGTATGCGCGGATGTATGTAATATACAGATGGACTTGAAATAGACCCACCTTTCATTATACCAATCGATGCAGAAGAGGTCATTCCGCATCGATCTAAGTTCATCTATCCGTCTATCTGTCTTGCTTTCTTATGTCAGTCTACAAGTCGCCATTTGCGAGATATTTTATTGAAATTTGATACACGTTCGTGTTTTGGCCGACAGACGAACGGGTGCGGACCCCTTCTTTGACCACTTCCCGTATAATGCCTTATTTTAAAAAATCGTTATATGAAAAAAATCTATATATATATATAGAGTGATGGATGGGATGGTCGTGGCCTACTATTTATTTTTTTACTTGTTTTTATTTCATTCGTAAATTTCTCTCTCATTTTCCTTTTTCGATTTTGATGATACAACGTGACATAATTTACTTCGATTTGGCGAAAATCTACTTTGGATGGATTACAAGAATTGGTAATGGATTGACAAAAATGACGATTTAGTGTTCTCTTCCTTCTTTTCCCCTATTAAGTCGTTTATATCTGGGAGAGAGAGAGAGAGAGAGAGATAGACGATCGAAATTACTTTTTTGCCAACCTCTTAGTAAAGATAAAATAACCATGCTTACAGAACTTTATTGTTAAATAGAATTTTTTAAATAAAATTCGTTATCGTAAGATTTTGTCAAAAATTTTGAAACTTTTTAGAATTGGAAACAGATATAAGATTATGTTTGGAATATAAATTTGCAATTCTCTCTCTCTCTCCTGCTTGGCTTGGATGTGGGTAAAATGAAATGAGTCTTCCGTAAACGATTCGAAATGAATCGAAAATATAATGAATTGAAACGAAGCCTTTAAAAAATTTGTTTACAAAGAATTTGGGCTTTTTTTTGAAAGAAATTTTTCTGGCAATTAATTTTTAAAATCAGACAGTGGTAGAAATAAGTTTAAGAGGGCCTAGAACAACAAATACAAGTGTTTCAACGTTTCTCAAACAAATCCTGTAATAATTCACATATTATCGGCCCGAAAATAGTTTACATTTCGTGTTTCGTCTTGACAGTAAAAAAGAATTGTAGAACCACTAATGCAATGCTGCGGAACAGCAGAAGCATATCAAACTTTTACTTTTTTGTCAAAACCTTTTTACAACACCATGAAGCCTCAAAAACCCCAACAAATATATATATTCCTGGCCAGCATCAAGCTCGGAATTCACCTAAACATTCCCGTCGGTTATCTGTAATATCTTACGTTCGCAAGCAAGAAGAAGATATCGCGTTGAAATTTGAAAAAAACAGTTTGAAAATGGACAGAAATGGCCAGAGTATCTGCCTTGAGCGACAGATAAAGAGGGCTGCTCTGCTCATAAATTACAATAAATTGATTATAAATGTTTTCAGGCATATTCTATGAAAATGGAAATAATCAGCCACGCCCATCCAAGATTATTTGTTTATTTTATTTATACATGAAGTTCAGCTAACATAAATTAATAGCTGAATTTAATCGGCTCTTAGAAATAAATTTTATGCTAAGCGTTATCAATAACGATTAAAAGAAAAGAAGCTTTAGAGAAAAACAGAGACAAAATAAGAAAACAAAAAGAACAAAATTATTAATAATCAAATAAACAGAAAAAGAAGAAGAAGAAGAAAAACTATGTACACATCTAGCACAGAGGCATATCCCTAACCCGCATAAATCCTGGTTAAAGTATTGCAAACATGCAACAGCTTGGCAACCAACCAATAGGGAAAAAATGAAACTCGATTTTGAATCCGACGAAGAAAGATACGAGATTAGGAGCTAATCGAGATACGACGTAGGCCAAGCTCGCGTCTTTAGGAGAGTTGATTGGATAGTTTTTAATGAATCCGATATTGAGATTAAACTACGGATAGCATTTAGATTTTTGCAGAGGCTTCCAAAAGGATTGAAAAGCTCCTAATTATGTCTACAGCGACTAAGCTTTAAGAAAGTAAAATTCCTAGGGAAACTTTTCGGGACATTGAAGTTTATCCCCTCAAGTAATGTCGGCGATTCGATAATACCATTGAGTTTAAAGAGGAAGGAAACAATGCGAAGTGACGGCATGGCTAGCAAAAGCAATATGTTGTCGTAAGGAGGCAATGTTATGCAAGTTTAATTTTTCCTTTTTTTAATCTTTTGCAGGATAACAGTGGAAGGGGATATAAAAGATCCAATCGTAGCTGAATATAATTTTGATTTTTTTAGTGTTATTCGCTTGTGAATTCCCTTGTACTCGTATTTTCAAGGAGAAATGCTTCTTTCTGACACTTGAACAAACTCTTCTGAAAAAAGGATAAAAAAAAAAAAAAAAAAAAAATGTGAAAAGTTTAAATAGAAAGAAGGTGCCTGTGAATTACGATAAGTTTAAGGTCTAAAAAACCAAACGACCAAAGTAACGGCTTGAAGAAAACGCCTGTTTTTCGCGATAGCCACAAGAAATGAAAATGTCTTGGTGAAGACTACTTGCGTATGTAGTATATAATTAATAAAATTATGGTTTTCAAGTAAGATGATAATGTAATTAAAGCACTCACCTCAAGTTTTTGCAAGCCCGTATCACAAATGTCCAACTGCTCGCTATGTCTACGTCTGTAACGTATACCATCGGAGGAGCTGGGAATTTCAATTCCAGTGTCATTAGTTGAGAATAAAGTTGATACCGATGTTTCCGTTGTTCCCGCCTCATTTGTATCCGTAACATAAATTCGACCATTCGCAGCCGCAATGAAATCATTGTCGTCGTTATTATAACCTTGCATATGTATGCCAATACTTCTGCCACCATTGTTACGCATACCTTCTCTATCATCCGTATCGTCATCATCATCGGTGTCTGTGTAGATATGTGAACGCGTTTTCCCACCCGAATTGGCTGTGCATTTATCACGATCACGTTGACCGCGAGACTTTTGTAGGACAGTTTGTTTGCAACGTGTACCGCATGCGATGGCTGATATTTTACTAGCATAATAATACATAGCCATGTGTCACGTTTCGATTGAGGCGCGAACGCGTGGACCGTACATTTGGCTAAAAACTAAAAATGCGACTATGAAGTTTAAAATTTAAATTATTCCAAAAAAAAAAAAAAAAGTAATGCAAGGAGAGTATGAGGATGCGCAGAAGGAAGAAATGCCCGAATGCTGGCAATGAGTGAAGAGTTTGCTTAACTTTCTTCTTTTTTTTTTTGCTGTATGTTAAATATTCTCTGTTGAGCTCGTTGTGCTTTTAGTTTATATTCTCTGCTTTTGTTCTTCTTCTTCTAGTTGCTGCTATACAAATATGTAAACATATTTTCTTTTGAGTGATTGATTTAACGCTTCAGGCACGTTCATGTGTACGCGCCTCTTAATTTACATCAATCTAAGCGTTAAACTATCGATATGCGCATACTTGCACATTATTGAACATACACACAACGGTTTCCACTTGTAATTTGTTTTTGACAACAACGTGACCAATACAAGGTATACTAGTTGCAGTTGCCGAGGGCAACGTGATTCTGATTTTAAATTACCACACATTCTATTACGTTATGATATTTTCTGACATATGTTCAGGTGAAATACATAAGCGCAAATGTCATTTCATTTCGTATACGCGAAATCTTAGTTTTATTTCACTTTTTCTTCATTAACAGGCACAAGAACAACTGACGATAGAAACTTTCGTAAATCCTTTTTATCATAATCGTATTCCCTTATAAAGTTAAGCTTCAATTATAAGGATTTATTTTTTCATTTTTTTTTTAAATATTTCCACTGAACTCGTCGCTTTATTTTCCTTTATGATATCAAAAAAAAAAAAAAAAATGCACTTTTCCTCATATTTGTGATGATGACATCTTTCTAAGTTTTCTATAAAACATTTTCGACTTTTTTTAATATTGTTGTAGTTTTTCTTTTAATTTTCTCTGCTTCGGGTGGCTGTCGTTAGTTCACGTTTAGTTGAAATTAAAGTTGAATTTGTTATGTTAACTGTACGTAACTTACATTCACATTTTGTATGTCATATATGATACATACATATATACAAACATATATGGTACATAAACATTGAGAAATTTATGCGAAGATTTATTCACATATATATATATATATATGATATATGTATATATATATATATATAAGTACATATATCTATGAATGGCAATGCGGTAGATTACATTTACAATGAAAATTATATCTGTAGTCGTATACAATGATGTGTGCTAGCAGACGACGCAGCAGAACAGAAGGAAAGTCTGTAAAGAAAAATAAAAAAAAATTGCTTTGTAAATACAAGAGCTGAGCATGTGAAAGGCGATATAAATTCATTTAAAAGAGAAAGTAATTTGTTTGTATGTGGGCATGCAACTCTGTGTGTGTGTGTGAGTGCGAGTCAGTTTGCTTGTTTATGATATGGTAGATTATTTGTGCGAATTTAATTGAATTTCTTAATGTGCACGGTTTTATCTTTTCCTTCATGAAAAATTGAATTGTATAAACCGCCGAACAATTTAATCGTTTCGGTTTTACGTCCATCTCGCTTTATACATGCATACATAAACATGTATAAATATGCCTTGGTTTGGTAGCTAAAAAAGGAAGAAGGATTTTCAAGAAATTTAAGAGATTCTTGTTGCTTCTTAATATTCAGAGTTAAACCTTAAAAATGTTTTCTTTTATTAATGTAAAGTTTGCTAAGTCGTTATAAGTTAGCGAGTGAAGGCAACTTTTAATGGTTATGTCATGAATTAAAATAAATTCTTAAATTCTCGAATTTTGTTTAATTTTTATTTATTGTATTAATTTTTGCTTTTTTTCCAGAAGCATGATTCAGAATTTGCACAATCAGCCTGAGATACAATTTTTCAATTTCAATTTAAATTCTTTTGATTTTCTAACTATAAAGCTTATAAAAGCCAAATCCGTCACTAGTTGCACAGTTTAAGTACTTCACAAACTCCGAAATTCGCTAATAGTTTTATTTGCAAAATCATATACGTTCAACCTTTGTATTGATCTCTGCTTAGATTTCCTGCTTGCATTCGATTCTGCTACATCTTCGCTTGTTATGTGAATTTTATATTTGACAAAAAATAAGAAAAACTCGTGAGGTATGTTCTTTTGCAGTTCTTTGTTTAATGTCAAGATAAAATACGAAATGTGAACCATAATTTCGGACAGATGATATGTGAATTATTATAGACTTCGTTCGTTTTCGTAGCCGAGTAGATAAAGGACGCGGTTATCAAGTCCATGTTCGTAAGCTCAAGTCTTGCTCGGTCGGCAAAAGCATAAGACATCGATTGAGCACACAACCTCGAAACTTCACCCGCTCCCCATCGTTTTCTTTTCACCCAACTCTTTTTAACCAGGATCGTGGCAGACGGATAGTCGACGTCGCCTGAGTAATTCGTCATATTAAAAAAAAAAAGAAATTCTTTTCTTACATCAAATTCTTAATTAACACTTTGCGATCAATAAATAAAATCTGGGTTTCTTGAAGAAATTTTAAGACTGCAAAATACTTTAAGTTTGATTAGCGACATCTTTTGAGCCATATCTACTTATTCCGCTGTTTGTTTGCGTTGCTAATGTACAATTAACCTCATGTTCACAAGTAAATGAAGGATTGTTCACTCGTGGCAAAAGACAATGATCTCGAAAAATGTCGCTTTACTTTTGACAGAAGTACTAAAGAAGTGAACCAAATTTCACCAAAAGCGGAAAGTCATGATCTGAAAGTTAAATGCAAGAATGGATGGACATCAGATGGGCCGTTGAGGAAATGGGACAAAGACAATTCAGGAAATGATTCTCTATAAAATTGATTCGCTATAAAACTGGAAAAAACTGGAAACCAAATTGCACACGTAGGTGCAATCTTGGTATATTCTTAAAAGAAATAGTTTAGTTAAAGTAAGTGTACTCACTCATCCATCTGCTATCTGTAGTCTTCCTTGACATTCTTGAAGACTTCTGCCATATTGGCATTAAAGACGATAAAAAAGTTGTTCAGAGATTTCGATTACATTAAATATTTTATGCTTCATGTCATAGTCCTTCCTCTCTCTCTCTCTCTCTCTCTCTCTCTGTCTCTCTTTAGTTTAGAAACTTTTAAACTATTGTACTCGTAAAAATAATTTATTTTTCTGACTAAGGCAAGTAAGTAAATATGCGAACAATTAATTTCACATTGAAATATCTCCGGCTTATATGACGAATTCAAGCAATATGGATGCACTTACATAAGTGTATCTATTCAGGCTGAACCAATTAAGCAATAAATCCAGTAAATTCCCATTACAAGACAAATTATGAGAAATATGCTATTCATGGCATGTGTGTGTGCGTTTAAACAGGCAATCCTAGTATTTGTTATAATTGTGTGCACAATTTTGTATGTCAAACGAATATCGATATATGTAAGGTCAAGCCTGCAATATCAAACCATAACATAAGTCATCACATGGTCAAACCGCACGCATTCTTTGACCTAATTGTTCGGTATCAAAATATCTAACCCAACCCTGTTTAGTATCCGTAATACACTAAATATTGTGTACGCACAACACCGGACATGTAACATAATAAGTAGTTATCAGCATAAGTATGTAACTTTAGGTTTTATAGTATGAAGAGAATTCAAGCTTCTTACTCTTGCATCTTCCTCAAGGGGACATTAATAAGACTAATTATATTTAGTTAATGATTGCGAAGGTTATATTTACGAAATTATCGGAGCTTCAGCTTTATTCAATGTATAATTTCAATAGAAATTGTGAAAGGACAAAAGAGCAATCGCAGGGGATGGGTGGTGTGTTGCACAACCCAATTAAAGTATGTTTTCTAATTAACTTAAATTAAGGTTATCACGAGAGATAAGTTGGGAAAAGATTTACTGCCACATATAACACTTACAAAAAGTTAGTTGAAGATTGGTTATAGATATTGGCTACTGTATCATCGGTTCATATGTGCTTATTACGAGAGAGAGTAAAATAATTTAATTAAATAATTGCTTTAACGCAATTAGTTACGGTAGTAAATTTAATCAGAACTTTTGCATCTTCTTATGCTTTCACGATGCAATATTTGCTGAGTTAAATAGTATTAGTGATAATGACGATCTGGATTTGTGCTTTGACATTATTTCCATTTTCCATTTTCCATTTCCATATTATTACATGCACGTAAGGTACATACAAATGAAATACACCTTCACACAATACCTGGTATGTGCATATGCAAACAGAATCTTCCTGTGGATGGACACACATTTCTAGCAAACGAAAATGATAAAAAATATTACATTCTGTTCTTCTCTGGGGCCAAAGCAGTCCAAACAATGCGTTGCTCAGCAGCGGTGCGTGTCTTATCGGTACAAGCAAATGGTAATCGGAGGGATTCGAATTTGGTGAATAAGACGCTTAGTCTAGCATTTGCCAATTAAGAGCTTCCAACGTGTCGCGAATCGGTTTTGTTGTAATATGGATCGATGCACGGATTGTAAGTGGAAAAGTACTCTTGTAATTATTCGTTTCATTAGACTTTCACAGCTAATAACAGATCAGACCGTTTTGGCTCGGCCAAAGTGCTTGTGCTAATCAATACCTGTCACGAAACATAGGTTATAGGTTCTTGTCTTTCGGGGGTGCAAAAATTGTGTTTTGAAAATTGTTCTACAGCCGTTAACGGACATAAAACCTTCAGTTTTTTATCTAATTTTCTACAATAACAGACTAACGGCCGTTAACTGACATAAAAGCTTCAGCTTTCTATCTAATTTTCTACAATAACAGACTAAAGCCCGGTCTATGTGGCTAGATCGAAGAACAAGTGTTTCATAACAATTTATATATTTTGCGTGGTCTCGTAACAAAGTTAATATATTTCCATTTTTCAGTCTTGGGTTCAAACAGAAGTTCGTGAAAAATTTCAACAAGAGATGACACAGAGGAAGCATGCAGTCAGGGTACAGTACAGTACATCGAACTTTATACTATATTAAGAAAACTATAACACTTATACGTACATTAAGCCATGATGTGATCACGCTTTTGCTTTTAGTAAAAATCGTAGGTTATTTTTATAATTTCTTCTTTGTATGTCTTTTAAGAGTTTAGATATCCGCCTGAGTGACCACGTAAGCAATGACTCTCGACTAACAATAGCCTTAAAAAAGTCCATAGCTTTAGGTGCTAGTCCGTCAAGGCTCTTGTCTTAGAACTTATTCTCTGGCTAAATTAATAACAACAATAATAAGAAGAGTTTAGATATAAAAGAAAGAAAAAGAAGGGCCCATACGTAGCTTAAAATCCACTACTCCTGCTTTCTGGCACATATTCAACAAGAGAATGTTCGACAAAAGTATTCCGCAATTCCAATGCGTACTCTTTGCTTACCAAAAATTCTTGCTCATCTTTTTCATGTACACATTCTGGCTGTTGCAAGCGAAATGATAAAACTAGTATAACTCTGTCTTGCGGTCATAATGACTTTGTTTTATAAAAACCAATTTATTATTACAATGACATGGTTTATGTTTTAAAATACATTTTATATCATATTTGCTGACATGGTTTCATAAAAATATTTAATTTTTAATGTTTTTTTTTCACATTTAATAGTATTTGTAATTTATTGTATGCATTTAATGTTTCAATAATAAACATAAGGATTTATGAGTGAAATCTGGAAAAAATCTACGTTTTTGATGAAAATTAATTTCGTCGACAAAGCCATTTATCTTATTAAGTTAGATCAGTGCCTAAAAATGATTTCGATTTAAAATGATTTAATAATTTGAATCATAAATAAAATGATGCGAAATTGTATGGATTCTCATTTTTAATTAATTATTAGTATAATAAGAAGATTAAAAACTTAGCATAAGCAAAAATCATAGAAATCGTAAATCTCTGACAAATAACTGTATGTGCGAATACAGTTTCATTTATTCGGCCCAAGAATGAATGGTAAGTTGTGTTTGACACATTGTTACAATACATTTTTACGTACATACACTGTCCCTTTATCAAGTACTTCTCACTTGTGGTCCTATTACTTGAAATTATCAGAGCAAGCTTATAATTCAATAACAAGAGTAATTGTGTTCGTAGGTAAGTTTCTAATTGGACGCGTCATCTGGGTTAAGCTTTCGGGTGAGGAGGGCGGGAAAATTGAAGAAATCACACTTGGTGGTAAGAAAATTGCCGAGATAGCAGCTACGATAATTTGGCGACGCGATACGGCTTCAAATTTTTTGAAAGACACTGAAATCTGTGGTTGCATTCGTAGCCCGAGCGGAGATCGGAGGACCAGTAGCGTCTTCGCCATATAACAACTAATGCAAATATGGGTTGCAAGCAATTAGGATTAAATGTAACGAGATAGCATATCCAGCAACTCCGTAAGGACATCGTAGGTCTTAGATGCCAGTGCGGTATTGCATTTGCCGGGACATGAAAATGTTGGGAAGAAGAGTGCGAAGTTATTATAGTTAGCGATGGGAAAAAAGGTCAATTTGGACGGACATATGCTCGACATTCTCGACTAATTTGCCACAAACGCGACCTTGGTGGTCGATCTCTTATGATCTTCCTTTGGATGTCACGATGGGCTTTTTGCTTTGCAATGCTTTGTTGGTGCAATTTTGGAGGCAATAAAACAGATCTATTACTGCAGATGGACTTTGGGCACACCAATGTAATGCAGACAGGAAAACGCTGTTAAAACTGCAGACGGCAAAGGGAGAACCGGTTCCCAAGTAAACCCAGGTAACAGCATTTGCGAAACAAAAGGAATATTTCGCCTTAGTTCATCCGCGAGTAGTTGCCACGATGACAATCTTAGATATGCGTGGCTAGGCTTCGGTGTTACTTGATGTAATCCCAAGCGCCTTTTTTATTCCTTAAGCTAAAATTTGAAGCGAAGGATAGAGGTTTCCTTACAATCACAAGGTAACCATTCATCATCACTGCAAAACACTGCAGTTTGGGTAGTTGAAGGCATTGGACTATTGCCAAGGAAAGTGTAGAAAAATAAATTTGAACATTAAATGCTCAGTTTTTTTTTTTTTTTAGTTTGGAACATTTTTAGCCAATCCTCGTACAAGTGTAAGTAAAAAGAGCTGCCACAAAGATCGCAAACGCATATTGAGTAAAGCATAATTCAAGGAATTATATTTGGGTCAAAGTCTTTTAATTCAATAGCTTGTACGCGGAAAATCGATTTAACGATACGTTCAGGTGTTTTAACGATAAGTAATCCTACCAATAATAAAAAATGTCACACAAAACTGTCATCAATAGTTCAATATTAAAGTCCAATAGGAAATGTAATAATATAAAAAAAAAAAAAAAAAAATTCGTTGCGGCTCCGTCGCAGTCAATTCATGCATTGTTCACGCTTTGTTTTTTGCGTGCTAAACAACGATAAATAGTAACTTATTTACCAAATTTGCTTTCTGAGCCATTTACATTGTGTTGTTTAGTGTTGTATAATCAAAGGTTTTTGGTTTTTCCTCTAACAGTTCATTGAAATGTCAACAACGAAAATGCTCTATAAACCAAACAGCAACAATTAAACATTAAGAATAACAAATAAAATCATATTAGCCATTATTTCAATATTAGAGAAAGTGAGGTTCAAGCGGTTGCAAATAGATGTTTACGATGAACTGGAAGTCGGTAAAGCCATCATATTTACCATTTGGGTGTGTTCACTATACTGCAACTACTTCCTATCTCCTGCTCGTTACCCAACCCTTTCTGAGCGTGATAGTGTTACCTGTGCAGGAGACATTCCTGACAAAGAAAGTTGAATCGGATCGGATAGGCCATGTAATCTGTGCCTTTCTCTGGCAGAATAATCTACTGTTTAATATTTTGTGATGAAACCTGGTCTCTAATAGTGATTTAACTTGAGAATTAAAAGTTTGGAATTCGGAGATCTACCTTTTCGGATTTCACCTTCTATAAGGATTCCTATGCAAAGTCAACCTCCTTATAGTAACGAAATGCAATTGTCTTTTAATTTATAGTGTACTTTTAGGAGGATATCAATCGTTGTGATATCTAAAGTTTACTCTACGAGTGTGGTAGGTATGCAGTTAACGAAAGATCCCCAGAGTTTCGTCCAAAATACCTTGTGTACGTTTGTGTTTGTGCGTAGAGTTATTTATAGTGAATTTATGAAAATTAATACATTCGTAATAATTATGGTATTTATTTTTTTTTTCACATGTTCACATTTCAAAATAATCAGAAAATCATTGAAAATATGCTTGAGAGGAAATTTTGTCGCAAACTTCATATTGGCTGACGGCAACAATTCTGTAATTCGGTAGCAATGCATTGTTTAATATAATAATATTTGTAAACTGCGTGTGTTTATTTTAAATGTAATGTGAACAAATAAAATCCCATAAAATCGACATCAGATTTGCACGTACGCTTGCATGGAATGCATCATAATACTGCAGTATTAAACCGCAACATGGCAATATTTCCCGTGGAAACGGGGCATGTGTATACAAAAGTTCTGCATCGTGCATTTAATACCAACATTTTGCCGTTGGTAATTTATTTTGTTCATTACTCGTTCATTATAATTTGAAAAGCAAGTAAAAGTAAGTAATTTTTCAATTCAGTTTACGAGAAACAAAAGGTCTATTATTTTACGATTTTCATACCTATTGCGGAAGTGCTACATATGACGTTTGGCAAGTTTTTTTACTTAGTGGTTACGCAATGTTCATCGATCTTAGTAGAGCGATTGGCCTAACCGCTTAGCTGTTCTCGTCAGACTGTTTGGACTTTAAATTCGCTTTCTTGCGGTCTTTTTTTTTATAATTAAAGCAGCTGATGATTTGTCTTCCCAGGTTTTATTGCTTCGAAACTTTGCTTAGAATATTGAATTTAGTCTTCCTTCCTGAAGAGTTCGTATAAAAGACTGCCTTTTTTATTGCATCTGCCGTCGAGAAAATCCCACGCAAGTTAGGCACTGCGAACTCAAGGAGAAAACGGGGTAAACTTGTTCAGCTTAAAGCCGATTTTATAATTAATATCAAAACCTTGATCCCCTGGCAGACACACTGATTTCTTTCATATCGTGCTCGGCCTCATATCTCTCGTTTACGTCGCTGACGCTACACTAACACATATTTGTTTACAAATGCTTTTTAAGACAACGAAAAACAAAAATTATTTTTGCGAAACGCGACGATGACTTGTCTCCTTAACGTTGTTCCTGTCTATTGAAAAAGAAACCCTTTTGTCGGCAGCATTGCCTTTCCTCTCTAATTTAAAGAGTATTGAATCGTCTCAGCTACTAAAGATGAATGCCATACCATACCGAAAGATACCAAAAGAGCGTAATGAAGAAGCAATAATGTCTACAAGTCCACATTCATGATGCGGCTACAGAAGCGATTTAACAAACGTTGTATATTATGAGCAGGTCCAACCCAACGTGTTCATCAACGAAGACGACTAATAACTGAGATTGACAATAACGGTTTTGTGTAAGGTATTGGCGAATCAGTGCTCGCGGATTTGACGGGATGACATTGTGGCCCATTTTGCAAAGTAATAAAATGTTCTATCCTCGTCAATCACTGGTTGTAATCGGTAATTCATTGTCTGTGTGAGCATAGTTTCTAATTTTATGACGATATCAGAAAAAAATTGCTCCTTTCATGGGTAGTCTCATATCACACGACGTCTTTTCGATATTGAATCCATAACTGAAAATTAAAGCTACAAATTTTGAGCAAATAACAATATGGCCTTTTTTGTGTCATGGCCATATATTGACCCACACGTAGTGTCAACGATAACGAAATATCTTAGGGGGTTTAGCAAGTCTTCTTTTTGAATATTCTTTCAGGCGATTATTTGCTTCCAAATTTGAATGAACTCGACGTCCAACGGTTTCAGTTTCAGCAAAACTGTGTCACACCTCATATTAATAGCGAAAAAATCAATTTACTAAGGGAAGAATTTAGTGGAAAAGTTATTTCATCATCTCATTTCCTCTAAGTCAGGCTCCAAGACAATGTCATACAAGGCCATTGGATTAGTCTGTTTGACAATAAGTAAAGTATTTGTCTTACGCTGGTATACGATCGATGCTTTGAAAGGCGAGATAACTTGAAAAATGACTTAAAGCTACCCTAAGACCGGGAGAAGAAGATTAGAGGCTGCCAGGTCGGTGATCGCGGTCTCGAATCTCAGCAAATAGCAACATATAAGAAGTGAGTTCAGAAAAAAAGGGTGAGAAGCGTCCACAAAAATATATTGTAATTAAGGGAGATTACCTTAAAGGGGATAAGCATTTGTCGAGAAAAAAAAAAAAGTCACTTTAGACTTTAGGACGGACATATTGTATTGCTTCTCGTTAGATATTCTTTATTACCGATATAACGGTATAGCTTATACTTACTTAGACATAAGTTCGCTTGTTAGTACTTTAAGCAACAAAACATGGCAAAAAAAAAATGCTGACATCAAAACTGAAACTGTAACCTTGAACTGTTTACTTTGAACTTTGCTTGCGCTTCGATGGTCTTTCCTGTAAGCGCGGAATTTAAAGTCTGCAATCTTAAGGGTGTTGTTCGACTCGGCTGAGCGCAGATTAAAAAAATGCACTGATCCAAAATCGTTGTTACATGAATTCATTTTGCATTTTGCACATATAAGCAAATGCCAGGAGAAAGGGAGGGAGAAGGGAAGGCTATCATTGAAATAAAAACAAAAACCATCTTAAGACTTTTTTAATTTAAAATATGTATGAAAACACAAAGAAATTATTTGCCTTATCTTGGATCTTGAATCTTGGATGTCCTTCCCGTTCCATAGCAAAGAGTCGTCCGAAAAAATATATTTTTTTCGCGACACTACATAGGGAATTAACAACACTCGCATATTTCCGTGCTTAGGAATTGGGTTGAAAAATCTTTAACCAGAAACGATTTAATAGTAAGCGCAGACAATTTTGAAAAAGACACAAAAAGCAAATGCTATCAAGTTGAGATAAACTGAAGACACATTTTGTGAAACATAAGATAAAATGAAAACCAGTGAAAAGAACAAAACCGGAAACAAAAAATCTTAAATAAACCAATACACGTACAAGAAAGACAACACAACTTAGTACACAATCTGGAAACTGTCATGGATAAATGCGGACAGATGTTTGTGTGCGATTGTTTCTCCGATTTTCATATTTGTTGTTGTTGCTTTCGCTGCTAAGTGTTGAATTGTAAGACATGTTGCGTATTTGGTAAATTTTGTTGATGTTTTTTTTCCAACCATTTCAGCTCTTGATGCTTATCCCTCATTTGTTTGTTTCAACGTTAAGTTTATCGGGCTGTATGTAGAAAATTTGCCATTTAGTCGAAATATCTGAGTATGGTGCGAGAAAAAAGGCATCTGCAAGGCATTAGCAAATAATGTTTAGTTGGGATGAATTTTAAATGTTATTCACTTTGCACAGTGTAAAACATTACATTCTAAATATTTGCTGAAATTCTGTTGCAATAAACGAAAGATAAGAAGAAGAATATGACGAAAAAGTGATAAAAAACAAAAAGGAAAAAATGAAAAACAAAAGCAAACTAATAAAAGTTGACAGAAGACATTAGAGACGATGGTCTCTGTCTACTCACACATTGCTAGCCATCTTCATCATCACCATCGTGTAAATCAATTTTCTAACATGGGAAGCTTGAAGTGTATTTTTTTAGAAAGACGAAGAAAACACTAAAAAATTCTACACCATATTGAATGACAGTTTTTCTGCACTGTTTGCGCCGGTCCGAATATAAATTCAGCATTGCTTGCACACTTTTTCTTGCCATATTAAATTTCTTGTCAAAGCCACACACACGTACACTCCTCGCTGTTCTTATTCCACTTTACTCTACTTTAAGCTGAGGCTTTCTTAACACCACGCAGTAGGCAGTTGTTGATGATTTCGTTGCCTGCCGCGTGACGGGGCCCCGGCTTTGAGAAGTTTTTTACCTTATTTACATTTTATCCTGCTTTAGAATATAAAGGTAACGTTGGCGTTTCAAAATATGAAATATTAACTGCTTGCGAATTTTTCCCATTTAGCTTTTGTGCAATAAAAGTTCTTTATGGTACTTTTCTGAAAGGAAATTATATGAACACTTTTTCCGCTTTTATTGCCGCCATAAATTTTTTTTTTGCTCAGAAAATATTCCTACAAATCTCCATAGAGTACGGGTATAACAAGTTTGCCTGTCGTGAAAGCGTTCACATGTTAGACCTTAAGCGGCTTAAGCGATTAGGGGTTTCTTTTCGTCATATGTTTTGTTGTTTCTTTAAGAACCGCGACTTCGAAATGTCTATCAGTCACTCAAATCTCTTTCTCTCTTCTTCTTTTTCGTCACTTATTTATGGCTATCAAAGTGTTACACGTACAGGCGAAAAAAACTGAAGCAAGATCGTTTGCAAACTACAGATATCTGCTATCAAAATTTTCATTGATATGATAGCTTTCCTTGCTTTACTTTTTGTTCGTTATGATAGTCTCGGCAAGCGAAGGTTTTCAAGAAAAATACGCAAAAAATCAATTATTTGAAAAAAAAAGCTCAGTAAGAGGACTCTTCAGCGTAATGATTCAAGTGAGTCGCTTGATTAGTGTTACTTTTTTTTTCTATCACTCTGGTGACGTTCTCTATGTGTGCGTAAGCACATTCGTTGCTAGATGAAAAGAAGTGTGGGAGTGCGGGGAGAAGGAAGTTGAACGTAGCTTGGGAGGAGGTGCAAGTATTAAGTCTTTACGGATCGAGTGTTCACTATAGTTGCGAACACGTGCCATTTGTGATTCAAGTATAGTCTACCGTATGTGACATCAAGCACTGGTATCCTGTCCGTCTTTTATAACTATAAAGCTTAGGTCATTTTGCCGATTTTTGGGGGTGAAATAAAATGCATTTTTCTGTCGACCAACGACGACTCGATTTGCTAGTTTTATCATTTTTCTTTGGCCATTGTTAACAGAAGGGGTCGCAACAAATCATTTGGTTTGTTGGAAGTAAATCGAAAGGTAAAAAATGTGTTTACCCATCTATCTAGCTTTTCATGCAATTCTTTCTTGTTCATCATGATCGACCTCTTTTAGAACGATGACAGAGCATGTTCTCTCTTTTAATCTCTTTTTTAATACGAATTTGAACTTATCGATGGGTCTAAGTTAATGTCTAGGGTGCAGTTACTACTAACTGATTAACGCTTCTTTTCAATTGAAACTTGAAAAATTGAAGCAAATCTTCGAAATTCGAAATTTCTTACCTGAAATTTTGTTATTTGCTCTCTATTACGCAACTGCTGTCATGGAAAAATAAAACATACGGATGATATTCATCCTATTAACCCATTCCAAAATGACTTCACAATGAGAAAAATTTGTTTTTCTTCTTAATATGAGCAATCATTGAAGGCATGCCCTCTGTACGTTTAAGACAATGATGGTCGGAAAGAAGGCGGTAAAGAAAGACAAAGATGGGGAGTAAACGCAGCGAAGTGGACACGTGCTCAATTGGTAAATGGTGCGGATCTACCGACAGAGGATTCACTCATCAAAACGGGCTGAAATTCGAAACCTCGAACGACGGCCTGTTGGCCGTGACTATTAGCTACTCGGCCATGCAGCAACTCGACTCTAAGCTAACAATTACATGAAAATGTAACCTATAGTATGAAATCGATAAAAGAGAAGAGAGAGAAAGAGGATGGGTTGCTTGGGTAAAAGGCGAAAAAAAGTATGCTTTCCCTAATACTTTTTTTTAAATTTTTAATTGAAATGTTTTGAAATATTATTTTTTCCCCTCATTCGCAATTTTTTCCCCTTTGCACATTTTTACCTTCACCATACACCTTTTTCCCTACTAAGTTATTGTTCTTGAAGTTTTTTAGCATTTTATACATAAACGGGTTGGTCTCTAAAACTTTGAGTTGAGTTTTTGTTAAAAAATTGGATTTTCCTTACTTTTGGGATAGAAAGTCCGGTATTTTCTTCAATACGTTTCGTTCATTTCAATTGTTTATGTACCGAACTTCTCGTTATGATTCTTCAAAACTTTTCAATTCATTGCCATAGATTCATAGTGATGTGAGTGTATGCAGTAATAATGTTTTTTATTTTGTTGTTTGAAACTTTTATTATATATATATATTGCACATATATACATATATATATTTTTTAAGGTCAATTGTTCTCATATCCACTAGTAAACCACCGCAACTGTTCACTTAGATGAAACTAAGCTAAGTTCACGGATGTATATGAATGAAGCAATTGAATGCGTTATGAAGTGCAAAAAAATATAAAAGTTATTTTGCAACTTGCTATCGCAAACGAATGAAAAAGCAATTAAAAAAAAAACAAAAAAATAAAAAAATAAAAAAAGAAGAAGAGAATACAAATTTTGAACTATGTCTTAAGGCGAAATTTTTTTAAGGAAATAAAAACAAAAATTTTTTCTTATGAAAAAAATGTGTTCTATTTTATTTCGGATTTTTGTACTCCACAAGAGCATCTTATATTTTATTTAAAAAGTAGTAGTAGGAGATGGGAGGGCGATTTTCAAGATAAGTTATGTGTATATAATAAACTTTGCAGTTTCTCGCTGTTGTGACAACAGCATAAGAATCACTAAAGCTCGTCAACATTTTCTTATGTTATTTTTTCTTATTACCCTAAAGCATATTCTCTTGATTATTTACTCCGTTGTTTTCGTTTTTTTGCTTGCTTTTTGTTTCTCTCTCCTCTTCCTCGGCTCTGTTCTGCACGGTACACAAATTATTACTTGGTTGTACGCTTGAAAGAATATTATTCATATGTATAATCGTTAAGGTTTATGTGTGTGTGTATATATATGCATATTTGAATATGTCAGGCAATAAAAGAAAGAAAGTTAATTTAGGTTAAAAACTCGCCGAGTAATTTTACGGGCGCATCTTGTAAATCTTTAGTGAAAAGTTTGAAATGTAATCAAACTTTGATAAATTGCGTTCTTTATCTCCTCTGCTGCATAATGGATTGCATCGGATATGCAAGTTTGCTCAGTCGTTATGTAACAGTTGCGGATGCGCGCATTTCATAATATCTGAAACTACAACCTTGCGTTTATGTGTTTTTCTGCTCATCTGTTCATCGGTCTACCCATCACTTTGGCTAATCATCTATCGGTTCTTATTACTTGCGTGACTTTTCTCTCTGCCTATATAGTTAGCTGCACGAAATATCAGTTCACTGATATCTAAATATCCCTTTGTCGTTCCGCTTTGAGTATCAATAGCCATCCCTCTCCTTGTAGTGCGTCATTTAATTTGTTCACCTATTGTTGTCAAAGTCCCCCTTCCATGGATGAGTTGTTCAGCGGTTATTTGTACGATGTGTTTACTTCTAAGACAGCAAGCTATCAACTTGGCATGTAGCATGCAAATATTTCTCTAATTCGCTTGCTAAGATTGATGGATGGATGGATATTGAAGACTTCCTCGAAAATGCAAATAACTTTTCAGCAGAAATTTTCTCGATGTTTTCGCAGGTTGTAGTTTTGTCACCATACGCTTGCACTGCTCTGAGTGATGAATAAGCAAGTTTCTTTTTATGGTCATATCTTCTTACTTCAGTTCACTCAAGTGCGGTCGACTGAACATCAATTTTAAGTAGATGCGATGAACAAAACGAATTTGTGTTAATAAAAAACTGATTATTGTGGGCAACCTAGTGCTTTACTACAATATTGCAGTAATGTGTTTTGCCATTCGGCTACGTACATATATGCAGCATACATAGATTAATAGCACTTTAGCAATTCATGGCTTTCTTGTTTTATTTACATGGGCACCACATGCCCAGGCAGTACCGAGGAAATTCGTTTGCTTAACGGGCCTTCCATACGTAACTCTTGTTGTCCCACTACTAAGGTGGGCTGAGCCAAGTGTTTAATTGTGAATATATGGTTTATGCTTCAACGTAGGCATGGCTATTATCTAGTTTGCAACATACGAAAAATATTCGATCGTCACCCTAAAATTATAACGAGTTTGCCTCAAAGATTTCATTGCAGAATGTCGCTGTACCTTTCCTTTTATGCGGATATATTTGGTAAACTTTCGTCAGACTGCAACAATTAAGATATCATCTTCCAATTTTCAGGAGTATGTGAGGACCAAATCTCTCATTTTAGTCCCACACCTATTTTAAGCATGGTAAACATCCCTATAAGTAGTAGATTATGGTAGAAACTGCAGGCGAACTAAGAAGAGGAAGGCAAACCTCGTTCGAATTCGAAATTCCAACTGCCAATGAGGAGAGAAGAAACGCAAGCAAGGCGGTGCCAGACTTCCGGGACAAGTCAGATTATAAAAGAGGAAAAGAACTACTGCGGCTGTCCAGAAGAGGGGACGCATGCCCTGATGCTGCAAGTGTGTTTCTTTTTGAATTTGAGAAAATTGATGTAATTAATATATAAACATAGAAGAAGAAGAGTCAAGAGAAGACTATTTATTTTGTAAGTAGGCTGTAAGTGAACTTTCTTGAATAAGCTATAACTTGCATAAAGCATATTGAACTCCATGATGAATTTGTTGGAGAACTTGCATTGAAGCTTCAAATTAATCCGAATGCAAGTCAGAGCAGAAAAAAAAATTGCAATCAATTGCTTATATCTCGTGGATGTATTCCGCTTGTATTGTTAGAGAGCTCACGGAAAAATATAAATTTTCTTGCAAGTCGAGGTCGTGGAGGTCCATAAAGCATGGCTCCGCATCAGAACCGTAAAACTTCTCGTTCCTTACAAGCATTGGAAATTGTACCATGCAGATTGGAATTGGGAATGGCTCAAGGACCACACCCCCAGTGCGATACAAAAACAAAAAAAGTTTGACTGTTCTCTTCCCATTGCTTACAAACTTCCACGAATGCGAGGACTACAATTTTGAGGAGCATTCTATGGGCAGCCCTACAGACTCTGCATGAAAATAGAAAATATCGGCCACTTCGATTATAGAGTAAAAAATTCAGTCCTTTAAGGATTTTTTTTTATTGTTTTTTTAAGATAAAGGACGTGGGTATGAAAAGGTCGACCATTGCCTTATATAAATTTCTTCCTTGTTTTTCTCTTGCATAATATCTGAAAAGAGAAAAATACTTTTTCTGATTTTTATTTCTTTAAATAATTAAATTAATTTGAATTTATTAACAATGTTTCCCACATTCTTTGTTTGTTGCATTTTCCGCTTTGAGTTGGAAGAATTGTGGTGCGGAACACTCGCACGCAAGGGCAAGAATACAAATATTTTGAAGGGTATCGTGCGTTTTCTGAAGCTACGTATCTTTGCGCATAACAAATGAATTGTATTAGCAAATTGGAAAATAAACTGGCAAACAAACAATTTTGAAAATGTGTTGCTATGGCGAATAAACGTAGAAAGGTTTGCGGAATTTGTGATGAAATGGTTCAAAGAATTTATAACGGAAAATGTATGAAGCTATGTGCGGGAAAATGTTAACATTAGGAGAATGATTTGTTTCCACATGCTCATTGAAGCATATTTAATTTCAAATTTTTTCAAGGCAGAAGTTTTTTTAAAGATCGATTTAGAAACAGCCGCGTATATAACATAAAGAGTTATATGTTGCCGTAGGGAGTATTATAAGACTTTTCCATAAATTATCGATGTTTTTTGACAAAATTTTAATGCCGACACATTCGTGAGCGAGAAAAGGATGTTGTTTAAGGATAATAGAAAATAAGAAAGAAAATTATGTTCCCCTTGACAAGATGGCAGGACATTTTTCAGCTTATTTTTAAATTCAATCGTTCGTCGAGATGATTCGCTATTTTTCATAGGAAAGCAGTACTTTGCATAAACATAAAAATACTTTCAAATGATTTTCACCGTTGAGCGATTTTCCTTTACATTTTTTTTTTACTAAACCATAAGTGCACATACATTTATATTCAGCTAAAGTTGAAAAAGTGTGAACGAACTAAGCAACTAGACTCAGTGTACTTATCTATAACATTTTATTGGATCAAATTTAAATTGCCGTAAGCAGGTTTAGATTTTTTTACGCGGAGGTTAATTCGTACTAAATACGCATTTCGAGGAGCGAATCTACTTTTTTCAGTTTTTGTGAATCAATAAAGTAACCAGTCGTACATGAGCTCCTTTTGAGGAATAGTGGTTGGAGGAAACGCACTTACTGTTCTAAATTAAGGCAAAAAAACAACCTTGCGTCGATAGCTTACATCGCAACATCGGTTTATTCAATCATATGAAGAAGATCGCGAAGGAGAAAATAAAAAAAAAACAAACTGGCGAACGGGAATGTTAGGATAGAACAAGTGAAAGAGCAGGCCGATTATAGAAATATGGATTTAATTATTTCCCTTGCTTCTATTCCATATGAGATAAATGAGAGCCAGTTCTGTTTATGAAACCGTGTAAAAAAAGCATATAAAATTATTGCAACAAGCAAATTAAAATTAGAATACAGGGAAATTCAGTCCACAAGTATATACACGATGTACATAAATTGAAACTGAAATTCAATTTCAATTGAATTTCAATTTCCCAGCTATTCATCGCTACCTGATAAGAAGCGTGCATGTGTATTAAGAGCTCGATCGAGAATGCTATCATCAGTCGATACTTCAGATATATCTCTAGCACAACTATCGGACTTGATTCAAATAAAGAATTTCCTCCGTTATTAACAGCCTCTGTTAGTTGGCTATTGGCGGCATTTTTTCCCCAAGTTGTTTATATAATTCTTGATATCGGTAAGAGACCGTCAAAATAAGAAATTAAAAAAAAAATTATTTTGCGATGCGTGTTAGCATTGGTGAACCGTGTTATTTCAAAATCGTAAAAAAAGAGCGCGTAAAACAAGAGTTGGGTGTATCAGGCGAACGAAGTTTTCAAAACAAGTCGTTATTGGGAGAACGGGTCTAAAAACGAGGGTACCATCGTGAATATGTGTCGAAAATTTGCGACCTGTACGTTGAACACAAAAACAGGTGCACAGACATCAGACGCACGAACGAACAGACAAGTTTATATTGATTCCGAAAATGAGTTTGAAGCGACCACTTATCATAAGTGTTTATGAGTGTTAGCGGCACGGTACATGCCTCAATAAATCCCATATCGCAAATTGCGGCGTGGGACATAAAAATTAAATAATTCACTCCGCCCGATATGCAAAGACTGAAAAGGGCTTTAAAATATAATAATTGTATACCCATCACCCTTGCAACTGGGTGATGGGGTCCTCCCACCTTACCTTGGTAGGCCAAGCGAATCATTTGTTAAAAGGGGTATTTTTTCAGTAATTTCATCCGTTAGAAGAAAAAAAAATTTAGTTCATTTCAATTCTTTTCATCTCTCTCTCTCTCTCTGTATTTTCTCATAAAACAACAACTCCTACGTCAGTCAATGGAGTCAATGTAAAGCTTTGTGTTGGTGTAGATTAAAAAATCCTTTATTATTGTATGCTAGAAAAGCATGCATCCGTAATAAACTTCAAATTTTATATTTACATGAACGCAATGCAAATACAGACAGTAGCAAAAATATTTATTGTTCTATTATATTTTTTAGAAACGGGACGTTCGGCAGCTGAACAGTACTTGAACGAGAGTTTGAAAGTAACATCTGTTGTACGTCATAAATTATTAATAAAAAAAGTTTGTAATTTTTTCCGTGAATTTTTTCATTGAGTATTAAATCATTTATGGAATGATGAATTAGTTTTGCAATTTGTGTTATTTTTATAGTTTCAACAACAGGCTCGATAGACAATGGGTCGAATAAGTGCATAGCCAATTGTATATACATATGTATGGATACATGCACACACATGCATAAATAAATAAATTAATAAACAAATATATGTACGCATGTATGTATGTACATATGCATGCATATATACAAATGCATGCATGTATGTATGTGTGGACATGCACGTAGTAGGTGTAGAAATAAGTTCTCCGTTTTGAAACGGGTTGCTTTTTACAATCTACCTGCCACGTTGATTTTTTTTTTCGAAATTTCAGTTATAGACAACTTCGACATTGATGTTTGCGCGCTATAAGTTCCCAGTAGTTTACGAGCTACCGTTCAATGTTGAATGAAGTGTCAAAAGATGGACGACATTTAATTCACTGCGTTTGATTTTGTGTTAAATTGACAAAAAAGATGCTGCTGGAGCTACGAAAATGGTTGATTTGGCTTGAGACGAAATCACAGTAAGCTGTCAAATAGGTGGAAAGTGGATTGTGAGATTTTGTACAAAACATTTCCATCTTAAATGTTCGTATACGTCTGTCCATCTCCAGCAAGATAATCCGACGAAGTGATTTTAATCTGTTTTTTCTTTTTACCCACGGGTCAGAACGATGCAGTCATATTTAGTAGATCAGCAGCTCGAAAAGTGGGGGATGTGCGAAAATGGTTCGATGACTATTTTATCTCGAAGCAACAAAATTTCTGCTGCGAGAGTATCTGCAAACCATCCGATAAAAGACAAAAAATTATTTACAGCGAGGGCGAATTTTCCGAATTTTAAATGAAGTGCAATTTTATCAGGAAGGGAGAGAATTCATTTGTATATAAAATACCCACACCCACACCCACACACACACGTACACCTATGTATATTATATGTGAGGCCTTGCTCGGTTTTCGATTACATACCCCATTGAAGGCAAGGTCGAAATCACCTTTTTGAAGTTTTATAGGAATTCTTCCTTGTAGGAGGTCTTGAAATGTATAAGTAACCATGCGTACACCATTTGCGTCTCATTTAATACTAACATGATTCATATTCCTTTTAGTACATTTGCTAAGTTAGTTTGCATACATTCACTGATAAAAAGAGAGAAACAATTGATGAATGAATGAAAGGCATTCTTGTTGAATCTTGTTATAACCGCGACAGATAGAACTTCCCAGCAGACGTAGTATGTATATATGTGCGTATATTTACAATGTATTTGTATGGACATTGGTTTTAAATCAATCCAAATTTACTTCGGAAACGTGTACGAAGTTTGTTTTAATATTCACTTTTCATTATCTCATCAATTTGGAGTAATCGGTAACTAACAAACTTAGTAAATATAAAAGTAAAACAAACAAACATACAATAAATTAATAACTGAAAAATAAAACTTATTTTGGGCTTAAAATAACTTAAACGTCCGCACGGAGAGTAATGTCGCCCGTTAACTGTGGTATTGAAGTTATCTCTGGCTGTGTGTCTTATAATTAAAAATTAATCTGATTCTCCATTGCATTATAAGTTTTGTCTAGAATGTGAGACTTAGGGACCGCGTTTCCTTTTTCACTCATGCTTTTTTGAAACCCTCTCTCTACGACTGCTTAAATGTTAGCCGGTTGATCCCCACTAAATTCTTCAGTCACTAGCGGCGAATCTTTTAATCGAACGATCAAAGTTTTCTCGATCGAGTGGGAACTCTTTTATATCAACCCCGCCTATATCGAATTCTTTGACCGAGCACTCGTTTATTGTAAAGTCGTTTCGATACTGAAATGACTTTGAGATTCTTTGCTGACTCTCTAAACGTCTTTAAGAGAAAATTGACCCCGTTTTCGAAAATCTGAATTCGTCCTATACCGGTAGTTGATGATTACAAACGTTAGCGATAGAGGAAAGCGTTTACTTGATTGGTGCTTAGCTCTTTCCAGGCACACTATTTATGCTAATATAACTGTGTATGTTGGTCTATGGTTTTATGCTTGCGATTTCAAAGAAATACATAAAAAAAGAAAATAAAAGAAGAAAAAACAAGTAAAGAAATTGTATTCGGCCGTGACCGAATCTTATATACGCATTATCATGATTTTAAAAACGATTAGAGAAAAGGAGAACATCTACATTTTCATACTCTATAGCAGTGGGTGGGCGCGGCTGATTAAAACTGGAAAAGTGGTATGTATGGCACTTTATGAGTAGCAAGTAGAAAACACCGAAAGAAAGGCTGCTAACAGCTTTGTTGCACAGACATGTGGGCGTCGTTCGCGTGTCCTTTGACCGGCTTGGCTCATTTTCAATTTTTTTTGCAGGCAATTTGCTTACTTTTGCGAATGGGAGAATGTTCCCCGCACATTCGATACACTTGTGCAGACGGCCACGCTTAGATGCATTCCAAATTTGAAACTGGCCAAGCATTTATACGCTTTATGGGCTTTTTGAAGCACGCTTCCGCGTCTTTTAAATCCATTGAAAAAAACAATTTTAATTCGTTATAATATTGGGTAGGAAACTTTTCCCATTTTTATACAGGTATTACGGTATCGCCCGTGGAAAGTACGTTAAAATTTTTGTAAATTTATCTGGGGTAGCTCGCGAGTAATGAAGACCATTTATGCATTCCTTTAGGAAAGCAAAGGTGTTGTTGTTGATTTGACCCCTTTCATTTGGGCAACGTCTCTGCCAAACTTGAAGTCGATAGCTTTCGTTTTGCGGCGTTTGTTGATGCCTATATATCGGGCAACGCTCACCTGAGTGTCTCAAACGAACATATGCTTAAAGGGGGACATTTGCGATGCTTTTTTACTTTAGAAACGGTAAACCTGCAAAAACAAGGCGAAAAATTTGTGAAGTGTTCGTGAGAATGCTGTGAGTAAACGAAGGACCCACAGCGAGTGGTTGCCTCGATTCCGTTCCGGAAATTTCCATTTCAAAGATGCACCTCACTCTGGTCGGCCCATCACTGAAAAAATCGATGAAATTTTGCCACTGCTGGAGTAAGACCGGCATGCAAGACGAGGCACTAAACATGAACCACGTGATGGAGCAGGCTACAAAAAGAAGCTTAAAAGAAGACCAAAAAAGCGCGGAGCCCTTTTATATCAGCCATTACGCCTCATCCATCAGTGATGGGTATAAAAATACTTGGAATTTTAGAGAAACCAAAATCTATTTTTTACAACCTGACAAATCGAGAAACAAATTTAATATAACTTAAAGTTTGATAATAAATTAATGCACTATTTCGATTTAAAATAAATAAATTTATAAGTATACGTACACGCATTAAAATTGTTATTATTTTAATTTCGGTTAACCACTTGAAAAAACATCTAATAATAATGTTTTTATAGGGAAATGTTAGAGAAAAAGTTTGCAAAAAAAAAAAAGTTAAATAATTTAGTGAAATTAATGCACATTCCTGAACAAATTTTTCTAGCATTAAAATGAAAAATAAAAAATTCCTTTTAATTCGATAAACAGATGCAAAAAGAAAGAGATTCTAAATACTTTGCAGTATGGTTTTTATTTATCTTTTTGTTTTTATAGCTGAGAGAACACGAAACGAAATTGTTTTTGTTTTATTTAAAGCGAGTCCAAGCGATTAAGGAATTCCACAAAGGAAGAGTAATAAGAAAATAATAAAAATTTATTGTTTTTTTATATCAAGAATATTATACTCATGTGAGTTAAATAAAATTCTAAATGAGTATAATATTCGTTCTTGAGAATTTCTTTTTTTCTTTTCCGTTTTCTATTATCTTAAAGTTAAATCCTTGAAGATTTATTTTTTTCGAAATATTTCATTTTTATTTATTTAAATTGCTTTCAAACTTGAATTTAATCTCTTTATTTTTACTTTGTGTGTGCAAGAGGGAGAGAGGGAGAGAGCGAAAGAGAGAGTAGGAAAAGGAAATGTTTATGACTTTATTGATAAAAACTCGTGGGGTGACTGTTCAGCAATTAAGGTCAATTTATTGTATTTATTTGGTGTTATGGAAATAATAAAAAACATTAAGTAGCTTCTAATGGATAAAACGGACGATAGAGAAAAGCAAAAAAAAAAAAAAAAAAAAAACTTAAAAGCCACAACAAATAGTTCCACAATGAAATATGTGAGTTAGCCAATTGGAAAGATTTTCAAGTTTCAAGATTGGGTTTGAGTTGGTGCATAATTATTTCAGCGATGGCTATATGGAATTCAGTTTGGGGTAGAAGCACACTTTCTAAGCTTGCTAGACAATGGCAAGATGCGATATTAAGTATCCGTGCTATGTGATTGTTTTTGAATTTATTAAAGTGTAACGGTTTGGAGGGTGTGTGCTGCCGCATACTTCACTAGATAAGATGGTGGCTGACGACATGACCCTACTTGCTTGTGGCCATAAACAGGGCCCCGTCGGGTTGGGCGCACATTCAAGAGGTTGGGTGACACCCCCCACCTCCTTATGTCATTAGCCATTTCTCTCCGACCATCGCTTTGTTAAACGCATAGAAAACAACTCCTGACTGATTGGTCACACAAAAGAAAAGAACAAAAAATTTGGCAACGCATTTGCTTATGATGGAATTAATGCCGAAATGTGAATTCTAAGCCTTAAGCCGACTTCTCGCAAGTTAATGATGGACAAGGAAATATGACGATGTGATTATGTCGCTTGAATTGATCTCTGCGAGCAGTTTGAGAGGTTCCGTTCAACAAATTTGTGATTTAAAAAAAATTGCAAGACATGCTAAGCCATCATCCTATGAACGAATCCATTTATTGAAAAGGAAGCTAAAGCTTTCAGAATAAAAGTGTGTCGATACGAAACTTATAAATAAAAAGTAAAACAATAATGTATTGAAAAGTTTAATTTGTGATTAGGCGTGAAAAGGAACCAACATGTGAAAAACTTTCACAGTTGCCAGATGAAAGCGAGATCAGAATGGTGGCGAAAGGTGGATGCATTCATACCTTAGAATAGTGTTTTAATATATAAATAGAATAAAATTCTTTAATAAAACAGTTAGGTTGGATAGATGGATTGTGCAAACTACATAAATGACAAACGATTATGTACATTGCGAATATAAAAGGGTGCCTGTTTTCCGTTCAGACTGCAATTTCACAAAATGTGCAGAACGCGTTAAGGAATAGTAAAGATTTTCAATGTGTATAGTAAAATGAAGATGTCCTATACACCTAGCGATTAGGGAAGAGATTGCGAGCGATTCTTTAGTAAAACATGAAATCCATCATTCACGAGAATAAACTAAGCTTTTCCTTCTCTTCTTCTTCTTCTCTTCTTCTTTGTTTCATCTGAAAGTCTGTAAGCGAACGATTTGCTTTAGGCGGGATAGTTGCATCGTGATATTCAACGAATTAAGTTGAAGAAAATAAACGAAAAAATGTTTTATCAAAAAAGAAAAAAAAAAGAAAACAGTCTTGCATCTCTATATATAAGCGATTCCATTGTAATTTCACAATCACAGGGATGCGAATCTAATTAGGAGAATGTTCGTTGGAGAAACATGCAAAATGGATGGGAGTCTTACTTGCCGGTACATTGGGTATATGCTTTTGATTCTGCTGCTTTTCTTGGGGCAATCTAAGTGCCTCTGTAAGGTGCTGAACAAAACTGTGAATTCGCCATTTGAAAATATTGTTTTTAAGGTACACGTAAATGTATAAATTACCGCCCCTAAGGCGTGCACAACCTAATTTCTTCAAGCTATGCATAGCTGCCTAAAAAACTGTCCTACCCGGTACGTAATACACGATCCTCTACATACTAAGTTATTGAGTACTTTGCGTTAAATATTCTCATCGTTTGTATCATGTATTCAGAAATCACTTTTCTTTATATTCTATCGCTTGTGATTTGTTTAGCTTTATTCTATTTTGTTATGGCTGTAATTTGATTAAAAAAAAAATAGTCAGAAAATTGAAGTTTGACTGATAGCAGACTCTTAGAAAAAACAAACTTTCATAAGAAATGGCTTTTAAAGCAGTGCATACAAAATCTAAGAGAGTGACGTGATAAGTGAAATTGATAGAGTTTGTAAAAAGAAAAGTAAAAGTTGGCAAGAGATGAATTTAAACACATCTATATATACACACAAATTTGCTTAAAATTTCCAAATTTTATCTGCTTTTGTGTAGTTAAAGTGCAATGAAATGTCTTATGTATGTTGTAAGCTATAGACTCTTAAAAATATATTCCAGGAACTCTATATAATATTGATCGAAGATTACTGGAGATTTAAACACATTTCACAATAGCATGTAAATAAAATTAAATCAATTTTAAAGATTTAATTAATTCGTTTGAAAGGTTGACTGTCTTCAGAAAAATGTATAACGGAGTTTTTTCTTAAGAAAATTCTTTCGAAATTCAAAATTTGTATACAAAGCCTAAAGAAAGTAAAATACGCAAAGTTAACATCCGTCTCTGCTGAAAATGGAAAACGTATACAGCATCTGCGCAAAATAGAAATAAATTTTTATGCAAGAAAAACGAGCAGCGTTGACTTATATGTATACAAGTGTGTATTCAATTGTGAAGAGTTGTGACGCACAAACATTATTGGATGAGTAAAGATTTGCGATGCGAAAACGTGCACCGCAGATCGTCCTATAACACACATTCATATACGAAGGATTCGTATCAGACGGCCGAAAAATTATGACCGTGTTCGTATAACACCATAAAAGAGGGTCATATATATATATGAGGGGGTCATATATATATATAAAAGAGAGTCCAAAGAATCAGACACGGTGTTGGAATTGTCATATGTTTCACCTTCGATAAATAAAGTAATAATTAAGTCCATAAAAGAAAAGTTTTGATAAATTTTTACACATTTCTTATGAAAGGACAAAAAATTGTATTTGTGCAGCCTGAGTGCCCGGTGCTGTACCAGTTTCCATAACACTGAATCAATCTATCACATTATAGGCCAGTCTACAGCGTTCTTAACGAACTTATTTGAAAATGACGAAACAGATTTTAAGGAGCAAACGAACTTTGTTTTAACAAAATTTAAAATTTTTATTACATTTTGACCAAAAATTTAATGTACGTATTAATGTAATGTAATGTAATGTAATGTATGTAATATGTGTGTGAAAAATAATACTTACGCTCCGGTAGTGTATACGCCACATCCGACAAACAGAAAACAGAATGTGATAACTGACTACCAAACGATGCGATAGCTTTTTATATTAACCACGCATTTGTATAAAATTCTTATCTTTACTACACTTTAAGTATTATTGTTATTGTTGTACTATTATTGTAATCTTATAAAAGATAAATCTATCGATACATTATGATACAAATAATCGATACAAAGCGATTAGCAAAGTAAAATGAGTGTGATGTACCGAAAGCCAGCACATCGTGAGTTTTTAGTATGAAGAAATTCTGATCCATATAGCAAAGCTCGCTCGTTCAAACTATGCTCCCTTTCTTATGACGACGTCCAAAGATGGGTTACTTTTATGAATAGCCTTGAAAGACCGGATTTTCTAAAAAGTGGGAAAATTAACACCTAATGAACGACAATATTTTGAAAAGTTATTTCATAACCAACTTTGTGCAACGAAGTCTCAAAAGTCGGAAAAAGAGCGTGAAAGCAACGTTATACGCACAAGTTGCCCAACTTCAACTTGAGAATAGACTGCAAACATATACTGAAATAAACGGAAAACGTATGTGTATGTGTGGGTCTGCAAGATGAATATTTTCATCCTCTCCCTTTATAGCATTTTCTTTCTAATTTTATCAAATACCGAGCGAAGAAGGAACAAACATACCGACATTCTCCAAAGATTCCCTATTGCAAACTTTCTATAGTAGGTATCGATAGATTTATTTAAAAGTTTCATCGAAAATTCGGTTCAATGACATGCACATACAAATAATTTGTACCTCTTCAGAGTTTCTGTTCATTTCTCATTTCAATTTATCATTCAACCCACACACATATAGTTTATTCATTGTTCACGGTCACTTTTCTAGACCTTGCTTTTCGCAATACAGTTTCGTAAATTTCATAACTTTTAGGTTTTTCCATACAATTTTTTTTTTTTTTTTTTTTGCTGCCACTCGAAAAAGAAACGAGCGAGAAATTCAATTATTTGCATTTTGAATGTTTTATTTATTGCCCTTTCTCTACTAACAGTTGTTTGAAATTCATTAAAATTCTAAAACAGATGAGCAGGAAAAACAAAAATCACTGAGCAAATATGAACCGAAAATTGTAGAAAATTTTTCGAAATTTTCGGGTCTTTTGCTTTGCATTCCTTGTTTTCAGCGTGGTATTGTTATTGATAAAAGTAGGGTAAAAAGAAAGTAAGCCTCCGTTACGTTGTTGATGTCGACAGTTTTCATATTTGTAATATTTGCATAAAAGTGCAAATGTGTCGCCACATGTGGAAACAACTCACCAGAAACATTTGGTTTATACCGACATTTTATTTATTTATTTATTTTCTGTTGAAAAATGGAGAATCAAACTAAAGGAAAACTATATCATTAAGAGCAGATGGCATTGTTGCAAGTATAGCTTAATATTTTTCTGCCAGGCATTTGTCTAGTGCAGGACGTAGCATAGCTTGTGGATGTGTATATCACCACATGATAACATAGTGTACGTATGCCATAGTGGGAACAGTGCTACACAAATTTACTTATTGACACGTTTCAAAGTTTTGAAATTTTACGTGTCGTGAGTGTGAGAGAAGCCTAAAATTTCTTAAGTCATCCCACTCGGACCATAGTGATATTCTGTGCAAAATTTTGGGCTTATAAACTGGGATTACATAAAGAATCTGAATCCACGTTCTGTATAAAGTTTCGGGACAATAATCATCGAGAAGACGATGCTTGCTGAATGTGCATTGCCGTACATTGAAAATCTCGGCAGTAGACAAGCTAATGGACGTTTGAACGTTCAACAAACCACCATTACCACCAGTACCGCTAACACAGTCTTATTTGGATGTAACCGCTGTTATCGCTATAGTGGGAAGTGGAAGAAGAAAATCATAACAAAATTGCACTTAAAAACTTGCTGCAGGATAGACGCAAATTGAGGTGAATCTCTAACTTTTCTATTAAAACTAGCAGACTGTAAAAAACAGGATTATAAGCCTAATTTGCATATTGTAGGCAAAATTCTGAGATCGAAATCTTGATATCAAAAACCTTAAGCAATTTTGTTATATTTTCTTAGTCAAAGTGTTGGTGAATATACATAAGGTTCCGCTCACAGAGAAGGTTAAGAGAAACAGGTAAAGGGCTACAGTATATCCAAGAAGGATAGGAATCGTGACTACCAACTCGGTATTCGTGTTCGCAGCTACGGTCAGCTCTCAGTCGGCACACACCGATTGGTACACACATCCAATATAATGCGCACTCTCTCCCTATCTCTTTCTCCATTTACAACTTCTTTTTGGCTATCACCATGTTACTTAGTCCTTGAAAGATTTATCACATTACAAATAAATTATATTCGCTTGAAACGATGTGTTTTTGTGTCGGGTACCTTAAGTGAAATATTGCAGGTTTCGTTGGGCAATCGGAATTTATCATTAAGCTCGGCTTTCAGATAGCTCTGTGATATGTTTATATACATCTTGTAAATTGCAATTCGCTTCGCTCCTGTACTTTTTTTGATAATGGGTGGGATACGTATACACCATTGTTTAGATCAACGTTCGCGTTGCGTACGGCCTTTTGCTTACTGGCCGCTTTTAAACTTGGCCTCTATCCTCTTACTTGTGTCAGGTTCAACTTTTGACCATTTTCTATTCACATATGAGAGGAAATATGGTCGTTTAGCATTTGAGTCATACCATCATACCGTATAAATGTATTTTTATGGGTAAATTTGCAGTTTTCTAAAATTTCATGGATTTCTATAAAACGCCATATATAAGAATTATTATGGTTGAGTTTTTGTTTTAACATCTTTCGAACTTAACGAAACGGCATAAACGAAAACACTTGCGTGTGTATCTTCAGAGGCTAGCATGTGCACATATGCAAATATATTTGAACGTGGGATTATTTGAATTTAAAATAAGTTTATAAAGTTCAAGTTAACCTTGAGCCGAATTTCGCAACCCCATCACTAGTCAGCATTATTTTTCTTTTATTATAGAGTGACTTTTTAAAATTCATACTTATATCGCACATATTTTCGACCTGCTATTATGAGCGAGTGATGGACGAGCCTTGAGAATTGAATTACTCACGAATGAAGAATAGTTGAGAGAGCTCCAGTTGGGAGAGATTCAAAAGGAATAACTAATTTAGCATATCTTCATTTTTTGATAAAGAGTTTAAAAAGACTAATTTTCCCCTGTCGGCTTTGGTTTTTTAGCCATGCTTGACTTTTAAGCGTATGCAAATGCGCCTGACTGTTGATTTATATGAATCTTCTGACTATGTTTTCATAAAAAGAATATTAAAGTTAGGCACGATTGTATTCAATAAAATATCTTTTGCAGAATAGAAGAGCAAAAAAAGCAAAAGTAGAGAGAGTTGAAATACGTTTAGGGTTAAAAAAAGATTAACATAAATATTTTTTATTGTTTCGAGACCTTCGGTTGGGTTTGAAAGCAATATATTACGATAGTATAAGGCTATCGTTCATAGTGCGTTTCAAGCTTTACTCCGGAATAAATTACTGAAAATGTTGTAAAGATGTGAATGAAAAGAAAAATAGATAATAGACCCATTGACTATTTACCTTGGGAAAATTGATTTACAACACGCTATGCTTTTCATCGAAAATATAATTACAATTTATTTGAGTTTTGTTTAACTTTTCGTTGGTATATCCTCTACGTTCACACGCTCTATAAGGATAAGTTCATTCTGACAAAGGGTTTCCAACATCGAGAAGGCACCACAACGTGTACGCATTCTTGGTCAACATCAAATTCACATCTCGGTCCGTCTGTCCCTTTACGCATTTGTGTATTGTGTACGGTACATATTCCCTTCATCGCAAAACTTAAGACATTGGCTTCAAAAAGCTGGCGTAGAATTTGAAAGTTTGCGTACTTTGGTTGGTATTGAGTATGGACAAGTCTAGAGGGCGTCGTAAACTGAGAAAATCTTTCCTTTCAAAACCAAAAAAAATTGACTTTTTCTCTCATTACTCGTAAACTATGACGTAAAATAAAAGTTAATCGATAAAAGTTTTCAGTTATGTCTCTGAGAGTAAATCTACACAAGAGTTGAAAAATCGTCCAAGCTCATCCAATATAATGGATCTTCGAAATTCAGTTTTTTTGAAACTTTTACTAGGACAACGACTATGGGTATACAAGCCTCGGTCATAGTTGAACATAATTCTCTTACTTGAATTGATTTCATTTTAATATCCACAGTGTTGTGTATTTGTCTTTAAACGAGCAATAAGAAAATAAATTTATAAATCCTAACCTTGATTAGCGCATAATTGTCGTATCATTTGTAAAAATACATTTCTTTCAAACAATATAGAAGCTTGACCTTGAATTACTCAAAAGGCAAAATGTACAATAACGGCACCAACCAATGAGAAAATGCAGTCGCATTCAGAAATTGTGGCTGAGTTGGATAAAATTCGCTGTATTCAAGTTGATAACAGGACAAATTCTTAAAAATATAAGATATGATGATTGTGTGACTTTTCCGTTTCCCTTTTAAGCAACGTTAATATGATCGAAAATCCGTTTGCTTCAGTCAATATTATACTAGTATCCAAAAATCTATCTACTTTTTAAAACACGCAACTTTAAAGAGACTTTAACAACGTTAATTGTTGTTTCCATTACCTGCTTTTTTTAAGTAGAAGAGAAAGAGCTGCGTATCGCATTAAGATTTATGGAGCTAAACTAACAGGTCACGCAACAATTGTTCAGACTGCTACATAAATGTCGTCTTTAAGAAAAATTCATTATTCCTCTTAGTAGATGCAAGATTTTAAAGGATGCCTTTGGAGTTTGCATAGTGTTCAGTCGTTCGGGCCAGTGGTTGTAGTTTCGTTATTTTGTTTCCGAAACCATGGAAAAATTCGACTTTTGTGTATTGAATAAACGAACAACGAAAAGCGTTAGATCAACTCTTATTTTTCGACAACAAGCATTTGGACACCGTTGTTGAAGGCGGAGAGCATGCAAAAGAAATAATTACATCAAAAAATATAAAGAAAAAATTCTAAAAATTATTCTCAATAACTGCAAACTGAAGTTGCAAGAACTACTTGACATCCTAAAGATGTCAAAATGCGCTATATGCGCAATGAAGTGCGAAAATTTGTGAGGAGAAGGCTGCTTGCGAATCACATACTGCATTACTATTATCACGCGTATTGTTTATAAGACACAATATCTTTGGCCTCTCATCAACTACTCATGTATTGTGGTGTTTTTATTGCTTTTATAATCTCCAGAATGGCGCGTGTTTTGGTTTTGCGACTCTTGGCCTGTCTGTCCACCTCATTATTTTATAAGAAATGTCAAAATCGTAAAAGTTTACGTGATTAAGTTCTTAATTGCCTCCAATAAGAGATTTCGAAGGATTCTGGGTGAAATAACTCTTATCTTTCTACTCATCGGTTATTAACGTTGTTGTGGTTATGAACACTTATTTGACATAAATTAAAAGAAAATCAAGGAAGAAACAAAGACTACTCTTAGCTATGGTTTCAGCCCTCTTTGTCGTGTCAACAATATTTTTACGACTAATTATATCATGTATACGCCCCAAAGGCCTGCTCCTTTTATTTGTTCGCTTATCTCCCCGCATTACTCTTTTAAACAAAATCCGTGAACTAAATTCAAAAAAAATGTAATTTATTTTCAATAATTCGCATACACGTTATTACGTTATTTCGTCACTCATACGCTGTGTGAGTTGGAAAAAAAATCGTTTAATGCTGAATAATTAAATGCCCGCCTTTGCTATATTCAGAGAAACAACTCAATGAACTCAGCTTCACTCATGTATATGTTTGTGTGCGTGTGACTTTCACATATAAATTTCATTTTATTATTTTATTAATACTCGGAAAAAGTAAACAGAATTACCATAAATAATGAAATCCCACAATATTGAATCAAATCCAAAAATTACAGACGAAAGCAATCTCAACCGCTTATAATCGCGTAATAGCAATGAAGAAAGCAAAAAAAAAAAGAAGAATGCTTAACGTACATATAACTAGCACATGGATATCGGTTTTTAAAATTTGTTGTTTTTTTTTTTCACTTTGTATTTTTTATTACTTCATTATGCATTGTAAGCACGTATACGTAATGTTTATAACCCATAATTCGCGCAGATATGCGTAATGTTTGAAAATAAAAATATAACGGGCTGTTATAATTTGTTTTTTTTTTTTCTGCCAATAATCTGTGTTAACATAAAAATGCATCCAGTGCCGTATTAAAGTATATTTTTTGCCCTTTGTAGCCCCTGATAAATTGAATACATTGTTTTGTGCACGCGCGACGCATATCCTCTTGCAACTTCCGTTTCGTTGCACATTTTTTAAAGTATTTTAAACGTTATCCAGCCATTGTTTTCCGTTTAAAAAGCCGCGGGTGTTTATTTTACAATCAAATAACATTATTCTTTGTTAACGTATGGATGTATGCATGTATGACCATGAAATCATACGTAATAAATGCAATAATTATAAAGAATTTGTTTTCACTTCATTTTTCTTTGTTTATTTATTTTTCTTGTATTTTTAATGAACAATTTTTTGTTATCAAAAAAATTAAAAACTTTCAGTTAATTATTATTATTATCAAATAATTTGTTTCTACATTGTTTACATACAAGTTTTATAAGCAAAAAAATATACGCGCTTTAACTCCCGTTAAGTTGATGTTGTCGATGTTAACGCCTTGAATTGCCGCTGAGAACTAACATTTGCGCGTCTCAACATAACCTTTGTGTTCTATTGCCTTGCAACAAATGTCAAATAATATTTCCCTTGTGTGTTGTGCAAAATTAGTACAATTCTTTTATTCCTTTTTTTCCAGTTATAACGGTTGATATAATTGAAATAACATAACATAACATCCACTACGTAGCTGTAGGCTATGCGATAAGAAGTTTTCCTATAGAAATTGTTGCCTCATTAACTAATAGGTCAAATCTGTAGATGATGTTACACTTCTCTCAATGATAGAATTTTTTGAGTAATTTGGCAACATAACGAGTTGCTGGCATTTGTTTGCCTCGCCATGGTGTCGTGATGATATTGGCTTTCTTTCAACATCTATCAATGAAATTTTATGTTAGAAACATTTTGTAGATTCTGTTGATAAGAATTTGGGGAGCAAATTTTTTTTTATGGATTCTATTGTGGAACATTACGTTCGATTATTATGTTGTTAACATTTAACATAAACATTTGTGGATTCTGTTTTTATAAGGGAAAATTTTCACATTGAAAGTTGTTGTGCTTTTTTACGACAAATTTTTTTCGTTAAACGTCTGCTATTTTTTTTTTTTTTTTTTTTTGTATCATATCATGGGAGTTGAATGCACTTTATCGACGAATTACTCGATGATGATAAACTTACAAATTATATAATAATAAAGGCACGGATAAGTTTTATTAAAATGAAATTTTTTATATCCATAATTAGCTTGTGTTGAAAAACTGTCTTCTCATAACTTTGACTATATGTGCGATACTAACTAATATAACGAACAAATGGCAAGTATTAGTCCTTTGCTATGTTGAAAACACCCATAAGTTACACCATAAGTTATCATAACGTACACTCCATTAAATACAGTAAGCGGACATATGTACATATATATATATGTCAACATTTCGTTTAGCAAGGAAGGCAGAAGTTTTTGGCCTAAATGACCATAGATTGAGTTCTAAAATATTCATCCTGTTCGCAACAAAGCCTATAACTAAACGGGGATGCAATTTGCATTGCACAAGATGTTGCTATAAAAGATGGCACGAAGCAATCTAAATGTTAAGATTAAAAATGACTTCAACTGACAATCAGGTTGACAAACACACGTTCACAACTACTTATGCTCACTAATTTTAGCTACATTTCATTACGATCTTGTTCCCATCAACTTATCTATGTCTATATATACGATAGACTGTTATCCTTAGTATATGCATAACTAATCCGTGTGTTATTCCCTGGTATCGGTTAATCCATCCATATCCTCACATATACTTTTCTTTTCAATTACATCCTGTCCAAGAGGAATTTCTGGGTTGCAGACACTGCTAGTCCAACACCATAGGTTCGAGGTATCCGAACTATTGCTAAGGGAGACGGCAGAGTGACAGAAACTGCTAGTCCACCATCCATAGGATTCTCTTACATGCATTGAAGATATCCGGACTATCTATAAGGTAGAGGATAGATAAAGCTTTACTTTGAAAAGAAAAGTTTTGCATAAAAGGAAACTTTTTAATATTCTTCGACAAAATGTGGACCAACCAAACATTTTGCTCTAATAAGCAAAGAGGGAATGGTGCACGAGTTCTTATAAAGAATAAGTTTAGCAGTTCATGACAAAAATTGGTAGAAGGAAGTGATTGGTAAATTTACAGTGGTGAGCTACATAGATCTATATTTCAGGCTGCCCCCCCTATACGGATTTTCAGGGAAAGTAATTTTTGATATTTTAAGACTAAAATTTGTGCAGGCTGTAATTTATTTATTTATTTATTTATTTATTTAATTTAGGCGAAATAGTGTTTGATATGCCTTTGTTTGTTAATAGTTTTAGTTGTCTTTCTTTATAAAATTTAAAGAAGGACTGAAATATTTACTTGCTTGCTTATCTATAGTCTCGTCCGCAGACTCAATTAAAAGATGTCTTAAGTCTATAAAAAGCGGAAAATTAATATCTGCATGTATAAGACGTTTTTCAGATGTGTCGTTCTTTTCCGCGTACTACATATGCGTGATTGATCGCCGTGAAAAGAAACATCCGTTCGTATTTACCTTTTTTGAAAAGAAAATCTACTTACTATAAGAACACTTTTTCGTTAGTTTCTAAAGCTCGCTGCAACGTTGTACACGAGACAATCCCTTTTTGCCACACTTGCTGTTCGCATGTATGTTCATTTTAAATTTCACAGGGTTTGTTTAAACTCAAACATTGTTCTCTGTTTAATTTAATTTAATTTAATTTCATCCTAGAACCTATCACTGAGATGACCTTGTATGCTTATTCGCTATTACTTTTAATTGGAAAAAAAATGTCGTAAAAGCGACTTTATTTTAAATTTCGATTTAAATGATTTATGCTCTATTTTTTCCATTGTTCGGTTTTCGCTTATTATGGTTTTTTGAAATCTTTTTTTTTTTTTTTTTTTTTTTTTTTTTTCTAAAACATATTTTTTTCCTGCGGTGCAACGTGTAACTATGCAAGTATGCATGCATATGTTTATGTGTGCATACAATTATGATAATTTAAATTCCCTTGACACAGATAAGCATTAAACACATGTTGTTTGTTGTCTATATACAGATGAATGTGTCTGCGAATGTACAAATACCTGTAAAGTTATATAAAACGATATGCGAACTGAGTTCTTTAATGATATTAATATTTACATTTGTGTACATATAAATATTTAATCGTTTGCCTAAGTAGTAGAGTTAATAACAATAAGAGTCATTCCCTGGAATGAAAATGCAAAGAGTAATGAACCGTAACGTATTAGGTTGAGAATGCATGCAAGCGTGATAAGTAAATAAACGCGTTTTTATTTTTCCATTTCAAATATTAATAAATCTTGAAATTCTAGACCTTTTTAACGTTAATATTAATACATATATACACTGATGTATAAAGATTAAAAAGGATTATAATTTCAAAAGTGTGTTAGTAATTGATATCGAATAGAATTATATAAACATATAAGAAACGCATAATTGCCTGCATTTAAAAACGAGCATCACCTGAATGAACATCTTTCAGTAAACGGAGGTAAAATAAAGAAAAGCATTATAGTCCGACCATTAAGGCACAATTCAACACAATTTCGTTTAATGCAGTTATTCATAACGCCTTACGTATTTTCATATAAAGACTTTACAAAATCAAGCATATAGAAAAGAGTGGGCCGATCCGGAGCATTTCCGTTAGCGTTCATCGCTGAGTCAAAACATGTCAGTAAAGTTTCATCAAACTATCTCAAAAGCAGCGTCTTCTGATTGAACCCAGGAAAAACAGACAGACAGACAGACAGACAGACAGGTGGACAGACATCAGATAGACAAAAAGACACACCAACGTAGCTCTTAAAGAGACTAAACAATAAAAGGTGGGTTCATCTCAAGTGTATCGGCGGGTTGTATACGTTACAACAAACATAATATGGCCTATATCACAACAAGTGTAGGGTGTGAAATATTAAAAAGAAAAATACTAAGAATTATAGTCACTTCGCCCAACACAATTATTCACTCGTTTTGATGGGAATCCTTATATGCGGTTGTATTCAAAAAATAGATCTACGTCGTCCAAATCCGGTAAAGTTGATTTCTTTGTCAATTTGCTATTACGAACCGATTTTCACCGCGCAATATTGCAAATTAGATCTTTTTACCATACCAAGATTCCGTTTTCATAGGAACGATTATATGAGAGGAGGTTCCAAACATTGCCGCAGCCGAACCAAATTTATCAAATTAGCCAGTGTAGCAAATTTCATCAAAATTGCGACCGGTAGTGTTAACACAAATTTATATCGACGGATATTAGACGGAAAAGCATCTATCTTAAGCCCCTCAGCGTGTTAAACACACGTTGTCTACCGCATATAAAGTAAGAAAAGAGTTACGAAGGCGGTTTCGCACTTTCCTGGTTGCGTTGTAGGCTCCAAGCTTTTGTGTTTGTTATCAATTACAAAGAGATTGTTAAAAAAAAGATATTATGCCCAGCGGTCCATTGTGACACCTAATGTAGGATTAACACGCTTAACTTATCGCCTACTACTTTCCATGACCTTCCGTTCGATACGGATGTTAAACTGATTGTTAAGAAATAGACAAAACGGCATCCATCAGAACTAAAGCCTCGCGCTGCATTTCGTCATGATCCAATAGCACAAAAGCGCCAGAAATATCAGTTAATAGAAGATTTTTTGTCATGTGTTAGGACGGGCGACGTTTTTAAATGCACAACGATATTGATTGTACCGCATTGTATTTTCATACAAGTGTATGCATGACTTTCAACATGACACGGACATAACTGAAATATCGGTTGGTAGGTCACATTTTAGCACAAAAGGAAGTGAAATAGAAGCTTATAAAACAGTTACTTTTAAAAGCGGCTACACAAATACCATCAACATCAATGCGTTTTGCTGTCCTGAGTGTTAACATTGTCGATATTTGCAGCGTTTACATCAAAGTAAACGTCAGTAACGGTTGCTAATGGCACGCAATTGACTTACAACAAGCGATGTTCATTTTGGGCTAAGTAGAGTCGAAAGCCATGCATAACAATGGGGTATTGTACGTATGTGTGTGAGTCATCGTATTATGAGCTAGGGGCCCATATTCACATATTGTATAGTATGCATAAAAAGCACCACCACTTTAGAATAAATATAGAACACGTAAAATATAATAAAACATTGCAGAGTAAAATATTTAAAGTGGAACAGTCAGCAAATGTTGTGTTCTCGTCTGACAGATGACATAGTCAAACCATGCGAAACAGTAACGGAAACTTTTAATTAAGTGCACTCACACAACATTTGCTATTTGCTTTAGAATTGATTTTAGTTTTAATAAAATTTTTTGGAAATGTTGAGATATTTTATGTTCCACGGCGACAAGAAAATCTTCAAACTTCACCGGGAAAGCAATAATCAGGAAATTCTAATGACGACTACTAGAGATGTTTTTAGCCGCCCACTTCCTCTCCCACTTTTCCTATGCCCTACTTTTTATAAGGAACGAAGAAAGCCCTAATATTTCTTAAAGCAATTGTACTGCAACATCAACACATTGAATTGTTGCTTGAATTTAATAAAACCTGAATTACTTTCAAAAATAATGTAAAGCTATTAATCAGTTTCTCTACATTTAATGAAATTTTTAGCAATTAAAACCACAGCACAATTAGTTGCAAAAACAATGTCATGAGGCTTTTTAATTAAATTCAAAATAATTATACGTTGTACAATACATAGGTCAATAACTCCCAGGACTAAATATGAAAATTCTTTTCTTTCTTTTTTCAAAGTTTGCGTTAAGTCACTGACTGACTGATCGCGAAGAGTCCAGTAAAACACTTCTCTAACACTTCGGTTTCCATTTTATAGAAATAAATATCATTTGATCCAAATCTCCTTCGCTCGAGTGTTCCTTTCACATTTGCAAGCAAATAATAATCACTCGGGTTCATAGGTGAGGAATACCTTTGACGAGGTAGTAACTCAAGAATTAATTCACAGATATTTGCCACCGTATTGTGACAGGGTGGACTATCTTGATAAAAGTGCACCAAAGTGCAAGTAATGTTCGATATGGAACAGAGTGCATGGTCAGAATACATTGAGCATTCCAAAATACGAAGTCTCTAACAATGGCGACCACATTTTGTTTTTCGGATCGCCTGCCATGGTTTTCACGAGATCCTTTCCACTCAATGGACTGTCAGATGTGTTGTGGGGAACGCATGCTTCATTTACTAATAAAATGTGGCAGAATTATGAAGTTTTTGCTGCGCTGTCACTAAGTGCGGTACTCATTTGATACTTTTCAACTCAAAATTTTAACCCGTCATAGTTAATACACCGCCTTTTGATGTCTCTTGGATGCCACCTGTCCCTTGCGGTTTAATTCTCGAGAATGATTTTCTGACTTTTCCCAAAACTTTTTGATGTAAGTGTTCTTTTTCGACGTTTCCTGCGTTCAGCATCATCAGGGTCCAAAGAGTTCATTTCAACAGCGCTCTCTTCCCTCAAAAGGCGATGTTTAATCAACAAGTGAATGCCGGGTCTTTCTATAGTCTTGAAACTCGTAAACAAATGATCGAAATGGCATGGAATTTTGGTAGATGTCGTTTGAAAGTCTCGGAACTTATTGATCAATAGGTAAGAAAATTATTTAAATTGTTTGTTGATATGTCGTCTGTTACTACGCAATAACTACTACATTTCACATACTTTAGTGGGGGTGTTTTTACATGCATTAGCGGGCGTTTATTATTATTATTTATTTATTTTTTTTTGCATATTCATTTAAGTGAAACTCAAGTACAATTTTATCCCTTTCTCATAGAGAATTCGCGGTCTACACTCAAATTTCTAGGGACCTTTTTTTCAAATGTCGAAATTTAAGGAAAATAATGAAGAGTTTTATGTAATTACAAATATAAATAAATTTTTTTTTTTTTTGTTAATTTGTTAATTTATAGTAATCACAGATACGAAATAAAGCGTGTACGTTGTCTGTTTTTGATAATCTTAATGTTCTGTCTCGCGTTTGTCACATTCTTTCATCTGCACGTTTTCATTATGCTCCCAGGTTTTTAATTTAAGGGCAAAAGCAAGTTAGCAGGTTTTTAAAATGTTTTGAAATTTATTAATAAGACAAAACAAATCAATACATTTCATGTTCAAAATTCCGTTAGAATAAAATTCAGCGAAAGGAAATTTAAAACTAACTCCTTATCCATACAACGTCTTCCATGTACACTGATTGTTATGTCCAGGTATCTTAATTAATATGCGAAATGTTCGAAAGCAAGTAAAAGCGCCACAGTAGAGCAAGGCAGGCTATTAAATACTCTACACCATGTCGCCTCAGTTCACTGGCTTCAGTTCAGTGGCTTTAGCGCAGTTCTTTTTTTTATTGTAAAATATCCTTCCCTAGCCCACTCTTTTTGTCATTAAGTGTCGCTACTCATGAGAAACATTGCAATAGCTAAAGCCTACAAAGTAGACGTACGTGGTCCAAACTAACAGCACTGAATTGCTACATGAACCAGTATCCGTTATAAGAAAAATAAACCTTCTTGCAACAAAAAGCCCCACCTCGACTGAGAAACTTCTCATAAGAAAGTGTCTACAAAGGTAGACCTATGTGGTACACATTTTCTATTTATTTCGAATTCTATTAATTTCTATTTTTATGTTAATAAGCAAATTAACGAATTTTGCTTTCTATAAAGGCCCATTTTTCGTAAGGACGTTTATAAAGTAGAGGGTTCAAAAAATTACCCAATTCTATCGAAAATTTTCCCAGCCAATCTAATGGGCAATTTTTGTTGGGAATTTTTTGAAAGTTTTCACTTATATCCTATATAACGACTTTTTCAAAATATGAACTTTTTTTGTAAAAATTGCCCAGACATCATAGAGCCGGACAGATATACGAACAGACAAGCTTAAGTCAAATTTAAACCGATTGGCAAAACAATCCTGAATCGATTGGCCTAATAAAAAGTGTTTCTGTATCAATCCCTTCTGTTATGTACATTCGCTCAAATTTAATGTACTCCGCACTATAGCCGATATAGGAAATGTATTGTTTCTTCAACGCCTTTCAATTAAAAGAAACCCATTATAGGTGTCGCATATATAAGGTTCGTTTCAGGCAGCATACGACTTTTTTACGAGTCTTTCTAACGTTTGATAGATACTGTTGTGTGTTGCTTCTTTGCCTGAGAAATGCTAACACATCGATGGTTGAAAATTAAATTAGAAATTGAAAAAATTGAAAGTATTCGCATTTCATTTACACTAGAATAGTTTTTAATATTTTGATCCTTTGATAAATTCTTTCCAATTTCCTCTCACGTTATGGTTATTGATAAAAGTTGTGCTATATAATATTATAACGAAATTTTCGCTTCCACAAAGGCATTGCGATTTGAATGGCAATTTTGAAATGAAGAAAAACTAATCATCGTTATTAAAAACTTTATAATGTATAAGTTAGCGCTAAGCGTGAGCTTTCGTGTTCTATTCATCATATTAAAAATTCACTTTAATGATAATGACGTTCATGAAAGCCATACTTAATAGAAAAAACCAATTTTCTCTTTGCATTGTTACGTGTCAGGGCCTCAACACAACGACAACAAGAAGAGCGCTTTAGGCCCCACATCAAAAATATGTTTGTTTAGTGTAATTCTCCGTCTGTCCTATCCTAATCTTTCCTATCACATAGCAGTGCTTAGATGGCTGGTATTCAAGATTCGACTTGAAGTGAATCTTACCTTTGCCCAGAGTATTGTCGAAGTTTCCTTTTTCATAGTTTAAATAGCAATTTAAAATAGTAAAATTTTATTTCAGCATTACAAAGTTTTTATTATATTTGATAATTGCGTACGTTTGATTTTACGGCCAAGTTTAGCGGTTAGTTTGGTAATTTTGTTACAAACAAGTGCTGATGTTCTTCTTTCCGTTCATTTGGTTTTTTGTGTTTTTATTTTTTTTTTTCCAAAAATGAATAAAATTTTATGTTAATATGAAAGTGATGATGTTGATGATTGCTTTCGTTGCACAGGAATGACATAATGATATGCATCAAAATTTTGCGGTTGTTATGGAAATTCTAATCCATACACGCTTACTGAATTTAAATCTTTTTAGCAAAGTTTTACAAATTTGTTATTGGCAGACAGGTGTGCTGAATTTCTGATTGCTTTTGTAAAACATAAAAATATAGAAGATCTCGTAGAATAAAGTGCTCTACGTATTGGTGTAATTAATATTAGACGCGAAAATAGTTTCTTATCAGTTCTACTTTTTAATGAAAACAAATACAAAATTACTTTATTTAAGATATTTCCCATCCGTGGCTACCCATTTTTTACGTTATTCTGCCGAATATAAATTTCTTGTCAAAAGCGATTATTTTTTTGAATCTATGCACACATTCTTGAGGTATCGGACTAAGAATGAATGCCGCGCTTCGAAGGACAATAGATCAGCAACTCGAAGCAGTTTTAATTGGAAGAGATGACGTCTGATGGTTACAGAGATAAGGGTGTTGCGTTCCAATTTAGGCGTGCTTCGATTTACTGGCTGATTTTCGTAACTTCACGTGAAGAAATCACAGTCTTACACATACTTGAATCCAAAGTCTTAGAGGCATTGATAAGTAATTCTTTTTACTTGCGGTGAGTATGAACTCAGTAAATAGGCTGAAGACTTTTATATTTTAAAGGATAAATCGTTAGTGCTCCTAATGCGAATACTCCTTTATTCGAACAATACCGCGACGGTGAAGAAAAAGGAAGAGATGTGGCCTGCAGCCTAGTGGATGTGTGCCTACTCGGTAAGTGTTATGCCTTTACCGAATCAGCACTCACTGTAGTTATGACAATACGTCGTGTTGTCGGCTGGGTACAGGAAACAGACTTTTTAAATATTCAAAATGGCGAACAATATATTCCTCCCGGTGAGTAAGTCAAACATGACCCAACAGCGCTGATACCTTATATCATTATAACGTCATTTAATATAGTTCAAGGATTTTCTTTACCATTTTACCATATGTGAGCTAAGTGGGAGGACGACGATGTTGAGCATTGAAAGATTAATGTGTTAAAAACGAGCGAAACACTCGAAACGCGTGAGGAGAAGAATCAACTGCTTCCAAAAACCCTTTTTTGGGAAATATTTAATTCGTCGGGTATAAACTGTTGTAAATATCGTTGTTGGCTGTTATAAAGACCAACACTTTCAAATTTAGTTGGAAAATATCTCATGCTTGATATCCGTTTTCGTGAGTTGCTTCGCTATATTCAGAGTAAGTGGGTATATTTCTGCATTACGAAAGTAAGAAGAATGGCAATGTGTTGTACCCCCTTTTTTACGCAAACAACTGATGCTTTCCCATTGTAACAAGGGAATTACTTAAACAATGGAAATTCCTTCTTCTTCTTTTAAAACACCGAATTATTTTAAATAACCCTAACATTTCTATTACACCAATAAATTGTTCGCCTCGATGTTTGCGTTAATTTAATGAATTGTTTGTGTTAAGCTTTCAGTTTCGTTTATGCAATTCTTTTTTTGAAGTGAAAGAAAAAAAAAAAACTGTAAAATACAAATATCGAACAAAGGATATAAAGACGGTATGATGTAGATAAAATGAATTGTATTCGTTCGTGCGAAAGGTTTGGTTGTTAATTTTTATTGCCCTTGAGTGGTTCATTCAATATTACACACACGCAAATAAAAACTGATGAGAACAACATATCAAACTATAACATGTTAGAGTCAGATGTCACTCACAGACATCTACAGATAGAGCAGACATAACTCCTAACGGCTCCTAACGGGCTTTCGTCTACTGTAATGAATGTTTTATTCTATTTTTATTGCGTTTTCCATTCATCTGTTGGTTTTCATTTTCCTTGCTTTTAGATATACTGGCGAAAAAATGTGGATACGTACCAATTTTATATTTTATTTTCAACATTCAAAGCATTTTTCACATACTAGAGATTCTGAGGCGATTTAGTCATGCCAATCTATCCAGCCATCAATCTTTTCTACACCTCAGTGAATGAGAAAGAAAAATACACACTTATATACGAGGAGATCCATATTAATCAGCAGTGTAGAATTTTCACTTCATTTAGCCATCTGCTAGTCTCTCCATCTCTCTCTCTCTCTCTCTCTCTCTCGTCTCTCTAGTCTGTTTATTTGTTAATGGTAAACACGTTAACAATGGGTTTGAAAAAAAAAAATCACCTAAATTTCTTTGATAATCCGCATTAAAAAAATGCAGCTCCGAAATTTAACGCACAAATCCATAAGTAGTCTGAAAAAAATAAGTAGCATATCCACGATCAAGACGATACTAAGAGATTTTCATAAATATTTTTTTGTGATGGTTATCCAAACTCGTTCCAAAGCAAGCTATGGTTTTCTTTTTGTTTTTTGCCTTTAGTTTCTTTTTCATCGACTGCTACGTACGTATTTTATCGGCATTTTTTAGGATGTTTCTCGTTACTAACACTACGATAGGCTCGAAATAAAGAGGAATACACCACTTTTTATTTGTGGATGAAAAGAAGAATTTATTGAATCTGTTTCTGGTTTCAATTAGTGTTTTTTATCGAAGAAAACACGTACAAAAAAACTGCCAAAGCTGCCGACCAACAATTAGAAAATGAAATTGCATTGTTAGCAAAAGGCGTACATATCAACTCTTCAGAAAAAAAAAGAAGCTATTGTGCAGCTCTTCCTTTACACTCGTCAACAGACAACACCTCGTTTTTTCGCTTATAACAAATACGCATCAAGTGTTTTACAATGAATATGTAAAGTACAGATCAATGTTCACAATATTCACAAGGAATTTGGTTTTTTTATTCATCTATCCGTTGCATTTTTATCTAAAATCGTAAAAATTTGGCTGGCTATCCCACAAGCCCATAAAAGCGCAAAAGGAAACGAATTGAGGAAAGAAAAAAAATTGAAAATTCAAGTTTTCGGATTCAATGACTTTTTTATAGCACTAGATGTCCATTTAAATTTTTACTAAGGCCATCCAAGGCTTAATGCAAAGTGAGTCTTTGCAGGCAACTGATATCTCCTCAGTTAGTTGTATGCGTTGTTTGGAAAACATAGGCGTCCATGGCGCTTTCAGCCCGCTTTCTGTTAGTGTTCATGCGTACTTTTCAATTATTTTTATTATGAAAGAAAAAAAAAATTTAAAAAATTTTTTAAAAAACGATTGCATACGAAACACTGCAGCATTTGTACTTCTCTTTTTGCATGTTTGTAGAAGAAAGTATTCTGTATTGGGGTTATGGCACGGTTGGCAAAAAAGCAAAATCGGTCTTTTGGAACCAAATGAAACTATTTTTTTTATATAAAGAACTTTTGGCCTTGCCTTGTTTTAATCTGTGCTTACTGACTGTTGCGCTTAAATTAAAATTTATTTCATCCTATTATCTACCAGTAGCTACCTACTAATACTTATTATCTCTAATTCCTCAAACCACCTGGAACATCCAAAAGGAAGTCTTAGGGACCTTAAGGAGTATATATTTTCTTAATCAAAAGTTGTATCGGTTTAAGCAAGCCCGTGTGCCCGCTTTCGTATTTTCTCTTAAAAATATTGCCATGGAAGTGAAACCATCGGCTTCAAATTTTGTAGAAGAATTGGAAGTTCTTGCCCGAAATTTGTTATTGAAAAGGGACAAAGCGGCTGAGGGCCACGAAAAGGTAGAAAAGATAAACTTTTGCTCATTCCTCACGAACTACAGCAAATAAACTTATAAAAATTTGCACATTTGCAATTTGTTTAGGCGAACCCTTCCAGAAGCAAGCTTTAAAAACACTACATAGTTTGTACAGCGTTGACCATGCCCATTTATCCCCGGGTTCATCTGCTCGTCTGTCGATCAGTACATCTGCTTAACCGAACCAAGTGCGGTCTCACATTACTGTGATTAATAAGCAATAATGGGAAAAATTTTATTAACGTAAGGTATGATGAAACTTAAGTATCTGATTTCTTATATCCAAAACATTTTCGAAGGTTTTCAAACATGTTGGGAAATCTCTTACGGAGTCACAAGTCACATGCATTACCATACTATGATGGTTTTCCTTTCGTTATCACTAACTTTAGATAGTCGCCGGGAATTGAAAATCTCTATAAAGAAACTTTGAAAGCCAATTTCCGTAAGTTCTGCTATGTAGTTGTTATCAGTGCCGTTTCTTTCTCATATTTCTTTAATAGTCTCAGCCATAATAGCTAGAAAGAAAATTATGCAAAATGCATAAAATCAAATAGTCAAATGGGGCAAACCATGCTTTTACAGAGCAATCGGAATGCTGCCGAGATGTGTGTAACGAAAATACTTTTTTGCTAATAGATATTTACAATATGATATGACTTGAATTGCAATATGAGAAATGCTTTCGTACTTTTGTTTAGCTTGTACTTCACAATTTTGGGGGATGCAAAGCAGTCTTGCAGCAGCACTCATTTTAAATATTTTCCCCATTGCATTCCGTTTCAAAAAGTCCTGTCATAGACAGAAAAAGATATATTTTATTATCGAAAAATCTACTTAGTTGGCTTGAATACCACATCGATTAAAAATCGATTTAATGTAACGTACGTGCATACATTTGCAAATGCTGATGTTAGTCGGATATAAAACACTGCAATTATTTACCTTTTAAAAGCCATTTTGTAGCTTATCGTTTATGCATATTTTAAGAGATAAGTTTACTTTAAGGCTTTCGCATTTGTGCACACGCACACCGCACACGAATCCATGAACACATGCAAACTAGTGTGTATTGCTTGCAATTAGTTACTTTTTTATGCACACTCTCTCTATAACAGAGTGTAACACATGACTCAATAAAGTCGTAGGATGACATATAGATTTCGTCACTATTGACGGATCCATGTGATTTTTAGACAATACCGACCTTGAAATGAACAACGGCCAACACATTTGAATTTATCATTACGGCGGTCGACCTAGTAGACAGCGGTCGTTGAAACCTAAAGCGCAAAGGGACTAAGAGGGCTGGGAAGGTTATGGTGTCCGGAAAGGTTGTGGCCTTCGTATTTTCAAAAGCGACAAGGGGCCAATAGTTAACATTACATGTAAGATTAGTGTGTTTGCTTGTAAATGCTCTTACATCAATCCAAAGCACCGTAAGACAAGGCGAACACAACAATGGCAAAATTGCCCAAATTGCACTTCGAACATCTTCTACATCCATCGTATTCTCCAGATTTAATTCTTGGTGGCTATTATTTAGTCGCGAACATAGCGGTATAAGAATAATAATAAATAAAGAAGTGATTGCCGAAACTGAAGCGTGTTTTGAACGGTTCGACAAATCGTTGTATGAGAAAAGCGTAGAAATATTAGAGAAGTGTTAGCAGTGGAGAAATGGATGTATTGATCTTCAAAGAGATTACGTCGAATGATCCTACGAAATTATTGAGTGATCTGTCGTATGAAAAAAAATATGCAAAGGCAAATATATATACATGGATATGCACATAGTATGTAGATATATGTACATAAAACTTTAAGTACATACGCATTTCAATATTTAAAAGTAACGGCAATCATCACATGCAAAACCCACCTGTTCATATACTTACAACTACAAACATACTGTATGTGTGCAGTGATTGCTTATATGCATTCATACGACATGTTAGTAAATATAAAAGGATGCGTTTGTTCCATATATTTGTAAATTTACTATGAAGATGTATATGTTCACACATTTATATGACGAGTGGCTTTCATTACTCATTTGTGATAGGTAAAGGATGTGATATATAAATGTGAGCACGTACACTTATACATACATAACTGATGTAATTGCATCTTTCCATCATCGGGAGCAGATTTAAAAAGTTCTGATGATTGCAGGTTTTTTCGCAGATCTTTTTTTATTTTCTTTAAACACCATCATGTGCTTGTTTCGGTTTATCTGCTTCTTTTATAAGCATTTGCGCTGTTGATACATTAAAAGCTACAGAAAACTTGAAAGTATTACAGTACGCCATTAAATTATTTATGCGTACGGTATGTGCATGAGATTTTTCGCACACTTGTGAAATTTTCATTCTGCTTACATATAAAACGATTATTATATTTATTTTTTAAATTTAAACATGTACAATATTGACAATGTTTGCGCTTAAAAGTTAAAATTTAATTAATCGCTTATGCGAACATCTTTTTCCTTTTTATACAATTTTTTTCATTTCCCTGTGCCGAGTATTCACTGGCAACAGTCATAAACTAATTTGCGATAGTTAACTTCCAATGTCGTTAATAGGGGAAATTTTTCGTGAATGCACAACATGGAGAACAAAATATGAAGTCAATCAGTCAATAAAAACAGAATAAGCACAAGTGAAATCACTATAGTCGCTCTCTGTCCACAACTAAATACCTTGAAGTACCCTACAATTGTTCATGTAATAAAGGGGAATTGGAAAGTTACCAGATACCGCCTGCATAATAAGACTACAGTCTGCACTAGAATGGCCAATTTTGAGAACATACTTCAAGCCTTCTGACAACTTTTATATGTAATTTTACAAATTTATCGGTTAATTTTTTTAAGTTTTACATAAGTCGGGAAAAACAGTTTCGAGTTTGTTTAAATAACTTTTGACAATCGGTATCAATAAGTTGATCAAATCCATTTATACAGTCACTGTTTAGATGAGCAGCCGAGTAGGGAAGAATTGCGTCTCCCAAATCAGTGATCGTGGGTTCAAATCCCAAGTGCAGTAAAGTTCATTTAGGTCGTGCTTGTAGTCAGCAGTCAGTCGGTAAAGGTATAACTATATCGACAAGGCTGCGGGCACCATCTTACTGGCCTCTCTCTTTGTGTGAAATGTATAGGTCGCATATCCTGAGTCCTGATTAGTCAAAAAAAAGGAAAAGCTCAAATAAATATTTATATTAATTTTTATACCATCATCCAGATTATTATCATTGCAGATTGTTATTGTCGATTATAAACGTGAGCTTTTTGCTTAGTAGGCGCATCGTACATAGCCAGTTGGAGGAATGGCCAGGCGTAAATTTTTCGTAACCTAAAAATGGAACAACGAATTTCTCTCCAACTCACTCGTAGCCCATAGATATACAAGTCCTCCACTACTAAGGAACGCAAGCTTGTCACTTTGGCACAGGGAAGCTTTTTCTTCCGCTATCAATTCAGATCGTGTGGATAAAGCAGGCATTCAAGTCTACGAGACCAATCGAAGAGACGGTTGAAGTTACATCAAGGCTTTGCATTCCTAGCTTTCGTTTTTTTGCTTACCGCTTACTCTTTATTTGAATTGCAAAAGAGGTAAGAAAAGTGCTTTCAACAAAAACGGTCTTATTATTTTTTTATACTAAGTACTAAGTAAATGAAAATATAAAATGTCGAGTCCCGCTCAACATAGGAATTAGTGCAAGAGATCCGCTGCCGATTCATAATCGACATGGGCATGGAAAGAGATAAAGTGCAGATTTTTATTTTCCCAAAATAAATAAAACCTGTGTGGAAATCGAAAGCTCGAGAAAACTGCTTTTGGAAATCTTAAAATTTAAATTGAGTACAGAGCAATATTGCGAAACACATAGACGACATGTCTGTATGTACTTCCCCACACTTAAGCATTCAAAATATCACGGAGTGTATGTGTATTTGCACAGATTCTATTCCACTATCGTATGCTTGAAAGCATTAGTTATCATTTATTTGTGGTTGTGTGTGCAAAAAAAAGAAAATATATATTTTGCAAAATACTTTTTTGTGGAGATTCTTTAGAAACTATGAATGGAAAAGCTAAAGTTCGGCATGGTCGTGAGTAATCATCCATGTGAACGAAGAACGAATTTGAACTTACAATGGTGTCGTCTAATGAAATTGAGATTGTATATGTGCATGGTAGAGTAGGAGCTTCAGGTCTTTCGTTACAGTTTAAATAGTGATTGTAGTAATTGTAGCTATTGGGTAACGCAAACAAACGCAATTTTACTGTTGGCCTGAAGTAAACATTTTTAAGAAGATTCCCGTCTCCTTTGTATTCAATCAATTCTCCGAAAACTAAAATTATTTACTTAAGAAAAAGAAGAAAATTAATTGGGAATATATGTCAAGTATGTGCGCTCGTTAGTACTTTTTAAAATGTAATAAGCATTTGTGAACTTTAATAATGAAGTTTTCACATTAAAGATGTCGCCATAGTCCAAGGGAATTTTCCTTTCAATTACCGGAGAAGTGTATCTCGCAAGCTTGTACGCTAAAATTAAATTTTTGGACATAAAGTTGAAGTCTTAAGTTATGGGTAGTGTCATATCACCTGATGGCTCACAAATCCTCTTTATTTTTGAACTTTTTCACTGATCGATGAAAAATGGATTTTATTTTTGTGTTGCTACTCAAAATTTTGTTCGTTTTAATAAAATATTGTTCTACAATAAAAGCGATTGATTAATATTTCTGCATCATGTCCCTACTTCTTGGTCAGGAATATGAATCGCCAATTTTCTCTTTTCGACGTGGTGCAACAACAAAAGCTGTCCGATAATTACCTTGTAACCTACGTCGTATATATATGAACTAAGTGTAGCTAGCGTACGGGATTTTGTCTTATAGGTGATGCCTATCAAAATCTATCGAAGAAATTTCAGCTGTACTGCGTAGGTTCTAATTGATAAGATAAACTATGAACTTTATTTTTATTTGTTTATTTTATTGACGTTTCCCGAACTCGAGTTACCATTTTCAAGGATCAAAGCATGAGTAGCAAGAGCGAGGCGTTTGATTTTGAACTGTTCTGCTGTTCTGCTTGTTTTTCTTTTCGGCAGGGTTGGCATTTTTGTATCCGTTATTATAATATTTAACACAAATTTCATAACCTCATTATTAAATTTTATAGAGATTCTTATATCTGGTAAAAGAGCGTTTGTCAAATCGATCGCGTATGTAAAAGGGTGGCCAGGGCTTTAACACATACAGACTTATTATGTATTATGTGGGACACAGCAGGCAGTGGGGAATAGGAAACAATTTCTTTCACAAAATAATTCAGTTATTCATAAGTGAAGGAAAAGTTAATTGAGGATTTTCTAATAAAAACCTGTTAAGGAAATGTTCAGCATACATGGACGCTCAGGGAGTTTTTCACCGCACGTTCTTTTGAAAAAACTAATCTTATCATCCTTCTCAGTGCTATTTCACTTGGCTGTTGCCTCTAGCTGTAACGGGGGATGTTGAAAGTAGGTCGCGAAACCAATTTGAAAATTCTGGTGGTACCTGTTACCGCATAGTCTCTAGTCAATGATTAGTACAATATTAAGACAATTAATTACTCAATTTTGCCGACATTTGTGGGAGATGGTAGGTGGCTTTAGTGATATCCGTTACGTACTATGTTTTCTTATATACATTTCCCATTTTTTCAAACTTGGAGTTGATGAAGATGAATGGCGAGACGACTTCGATACGAATGGGCCTTTATTTACCTAAATCGGGCGACGTAACCTTTATGGACCCATTGATGCAAATTCTTTCGCAGAGCGAACAAAAGGAGAAACCTAGCGTACCCTAATCTTTGGCGCTTATGTGAAAAACATACAATGACACTATCTTTTGACTTTTGTTGTGGAAAAACGCGCAAATCAATCAAAGATATATTTTTAAAAGGAATTCCTATGTATTTCACGTATTGGTTCATAAATTTTTATTCACCAGCTCATGAATACTCATGATTTAGTTATTTTAGTGTACATATCTTTGATATACGTATTTGCACATTTATTTGCATTAGTTGTAACATATGTCGGCAACACATAATCACCGACTGAAACAAAGTTCTTCGCAAAAGAGAAGTTGTTCGGTTGGTTTCGGATTAAAACAGAAACACAGTCACGCCGCGCATAACACAGCAGCATAACCAACTATAGCAGCATATGTTTCCAAGATTTTATGCATGCATACTATTATAGTATTGTAAATGTAACTGCTATTGCCGCCTCATACTTTCAATTTGTTTTTGTGTAAATGCAAATAATGGCAAAATTTTGTTTAAAAAATGTACGACAAGAAGTTGTTATGTGAGAGTAAGAAACCAAATTCACTGAATTAGAGTTTGCAACGTATATCGTCTTGTTTACATGCTTGGCATTTGTTACTTGTGTTTTCGAAAGAAATTTCTCTAAATTACTTGCAATACTGTGAGAAAGCTTAGTAGTGCTAGGAGTAGTTATCGATAGATCGGCTCTCCAACAACTGCTAGAGAATTGATTGATATGCCTACCGCACGTGATCGTTAACAAAAGAAAGTTTTCTTAAAGTCTACGCATTCCTTTTTCTAAGGAATACATAAACTTGTAAAATATTTATCTCGAATGCACGTCGGGATTAATTCCCCCTCAAATGCAAAGTGAAAGACTTGATTTCAAGTAGTTCCTGTTAAAGTCGCCGCCAGACTATATTCAAAAATCGGTTAAATAAGTTCGTAAATTCCTTCCCTATAAGTAAGAGAAGCGATACTATGTTTTTTAAGGCTTAAGACTTTGCATAGCGCTTTTCATTGGTGTTTAGTTCTTTCGTGGAAATAGTGACGAGGGTACATACATAGTAAATAGGACTCTCACTTTCCTAAAAGTTGTATAAAAAGCTGAATGATTCCGAATAAATTTTAGTAACCTTTTGCTTCATTTAGCAAAATGCGATCTCGGGTTTGCCTACAAAACTAATATCATAATACAATTGAACGGATGATGGGGATAAGGGATTCGATTCAAACTGCTAATAATTTCTTTCTTGTTTCACCTTGCACTGGTTGGGTGGATTTTCTGTGCTTAGAAGTTATTACAAAATGTTTGTAATAAAAAATGTTTCATACTATTTCGTATAAATTTTAAGGTAATGAGTTCTTCACGAAAAGCAAACTTTTTTAATATAAAAAATTTATTACTATTACAAAACATTAAGAAAAAAAAAGTGTGTGTGAAAACCTCCAGTTAGTTATCAAATAAGTTAAAGCCATCAATATTCAAGCTTGTATTGTATTTATTGTGGGGACCGCAGTCGCAAGTTTATTTTGGTCCTGTACTTACATTTTGGCTTTTCATTATGTTGTTAACTTTTGAGATGTTTTCTAAGCTAAACATTAGCGACGACAAGAAAGTCTTACTAGTTGATTACGAAAGTGATTTTTATATTGCCTGGCGACAGCATTCTTCTCGATCGAGCCATCAACGATGCACTTATTATGAAACCACTTATTCAGCTAATTGAATGTAAGGCACGCCCGAAAACGTGCACGCCGATCTGTCGATGGCTCTGACTCGCTTCTACCTTCATGTACTGAACATTGAATGTAGCAGAGAGACACTCAGCAGCCAATTTTGTTAGTTAGTTGCTTCGAAGGCGATCGTTTAAAAACCCAACAAGAATTTCAGCAAGCATTGCTTTGGCTAGTAAGTTTATCGATCCCGCGGATTGCTTTAGCGTACTCTACGCAGCCGCAAAACAATCCGTTTGTTCGAGAAAACAGTTGTTAAATTCCCCTTTATGTGTCGTGCATCTCGAACTATTCAAACGGAATTGTGTGGTCAAAGCATCTGCTTTATGTTCACCAGCATCAGTGTGAAGAATAAAATTTCAAAAGCGAAAATTCCGGCATATATTTTTTTATTTTTTATAGCTTGACAAAAAAGAAAAAAAAGTGTATTGGAATTGAGTTGACATTTTATTTCTTTGTTGTTTCTTTTCTGATAATCCGTATGAGTAGCCGGGTAAGTAAGAACCGTGGCTACGAAGTCAGCGCTAGCGGGATCAAGCCGAAAGTGCGATAGGGTGTTCATAGCTGAAGTGAATGCTCAGTCGGTCAAGACTTAAAGGCATAAGCTGCGGCCCTATCTCCTATGGCCCTATCTCATTCGAACCGTATTACATGCACAGGGAACAACCCTCGAGCGATTGGTCACTTTAAGATAAAACAAAAATAAAGAACGAATTATTACTAAGAACCTTGACTATTGCCGTGTATTAAAAGACAAGAACTAAACCATGTTATGTGTTTCATCTGGTTTCCCTAAACAGTCCGGCCGTAGAGGAAAGCCTTATATGTCTCACCTGAAGTCTTTTATATAAGGCTTCGGGGTATCGAAAAGATCTACAAATAGCAGCAACTTCAGTTATGTAGATCATGCTAATAACTGGTATCACTGTTATTATTGTTAACAACTAGTATGCCAAGATAGAAAGAATTCTTCTTCTTCTGTCACTGGAATAAGAAAGGATACGCGTTTGTATTAACGAAGGAAAGGAATATAAAAATAGTCACATAAAAAATATCCTACATCGGTTCATATATTAGTTCATCATCCTGGTGACCCTGACATGATTCGACCACGCGTCTTTCGGAAAGAACAAGCGATTAATAATCGAAAAAGTATCTTAGATCGGTTTCTTCATTGATTCATCAGCTTCTATGAGCGGATATGAAAAACGTGCCAAAACCCTAGTACTGTTCGGAGGCTAACATTTTTTTTATTATCAAACGGCTGGCGCTTTTATTAAAATTGTTTTTTTGTTTCATCAACCATCATCTGCTATGAAAGCAATAATAAAACACTAGTAAATGCATGTCAATAATTACATTTCATCTATCATAAAGTGACACGAAAATCCTTTTATTAAATGCTTTTTTGGATTCCAAAAAAAAAAAACAAAGGAAGAAAAAACTCTAAATCGCGCATCACATTTAAATTGATCAGACGTCTATTTACTTCAAAAAAAGTCAACCATATATGTTCATGTATATGAAAGACTGATGACTACGATGTATAGTAATTTTAGTATGATTTTTTCGTATAACATGTACTGGGTTTTTATGAGTGGTGAAGTTTTTTTTTTTTTTTTGATTTTTATTATCTTTTCCTAAAAAACTTTATAAAATATTAAAAAATTCATTCAGTTTTTTTTGCGTATGTACATTTAATAGGAAGTGCTTTAATGGTATTGCACAAATTTCCTGAATATTTAATAAATATCCTTGTTGTCCTTTTTATTTTTAAATAAATTTTTAAATACCCAAATATTTTTGTTTGGATATCATTTAACATTATTCTTAATGTACAATATGTAAGTGAATGTTGTTTTAATCTGTAATGAATACTTAATCTTATGCGTTCTTATAGAATTATTCATAAATTTTTTATTTTATTTTTCGTTACTAAAGTGGTATTTTACTGGAAGGGCTTAGAAAAATATTCCTTAAGTGGATAAAGTTTGCAGGGACGAATTGGACGAATGACACATGCATACTTAAGCAGAATATAATAAACTGTTCTGTTTATGTTTATTGTTATTGATGTCAAGGGACATGGATCCCAATCTTACTATCATAACTATTCGGTATTTTACGAAGAAATACTCCTATGCTGGTATGCTTGCCATCAAATACAGTAATTTCCCAAATATATGTTTAAAAAGCTACATATTCTTATTAGAATTTAAACTGAATAACATATAACATGTCAGGGTCGTTTTTAGCAATATGCTCATGCAAGCGCTAATATTCACTATTGATTCGTTGTACTTTTTCAAGATGGTCGACGACGAGACGGCTTTTGCATTGTGTTTCTTTCGAGGGCTTCTACCAGTTGCTGTCCGTCAATCTAACTGTGGATTGTTGTGATGACACCATGCGTCATCCGTTGCGACATATCGCATGAAAAAATCCTTTTTATTCCATGTAAACATCATCGATACGTCGTTTTTTTTAGTAAAAAGCGACTAAACGTGGTGCTTACCTCGAGCAGAGCTTTCTCATAAATAAACGTTTGCGCAAACTAGTGCATACGGTACTTTCCGATGTCTATTTCACGTAACTTCTCTTTTCGGTTATCTGAAAGAACGGCCGAGTTTGGGCGACTAGAGCGTGAAGCACCATCGGATAAGCAAATTTTTCCATTGTTTTGAAAATTTCCGCAGAACAGTCACAAAGTCAATTGTAACCTGTGAACTAATGGTGGAAATGTCATAACATTTTTGGGAATTTCGTTTAAAGATTGACCTTGTCATAAATGCCACCCTATGAACTTATTGAGTGATGCGATAACTGTTACACTTATTTATTATATATGTAGACTCGCTTTAGAACAGTAGTGACGTTTATTCGTTTAGTTATAGACTAAATGTTTTATGAACGAACGAATTAATTTAAAGTTAGACTATGAAAAAAATTATGTAAAAAAATTAGAAGTTTGCCATCTTTTGCCTTCGCAACCGTATTTGTATTTACATTTCGTCTGACTTTTGCATACAAAGATTGCTTACTACTTACGGCCTAATAAGCCTAGTAGCGAAACGACATTCTCTCTTCTCTTCGATGACATGTCAGTAGAAATATAAACCTCACTGTGAAAGGGAACAATAATCGTATAAAGTTCACTCTTCACTGAGCGAAAGGCAAGTTTTCATTTCGATTTTGAAAACAGCTTGAAATCAAATCTTTGGTGATGTGGGCAGTTCTTTTTAAGCGAAAATAACTTTGGCAGCAAAGAGACTGCTTTGATATAAGAGGATTTCTTCATTTGAGTTGATCTACTTTCGCGATAAATTTCAATCACAAATTCCTCTCCATGTGAGATTAGAGGAAAGTCAGAGTATTGTCAGATGTAGTAAATACAACAAACCGCATTTCCAATCCTTCAATTTTTCTACTGCCATTGCTAAGCAAGGCATTCTTGCGATGGAAAAATGCATGTAATCTTCACTATTTCAGTTACTTTTTTTCGATTATATGTTTGTATAGCTAGGAGATAAGAACTGTAAGTCGTTTAGTTATCTATTGCGTTGTGAAAATAAAAAAAAAATGTTAATACGTAAATTTAACTCCCCAAGGTAACTGATATGTTGGATGGGAGGCAAATTGCGGAGGCTGATTGAGGGCTAGGATTATTCCGTTTCAGCTACAAGTCGTTTTAGTGCATTCACTTCCCCATAGTTATAACCGTCCGTTGCATATAAAACTGTTTGCGTCCGAAAAGTGCGAAACACATTACCCGCCTTTGAATAGAGCGGCAGATTTGCTGCTGAATTGCATTGAGTGCAGTTTGTTCCTAAGTATTATAAAACTTTTTGATATGTTCACGCCCAAGATCGAGTGTTTCATCCTCTAAATTTTCCATCTGCAGATTTTACTTGATTGCAATAGAATTTTTACTTACCGTCGAAATTAGGCGACTTTGCGGTGCTAGTGATTATGCATTTGGTTCGAATAGTGATTGCACGTCCCCTCTTGGTTAATACTAATAACGTCAGTGCAAAGTTTTGAGAATAGATAGAAGGCACGTGTGACCTTTTCAAGGGTAATTCGTGGCATATTTCGCAGAATGAAGACCTACATGCACAGAAGGTAAGACTTTGCAATTTTCGAGGGCAAGACTTGTGTGCGATTAATAGTATGGAGTGGCATGCATTGTGTTAAGGTTTCCTGCGTTGCCAGTTCAATCACGCACACAGATGAATAGGTACGTGTTCATTTGAAATACAACTGAAGGGATTACATTACCACCAATTGACAGTAGAATTTATCTTCAGCACGCGCGGTGCCGCCAAATGAACGGATGAATAGAATCTTGTCGGCCAATTGCTTAAAATGTTTCTCTTTCACCTGAATTGCAAAACAAAAACCCATAAGAAGCTTAATGGAGTCCAAATTTCGTTATTGCTTGCGACAGTTCAATTTATTGGCAATTTATCTTAAATCAAACTGTACATTTAAAAAGTGATGACTGATAAACAAAACATGATTGACATGATTAACTGAGATTACAATTTTCATGAGAAGAATATTTTTATGCAATATTTTCTTACATTTCTTAACATTTTGTCACCACTAAGTTCGGTCGGAGAAAGAGACATATCGGCATAGAGACTATTCGTCGACATGAACGATAAAAATGGACATTCAAAATATTCTCTAAGGCGTTTAATTTAATTTCAAAACTTAATTTGAATTTAAGCTTCTTTTTCGTCATAAAGAGAAAAGTAAATGTTCTATAGATTATAAGGGTCATAAACTTTTTATGGTGAACTCGGTTTGCATAAGCACATACACAATTTGCTTTTCTTTCTCAATTCTCAATTCTCTATTACCATGACATGACAAATGCACATATACGTGGGGGGGAGAATAGTTGAGGACATGCATAATGCTGTAGTTAAATTCTAGTCTAAAAAGCAATTATATAGAACATTAACTCACAGACATATGTTCGCAGGATAAAGTTTAAAAATAGACTTGCATGCATTTACTCATACACACATCGTCTGTGTGTCTAATGGATCACATTTGTGTTACGTCATATTTTCTTTGGATAGAAATCTACAAAACCTGTACCTGTATTCAGTTTTCTTTAAACTGTTGCCAAAACTATACCGTTTTGTTTGCACATTTATTTAAGTAAATGCACGTGTATACCATTGCCAAAGGAAAATATAAAACCCTCTAGCACTTTAAACAAATTCCACCGTAGAGCAAAGCATTACTGCTCTACTCTAGAGTCTATGTGTATATGGATGGAAGGATGTGCTTGTGCAAGAATCTTTTATAAATTATGACATTGTTTTGACATAGTCGTCATATAAACGTTTGTTTCGTGTCAAAATTCTAAATGAAATAAGAAGCCTGCTGGGCATCTGTTTACATATACGTAAATATGGGTATGTAAATATTTTACATAACAAATGAGATTTTTCTCTTAATACAAACATCTGTCACAATTGTCTTCATTGTCTATGCCTAACACAACATCATTGAAATGAACTGAGAAATTAAGTCACTTTTGCTTTTTAAATTTACCCTTAATTGGCTTAAAATGCAGAAAGTAGATCAGATTTCTGTCGAGGCTTGCTCTTCCAACTTGCAATTTTTATTCTTTGCTAACAAGATAAAGTAACTTCATCAACTTGGCTTAGCTCTTACATAAACTTCTCATATAATTGCATGTAAAATTTCTCTTATGGAATACGTTGTCGTTGTTGTTGTCTCTTTACATTACGTTCTTTCCCTTTCCAAGGATAAGTATTACGTTAATTTTGGTTGTCATATAGAAATCTTACAAAGTATGGAAACATTTTTAATCAGCATATGTCAGATTCAGAGATGCTGGATGCGAACTATTTTCTCGAAAGAAGAATCGACTTTTCACGGAATGCAAATTCTTTTCTGAATACAAGCAAAGCTAACGCTTCTTAAGTTATTTCGCACTTTTGAATTTTTACAATGAACAAATTTGTTGAACTTGTATGAATTTCTGCTTAAAGAGTGCCTTTGTTTAGTCTGATGCATTTAAAATAAAGGGGCATTCATTGTGTGCGTTCGGAAGCATCTGGTGTTTCTAAGACACTTTTACAGGGTTGTCGGACTGAAAAAGTCATTCTTGAAGATGAAAATGTCATTGGAGACCGCTAAAGAAATATCGTAATTGGTTTTTTGTAGCAAAAATTGACGGTTTCGACTTCAAAGATATGTGGCTGCAATTAAACGGTGCAAGATGCCATGTATTGCGTGACAAAATCAATTTATTGGAAGAAAAGTTCAACGATGGTGTAGTCTCCAAAAATGATTATGTGAGCGTGCCACAAAGATCATGTGATCTTTGGACTTCTTGCTTGGGGGTTATGTTGGAGTCTTGACTTACGCAACTTTGCCATGAACTCTCATCGACCTTATTTATCAAGATATGTTATATATGTTACGTTATATGCGTGTTATTGGCAAAACAAGAGTAGGTTTTCGCGAAAAAAGTTGCAAAAATTAGTGTTTCAAGCTTGAACTTTTACAAAAGTCCCTAAGCAATTGTTTACATGAAATCATTTTCAAATAAAAATGGCATGGACCCGAATATAAAACGAAAGAGAATTCATGTTGACATTAAGAGAGCTCTGTGGAGCATTATTATAATCGTGGGCCATCCACCATGAAGAATAAAGAAATGCTTTGCATTGGTGATGATCTCAATTTAATTTATTATTTTTCAACATTTTCAATGTGGCTGCACATTTAAGCCCCAGCTGTGTCAAGCAACCAACGCCATTGGGTTAAAAATTACGTTATTTCGTTAAATTGAATTAATAGAAATTAAATAAATAATGAAAAAGGATTGATGACGTCAGTACCTGTTATAATAATAGCAGTTGCAGAAGCACGGTATACTTAACATAAAAGTATAAACAAAATTGCGATCTCTTTTTATCTGTCGGTCTATCCGTCTTGTGTTCTTGTATTTAACGCACATGTCGCAATATTTAAGGTATTTTAATGAAATTTTTATCATCGGGATGTTTCGGCTCAAAGACTTGAGCTGTTGAAATTGGTCCAAATCGAATCACATTTTCGACTTCTTCCCGTATAACACATTGTTTTGTCAAGTCGTTATATTAATAGCTGTTTTAAGCAAAGTGATTTTCTTTGATGGGCATAATAACAATTATAATAATAATAACTTTTTCAATTCTTACTGTCCTTCTGTCCGAAACTTGAAGAAAGTTAAAATATAATTCTAGGATTTGGTACATACATTATCACATCTCGATGCCCTAACAAACGGGAACTTTGAAATGTCCTCCATAATTAATAATACATCGGGCAAGCTTTGGTGCAAATATTCAGCACAACGCGAATAATATTTATAGGTATATATGATTCTCATCTAACGGCACTTTCACAATTCACAGATAAAGTTTGCGATAGTTTTATATTTGCTTGATGTGTTAAAAAATGGCTAAAGTTCGCCTCAAGGCATATGTAACGTGTTTTTTCTCTTTTGATTATTGTATTCTTTACCCTTCAGTAGCATATAACTTATTAAAGTTTTTTACATAACTTTGATTAAATTGTTTTCTTTTTTTCGATGTCTTATCATGTAAATCATTTTCTTGTCCTCTTTTTGGATATATTTATTAAATCAAAACTAAATTTCATTCATTTGCAACGACCGTCCTTCTTTACACGCTAGGATGCTTAAAAAAAAGAATGTCTGTTTTTGAAAACCTTACAAAAGCTTTGAAACAATAAATTGTATAAACTTAACTGAAGGCGAATATAAAATTTCGAGTTTTCATATGATTCTGATTGCGATGGCATGTGTGTGCATTTACGTGTTCAAATGTGAACAATAGGATGAATTGTGTGAAAAGTTATGAAATCAAGGCATAGAAAACTCGTTCATTTCATTGCTGCCGTTATGTCGGTGGTGGTGTTAAAAGGTAAGCTCTCCTTGTTTCAGTTTTAATATGAGGTATTATTCAGTTGAAATTTAAGTCAGTTACATAATTAATTCATAAATCTTTCTTTTCAAATTTCTTTCTTTCAAGTTTAGCTTAAAAAAAGAACAAAACATTTAAGTTTCAAGCGAAAGAATTCAAAGAAAGCGCTAACGAGGCATAAAGGACCAGCATTTCCTAAGATTCTCGCAAAATTTACTTTGCAAAGGTAAAGAGCTTTATTTTATAAATCTCCTACAGAATTTCATCCCGTGGATGTCGTCGTCTCCGTGTGTTCAAGTTTACATCGAAGGCTACCTTCAAGAAATTCAAGTAAATGAGTAGTTCTTCTAAAGTGACCCTTTGCGCTTCCAATCTACTACTACTACTGTATGTTCTTTTCATCGTAATTTCTTTTTACTTCATATTCTAACTCATATATTGGTTGTCTTTCTTCCGCATGTAAGCTATGTTTCTGTTATCCCCGTCGTATATCCTCTAGAATGCTGAGAATAACTTGCAAATTATTTGCTACGGAATTTCTCTTATATTTTTTATTATCCTATGCTCGAAAACACTGTTTTTTTCGGCCAGACTTTAAACTCAAAACATAATAATTATCTATACTTTCGTGCAAGTTCTTTTGAGGCAAACTTACTTTGTGGCTTGTTTCAGTAAAAGTTGCTGAGTTGAAAGTCATAAATGGGCAAACAGATGAAGCGAACAGCGAATAACTTTGAATTTGTCTTATATTTGCTTCCTTGAATGTTTCTCTATCGTCTATAAGTTTGGCTCAATATGCTAAACAGAGTGAAACACAGACATCATCTTTAACAAACAATCCGTGCTTCCGTGGCAAGCGAAGCTTGTGGAAATTTCTTGTTATTTTAATGATTTGCTTACGATCTAAAGTAGTGTTAGTGACACTACATTATTATGTGCAAAACAATGGACAAATCTTTTCGAAGTGTGTTGAGAAACTATCGTTCACACGAACTCAGCGTGAGCTTATTACTTTTCTTAGTCGAAAACAATAATTTGCCGGTGGTTTGCTGATTTCAAGTAACGACGATGCTAAAGTAGAGACATCAGAAAACGTTGAAAAAATTCTTAAGGCAAAAATAGAACAGAAATTTTATTCAAATAAAACGAATGTTTTTCAGCCGTAACTGTCAAGAGCACACGTATGCTTCATCAGAACTATGTGACGACAACACAAATGTAACGTCTTGTAGCACGTAAATAATAAAAGAAAGGGAATAAGTTTTAGCCGGGCAAGGCATTGCAAATCTTCTTGCACACCGTCTTCTCAGACGATTCTTCATCTATTTTTGTAATAAAATACCAAAAATTACAGCTTGTTCTTTGAAAAGCATGCCTTTCATAAAAGTGTTTATATGGTGACCCCAGACGTAAGCTGACGTGGTCCAAATTTAGCATTTCAGCAAGTCAGTTTTCTTATCAAAAGTGTTAGTACTTTTCGCCTATTTCCGTCACAAACCCGTAAAACATAGATATATAGATAATGCAATAAAAAAGCTTATTTTTAATAAGAACCGTCTAAGTCGAAATGAGGTCCGAAAAAAAGATCTTCGGGATTTTAATTGAACGCAGTTACTTTTCTGGTCAAATTACTGCTGAGGACCAATTTTTATCGTCCCATATGAAAAATTAGACTTTCCGGCAATATTAAGGCTGGCTTTTCATAGGCACGATCAGAAGGGAGGTTGTTCGGCAATTCGTCTTATTCGGCCCAAATTTTGAATATATATTTTAGAAGCCAAAATACTATTTCCCATTTATTATATAAGCGGCGCAAAGACGACCCAAATCGATGCGTTTTCAAAAGTGTTTGTTCCTGGACCGAAATGTGAATGATGTGATGAGTGATGAATATTCCGAATTTCGTCAAAATTTCCAAAAAAAACTAATCTGTTGGTTAAACACAAAAATACTTGGGCAAACATCAGAGGAATAGATGGACAGACATGGTTCAGAAAATCATTCTGAATCAATCGGTATATTAAAAAGTTAATGTATCGCAAGGCCTTCTAAATGTTGCATAGATCCGCATAAACTTAATCCACTCTCTACCATTTGCGGTACAAGGTATAAATATTTGGCCGGATTATTCATATGCAAATATTAGCAGAAATATTTGTTTCCAAATTAGCGGTACTGTCACAGACATCGATGTCCAATTTTACATCATAAATGTCATTAGTGTTCCAGCTTCGCTTTTGTGCGACTCAAAAGATAATTTTTTTCGGAAATTTTGTTTGCGAAATGAAATGAGATGAGACTTGGACCTACGCATGCGACCAGGAAGCAACCAAGATCAATCAAGCGAATATCGTGCAGAAGGTGAGCCAAGATTGGAAAAACTGTGCCAAAATCGCTGCTGAAATCAAAATAATGTTAACAGTTTTCTTCGATTATCGCGGTGTTGCGCATCCCTTCCCCCGGGCCAAATTTTTGCCGAGGAATGTTATTTGAGTTTGAGAATTACTTTTTAGGGGGTGAAATAGCTTAAGATTAACAAAAAGGAAAAAGTTAAAATGGTCTTACATTTTGGACGCAGTATTTTGGCGCAAGATAACATATCCAAGGCATAAGGATACGATGTTTTGGAAACGTGCAGACGAACGACAGCATAAATTAGTGGAATAAGTTTCTTAGGCGAATTAACATACATATGAATAAAATATAAAGCATAGTCAAAATTATGAAAAATAATAAATTTAAAATCCAGTTCGCTTTTCTAAGAAACCTTTGAGATCGTGGCTTCGTGGCATTGCGGTTTCCGCAAAAAATGCTTTGCGATGGAAAAATCGATTTTATTCACACTTTTCGAAATAATGATTAGCTAATTATCTAAGCTTTCAATACATTCCGGTACTTGGCTTTGTCTTTGTAAAATGTTAATTGCCAAAAGTACGCTTTAAAAGTGCCTGTGTATGCAGTATTCCCTTATCCCTCGTTCTGCCTTTAAGCAGATATCCTCTTTTCAATATTTCCCTAGTCGAGAGAAAGAATACTAATTTTTTTTCTTGTTCGAACTTATTTAGACATCTTTGAACTCTTTAATCTTCTGAAAAGGATGAAAATCTCATTAAATACCTTTTATTTCACACGCTTTACACTGCACAATTTCACAAAACATTACCTTTGAAAAAGTGCATGCTATAAAGCAAATTTACTTGAAGATAATAATTGCATGCTTTCAGACCGTAAATCTGCAAAAGCAACGTATAAATGCGAGTCGAATAATATATAGACGTTAGGAAATGAAAGTATGCTATAATAATTGTGCTTTAGGTTTTCGAGTTTATCTAACTTAATGGTATTTTTACATCTTTTTTTTTCTTTTAGCTGTACATCCATCCACCTGCTACAAAAATTTAAATCCTCGAGCAAGATGTGCATAGGATTTAATTTTCTTTTCTTTGATAAGCTTTAAAACTTTAACTTTAGTAAAGTTTTTTTAAATACCTTTGGTTTTGCTTGTGAAACTTTCTTGGCATGAACGAGATAATGCGCTGAATTTCAGTTTTTTGGAAAGGCTTTGCACATCAGGCTAATTGAGCATCTCCTCGATGAAATGTCTAAATGGTGGATAAGGTTTTAAGGACCTTAAAGAAATAATATTGCAAGGCCACTCGTAAATTGTTTAGATTTTGAGCAAAACGTTTTTTAGATCGACGACCTAATGAACAATGTTTTGCGAATTTTAACTGTGAACGAACCCTACACTACTTATGCTGCAAGGGTATGTTAAGTTTGCGCGGACGTATGCACAGTATGCAAAAGCATACCGATAAGCTTGTCTATGCGTCTGTCCATCTTGTTTTCTTGTGTTCAAGCTATAGGCGCCAGTTTTGGAAATATTTTTATGGAATTTGTACACTACGATGTTTTGGCCCAACGACGAACTATGTTGAAAATGATGCGGACCGGACCTTTATTTCAATCACTTCTCATATAACGTCATTTTATGAATAACTGTGGGACGGCGTAGGGTATTTCATGGCGGGCCACTATAATCTTTTTACTTATATTATTTCGACCTCGCGAAAGTGATTGATTAGTAATCTCTCACTACTACTTGCAATTTAGAAAATTAAAATATCCGTAAATAATGCAAACATTAATGCAACAGCGCAAATACGCCGAATAATTCAAACAAAACTTAATTCGAATTCTTTTTCGTCAATTCTAACGAGAAGATAAGGACTTTGCCACAATAGCTATTGTCTTGTCAAAAGTGGAAATACTTTATTCTACCAGCGAAACAACATGCATTTCGTAGTGGAAGAGCGAAATTTTTTTTGACTTTTTTAATTTTTATTATACATAGAAGTACATGTTTGGCTTTTTGGATTAATTTTTGATCTAAATGCAATATTTTTAATTTTGTCAATTCTTTGCTTCGTAACTCTTGCTCTTTTTCATTGCAAAAATTTTTAATCTTCACTAAGCGAATGACATTAAAACGGTCCCTAACAACGCACGTGAGGAGTTTAAGCAATTTTTAAAAGTTTTTGCAACAAAGTTTATTTGCTTTCACAAGTTTATTCACACAAGAACATACGTTCAACACTTACAGTAGGATACATGTGCAAACGTATCCTTGGTATGACCTAATTTGTACATAAACTAAATAAACTGCATTTGTTAAGCTGATAGACATAAAAAATTAGAGACCATCACACACATCGAAAACAAAAATTTCAACATCCCCTCGCAAACAAGTTAACAAAGTAAAATTTTTGTCTTGTTTTTTTTTTTTTTTGGCTTGGCACACATGAACACCTACAGACAAACGAGCCGGTCGGTCCTTCTTAATGGCTTTCAGACAAATGAATTTAATGCAAACTCTAAACATATATGCGGTTTTAGCGGTTAGATAGCAATTTGTTGGTTCTAATGCCACTGTTACGCATGCTTTTTAAAGAAAATTAGCATATTTCGTGAATAAAGCATAAAATTCTTGTTTTTAGGATATTTGCAGAGCTCAAGAGTTGCCATCCACCGCAATTCTTTTGTCCGTGAAATGGAACTTATGCGAACTAACTTAGATCTTTTTTTTACATGTTAGAATTCGTTCTTTTAATCTGGTTTCCATTTGTTTTAATATTTCACATATTAAAGTTTTTTCTTTCATCACGCGAAAAGTCCATTCTTGACCGCTAAAGTCTTTGAGTAGATTTAAAAGGCTTTAAAACGCATTATTTACCATATATAAGTTAGCCTTGTTAATGGATTGTCGACAGACACTCAGCATGGTTTTGCTCTTGAAGTGATATACTATTGACAGCTCTATATGCGCTGCAATTAGTAGCACAATATAAAATTAACAAAAGAAATTATTTTGTATCAAAAAGTTTGTTGTTGTTCGGAACATTTTCCTTGATGCGGCTTTGCGTCCGATGAGCCTAATTTTCAAAGCTTGTTTTCGAAAACACATCAGTTATTTCCAAAATCGAATGCATCGAATCCATCAGTGACTTTGTTGTGCAAAGTCATTGTTCACGCATTCTGTACTTTGCGTATAGTAACAAAAATGAGTACACGTGAAATTAATTCGCCGTTTTCATATAATTAAACAAGTAAGACATTATACCCGGGCAAGGTCTACATGTAAATACCCTACATCACTTAGCCTAATGCAATAAAATATTAATAATTATATCTTGTTGTCATGTAAAGACTTAATTCTGAAGAGAACGCTTAGATAGGATGGCATGATCTACGTGATCTAAATCTGCTAGACTTTTTTTTTATGTCAAACTACTCTTGTAAACACATTTTCACCATAGAATATTAAAAATTAAACTATGTTTGTAAAGGCTTTCTTCCCCTGGTTACCTTTGTATGACATGGGCTTCGAAACATTAGTCCATTAGGTGCTATCCCAAAAATAGGCCGATGTTTGTTTCCAAGTTTGATGCACTCACTTTTACGTCAATTTACTACTTTTATCATAAAACAGTAAAAATTTAACCTTTTCATGGGAAGGGTCCCAAGAGAGGGAATTTAAAAAATTGCCCAATCGGATCCAAATTTGTACAGCAATTTAGCTACGCTTTTTGTCGCGAAATTGTAACGTTTATGAATTTTTTTTTACAAAGAAATTTTTTTTAAATAAGGCGAAATGATCGTAAAAGCAGTCCAATCGAATTCATTTTCAACGGCGTTTCTCGTTAGGTCGCAATACATCAATCTCTCAAATTTTGGAAAGATATCTCATAATGTTGCGACACAAAAATTCATCGATATACATTAAACCGGTAGAGAGACAGTCGGACAGACGGACGGACAAGCTCACGTCATTACAGAGATTTATTTTGAATCGATGGGTGCAATAAAATGTATATCTTTGTGTCACAAGCATCCGCACAAACTTAGTAAACTTTGTACCGTGAGTGATATAAATCATTAAAAGTCGACTGAATATGTGGACGGCTGGTACCTTACCTTAGTGTAATATTCTGTATAATTGGACGCCGAGCATCCCTTTTGTCCTTTTTCGAAAGTTTTGCGACAAGCGTATGCTAATTAGTATTAACCTTCACTTATAGCCAGCCACCCATGCGCTACATTCACTTTTCAACTTTTTACTCCTAATCGATCGAGAAATGCTTGTGGAAAATTTCACCTTGACCTATTTTGGTAGAAAGAGCACTATGCATTTAAAATTTCGGTAGTTCCAGTGTGTGTGTGTATGCGTACCCCGTAGATTTTTAGTGTTGATGTTCGTTATATTTCCATTGGTTATGCAAAATAATTTTTAAGTCGCAATTGGGAAGAGAGAATTTGGTCTATCAAATTTTAGCTCAGTAAAGAACCGTACAAAACAAACATTAGGTTATTGTGATCAATGAAAATGCAAATCACTTCACTATTTTAGTAAACTTTCCCATTGGAGTTGTAAGAACGTTTGGGATTATCGACACTTTTTAGGGCAATGTCTTATCAATACGCAAAATCATTTCTTTTTTTTTTGCAATTTGCCTTGAAACTCATTAAACGGCTGGCTCTGGGTAATAATAAAAAAGAGCGTATAATTAATTAGAAGCTTTCTTTGAAGGTATGTGAGCTTTTTGTGAGCTGCATTAACAGTGCGGGGAGCAGTACTCGTACGTATTGAAATACAATATTCATCTGGGTATTGGCCCACAGCTTGCAAATAAATTCGAACACAGAAAGATGAACAGAGAGATATAAAATTCTTAAAGTATTTGTAACGTAAAAAAAGAAAAGGGAGGAAATTAGAAAAAAAATATATATTGACCTTGTTATATATAAGTATATGCACATATTAAGTATGTATGTAAGTACATGTACATATTGTATTAGAAATATTTTAACATAGATGAATATGTAAGAAGCCCCCCTTCTCGCTAGATACGGTATAAATAGTTTGTTTTTCAAGCTCTTCCTCTTTTTTTTCATTAACTAAAAGCAAGAACAAGCAATTGCGGACTTTTTATTTTACTTGCTTGCTTGGTACCATTTTGATCCCTGGTTTCTATATGCTTTTTTCGCAAAGAGGTTTTTAACGCAAAGACGATTATAATTTTCGTCTAATGTTACTCTCGAGATGTTACATGTTTATCATCAATAGAGTAGAGGGTCGAATTCGTTGCTTTCGAAATGCACATCGCAAATATTGATTCGTTACGTTAAACGAATCTCTTTGCATTCATGCGTTTTTTGTGCATACACTTATCTGCTTGCATCTGTATACACGTAGTTCAATATGTGCACGCATATGCAACGAGAAGCAACATCCTTTTTATTTACAAATCAACTCGTTTCAATACGATTGCCCTATATAGTAATTTATCATATTACTGGTAAAGTTGCGATTTCGTTTTTTCTTCTTTTTTCCCCTTTGCGGGACTGTACAGACACAAAAAATATAAAAGTACACAAAGTACTTTGAACTCACTTTTGCAAATAAAATATCGAGGTCACAATCGAGCTGCTTTTAATCTCGCTTTTTTGAAAGAATGATAACATGCATACCTCTTATTATTATAAATTGCTGTACTTTGCACTTTGGATTATAATGGATTGAAAAAATTAAATCTGCAAAAAAAAAAAAAGAAAAAATAAGTATAACAAAGGTACAGAGCAATATGATTACATTTATTATCGATTTTATCTTTGCGCCTTGTGGAATAGAAAAATGTTAGCTTTGCTGTTGCTAACCATTGGATAATGAATGAGGTGGAATATTGAAATACAAATAGCATTCAATCTATAAAAAAGCAGAACAAATAGAAAAAGAAACTCTTAATGTTTACAATTAATCAATATTGATATAAATAAATAAATGCACTTGAGTAGGAAGAAAGGAAAGATTGATGAAAAAATCACATTAAAGAAAAGTAAATAAAAGACGAATAGAAAGGAAATAAGTCAGAAGGATAACCTCGATGAACTTGGCTGAACCTTCGCAACGTTTCAATTGATTTGTCATTCCTATGCAAAACTTTAAGTTATGGTTCCATTCGAGCCGGAAGTTTAGGCTTATTATACTCGACATCACTTTTGGCACAAAGGTATTTGAAGTTTGGGCGTATGTGTGCAACACCCGAAGAAAGTGGTCCCGCTGTCCATCTTGTTTGCTTACGCGTGTGTTCAGCTTACAACCCGCAAATTTTTGGAAAATTTGATGAAAATTGGTACACTGACGGTTGGATCGACTCCCCTCTTGCCCGCTTCCTGTCTAACGTCTTATTTTGAAAATATGAATAACTGCAAGATAGTGTAGGATATTTTATGGAGTGTTTTTACTTGCTTTGCGGTTCTTACATATTGAAGCATTTCGAACAATGCTTCGAATCGAAATGTTTGTTTAAGTCGTCCCGAATTTTCAAATTGACTAACAATACATTCAGTTTATAACGCGACATGTGCAATGACAAGATCGTTAAGATCAAAGTTTCGAGTACGTTTTCATCTCATACTTAGGTTGTATTACTCTTATGCATCCGATCTTTTTATCTTCTTCTTGTACACAATTAGCTGAATACCCCCAGGATTGCCTGTTAAATATGCCCAACGTGGGAGACGGGAGGGTCATGACAGTCGAAGTCATATCACAACGCTAGCCAAAATCAAAATTAGATATGCAACGGTGTGCGCAGAAAAGACCGCAGGGGACCCTGGCCAGTTAATCGCGCGACAGGTGATAGCGCATTTTGACCAAGTTACGGAGTCGCGAACTTAAGAAAAATTATATGTTATTTTTCTTCATTTATACAGTCCTTCTTAATTAAGTTACTAAGTGGTAAGTGTGGGCGCCCACATATTATATTATAGAGAGAGGAAAATTTAAAAATTCTCATTCCGTTAGGAGAAGGCGAACTTTCACATCATTACAACAACATTTATATACACACTTTCTTGAACGATGCATGTAAATGGATTTCAAACACAGTTTTAGACAATATATTAGTAACAGGCTCCGTCATAAATTACATAAGTTACTAACCTATGTGATCTGTTCTCTCTTCCTCCGGATTTTGTATGCAATATGGATACTGTTTTCAGTATCTTATCCACGTACGTACGGTGTAAAATGATAATCAGATATGGTAACCAATTCACTATTCCGCACTTAGCAAACGCGGGTAAATTTATCGTTAACCAAGCTCCTAAATTTAATATTTATTGTTCGGGGATTATATGCTATTGTAGTGCACATATACCCGTCTTTATGCATAAGCTGTGTGCTGCCAGCTTATCGCTCTACTTTCTTCTTGCGGAATAAAAATATGTAAAGGCTGCAAAAATTATTGGAAATATGTACATAGGTATTAGGTATATATATATATATATATATATGCACATTTATATTTATATATATACATTTCTAATAATTTTTGCAGTCTTTCTCTACTCTTACATCGTAGGAGAAAGTAGTAACAGCTACAGAAACAGTTTGATAAAGAAAATACAATGAAAATGCTGTAAATTTTTTCAAGAGTTCAGCACAAATTAAACTGGCTCTCGCATTCGACCCATGTGAGCGTAATAATGCTTGCATTCATTAATTTAAAATGCCTTTAATAATATAGGAAGTTAAGGGACCAACAAACAGCGTTTTTTTTTTCTCTTTTCCTAATGCTATTAATTTACAAAGTTTTATAGCAGCAAGCAAGGTTCAAATGCCTTTGGTATCGTTTTTAAATGAGGGCAAGAAAAATGAATTTCATATTTTTTAATTCTATAAAATAATAAGTGAAAGAGCTGCTCATGTTCATTCTTTAATTTCTTTAAATGTTTGCTTATTCCTAGATGAAATTTTCTACAGACAACATGCTTTAAGAACCGTTACTGCTGCCTCTTAAGACAGTTTGAAAAGGTTAATTGAAATGTCTGACCTTAATTGGCGATAGCTATGTTTATTGATCGTTGTCAATCAGTACGATGAGATACTTATGCGAACATAGACATCTTTAACTCTAGTCGCGCAAGTAGCGTTGTTACGTCATTCATGTTGTTTAAAAGTAAACTTTTTGATTGCATGTACGTCCTATGTACAATATTACCTTACTCTTATCCTATTAAGCCCTAGGCTATACATTTCGTGTTTACATATAACTTGTTTGGATAAATAAATGAATTTAAACTGTAAACAAAAACAAAAAGATTTTATTTATTCGCAGAATTCTAGCAGTGACTGAAAGTCACATCGTGGTATGATTCGTTATAAAATACTTGGTAATATGCGGTTAAAAATTTTGTAGAATAAAATTTTCAAAACTCTCAGTATAGAGTCTTACTGAAAGGTCTGTTATCGTACCACTCGTCCTAACTCTTTTAATAAGTTTTTGCTTGAATGACAACGATAAAGATATTAGGTGTAGGTTTGAGTACTTTAAAGTCTGCTGTGGAATGTGCGGCCAAGAAATTGCAAAAGTAAAGAACGATCCAACATCTGGCAAAATAATCAAAGTGTTCAAAGAAGGACCTCATCGCAAATTGTTGGTTCATACTTAACAATTTAACGTGAACCATGTCTGGAGCTGTCTTTCCTTTTTATTTTAATCGTGTTTGTTGCGGCAAAAACTTGAATGAATGGTTTCAATGCAAGCCCAGGCTTTTATTGTTCAGAAATGAAATTCACTAAATTAATTTATACGAGGTATAAAATTAATATTAAAACACGTTTCACCCTTTCAGTGCGTCCATAGACGACGAGCTAACATTGATATACCTAAACGCTTACACATAAAATAGAGCAGTAGAGTTGTATTTATTAGTCAGTAAGCAGTCATGCCAGAGCTGCCAAACATTTAATCTACAATAGTGAGAAATAAAGCAAAAATCTGAAACTTGGTACACGAATCTACCCCATTCAAGTGAAAAGGGTTTGAAAGAGAAAAATTTTAAAATACTGTCGTCAGTAAACCTAAAGTTTTGCAGAAAAAGTTTATTATGAAAGTAGCTTTAATCAACCAATTGAGTCGGATATAGTTAACAAAAGACTTTAAAATTTTTTGGAGTTACTAAAAATTCACTTTTAATATAAATTTCTTTGCTTTGTACAGCTAGCTATACCTAAGTTTTTTTCTCGTAGTAATTGAAATGTAGCAAAAAATATTTTATTATTGGTTTACGGTATGTGAGTTTTTAATTTAAATTTGTCATTTTTTGTTTGCACACACACCCTTTCAGAACACACTTCTAATAGGTTGATTCTTTAATTACGAAAAGCAAAATTTTGCTAACTTTTGATATTCAAATTTTTTCCAATAGAACGATAACTGATTGGATTCAACTAAACGAGAGAAATTTAATTACTAATACAACTTGTAAGGGCATACAAACGTACAAATCTACGTATTGACTTTTATGCAAACAACTAGTTGAACTGAAAGTTTCCGTCCTTCTCCTCCTCCTCCTCCTCCTCCGTTCTCTCTCTCTCATCATCACTCTATACGGCAAACAATTCAAAAGCCCAGCCTTTGTCCTGTCTGGTAAAATTGGCTTAATTTCTTACCGGAAATAGAAGCATAGATGTAGTTGCTATTGTCGCACATAGATATGTCCATATTTACCCAATCGAATGCTTAAGATTTTAAAGTTATTGTAGGAAATTATTAACGGTTAGGTTGGCAATACGAATATGTGTCCAGCAATCAGCATATGCACTACTACTACGTAAGCAAAAGAAAATTGTATGAATTCTGCCTGTGCGTAACAGGAAGATGAAAGTGTATTGAATTCATTACTTCTTTCGTGCTAAGAAAAAAATTTTACTCATGCCATAAAGTATTTAAATTTTTCCGCAATATATATACTTCACGAGGAACATTCAAACAATGAACAATGAACCCTAAACCTACCGACACTTAATGTGTACTTATGTATATTTGACAGGAGACGAAGAAGCCCTCTTTACCAAGACTACATGTCGGTGAGCTTGTTTATTTATTTACTTAAAGGGCGTAAAAATCAGAAATTTTAAAAAATTGTTTTTTTCTTCATAAAGACGTAAACCTTTCTTATTGCTGGCAGTAAACGATTGCTATTTATGATCATGGAGCCAGATGATTTATGATTCCAGTGGTTTTATAACCGAACTATGTTAAAAATTCTCTTCTACGTGATATTTGCATATCTTAAAAGCATGCCTTTATTGTGAGAAATTATAAAAATAAGCAGATTAAATAAAAATGAAAGAAAAAGATTTTTTAATTTACTTAATAATTCAAATATTTGATGCTCAATCTTTTTGCAAATAGTTGGATTCTGGAAGATACATTTCCAATATTTAGGTCTCTCAAATATATGGTTTTGTTTTTCTTTTCTTTTTTTTTTTTTTGCAAAAGTTCAAGGTGTACTTCTTATACCTACTTGTGTGTCTCAAGAATCTTCGCCAAGCCTTTTAGCTAACTTGAACAAAGAGTGCTGTCTGAATATTTGTTTATCACTCGATATTTTCTTTACAACTATTTATTGCAGGTAGATCGATAATGTTGCAGAAAACTTCAAAAGCCGGAGACAGTTCATAGTTGAGTGACATTGAGTAAATTTGATCGAGTAAACTCGATGGCTGCAGGACGTTTGCAGATGTGGATAAAGTATGCACTTTTCTTTGATCGTAACATTGCTTTCAAGTAACATATTCAAATAATGGTCGAGTTTATTCGATGACGGGAAAGGTAAATCAGATCCAACGGATTTTGATTTCACGAAATCTTAAATATAAGTTCTTCAGGGGTTCAAATGACTTCTTCGAGGTTCTTCCGAGTATTGCAGAGTTGTATGAAATAATATATACATTGCACAAATGTTATGTAAGCCAAGGCAAGAGGTTTTAAAGCCTTAAATTTTAAAACGGGGTACGTTTAGAATTAATTTTTCTATTCGTAGCAAAAACCTTATAGAACAAAGCATTTATAATCTATTTGATGTATGCCAGTGCTTGAAGAACTTTCACGTATTCAAGCGGAAGAAGAAAATGTTTGCTGTAATGTGTTGCAATAATTGTAAATCTAAAATGTATTTGATATGCTGTAGGCCTTAAAAGCAATGAGGTGTGATTGCTTTTTTAAATGTGGAATTTAAAGTTGAGTGCGTTAAAAGTATTGAATCCTAATTGATTTGTATTTAAGGCATTGTGTACACTATGAAATAACAGTCTAAGACTTGGAGCGGTTTTTTCATTGTTTGCTTACTTCTGCCTGCTTCAGTTTGTCGTTGATACTTTTACAGCCTTGAAAATTGCAAAAAGATGAAAATAAAACAAGGTTTGATTAACAAAAAACTTCAAGTGTTTTTACTTGAAACCTATGGTTATTTGTTCGGTCTACGAAAGTTGAGGTAAGCTTTTAAATTGTTCAGCATAACATTCTGGGTTAAACTGCCTATCACTTTCTACCCACTTTCTCCCATCTTTCGTTTCGTGGATAGAGAATTTAGAATACGCTTGAAGGACTGGGAGCCCAGGTCTTTTCTCTTCCCAACTTTATTGAAATACGAGTTTTTAATTCGATTTTTGTGTTCCTTGTATATACAAGCCTACAACTTACACAATAATGTCCTGGCATTACGAATTTTGCAATTTTGTAAATAAATTGCCTATATTGAAGTTCATGTTAGACTCTAGTATATATATGAATATTGCATAAATCTATTGGAAAACGTAACCTTAAGTTTTTGTCTCACTTCGAAGAAATTAACAAGCTTTAGGTAGAAGAAACTTTTGGTGTAAAAAATCTCGTAGGAATTTTCATGAAATGTTGTTCATGTTTGTAAATGACGCTACATTTCCGATATCATATTAGTTGTCTGCGTTTTTTGCCTTGCATCTCACTAATTGCATGGTCATATGCGCGTAGTTGTAAGAGCATATGCGTGAGTTGCATTTGGGAAATAAATTTTCAGCACATACTCACTTCCGACGTACATGAGATGCTTGATGTATTATAAAGTACCAAAGCACTTTGAAACGTCATAAGATATATGCTTCATTGATTCACCAAACAAATGTGACCATAGTGTGCAGTTGAGGATGAAATACTTAAAGTATGTACCTAACTTTTACAACTTGGCACGTTGTGCTTTATTTCCTACGTCTCATGTGGTATTATATTTCAACAGACTTTACCCTTTGCATAAATTGAAAGTTTTATGTATAAGTTGAAAACATTGCAGTAAGCATTAACAATTTTACACTCAGCTTGCGAAACTTTAAATAGGGTAAATGAAAAGTACGTGAAACGGTTCATATAAAGATTTCCTTCTTTACCTAAATGCATAAAATGTTTTACGTCAATTTATTCGCAGCAAGAGTACAGTGTAAGTGTCGATTATTTTATACCCACTGAAGAGAATACGAATAAACCAATGAATTTACTAAAATTAATCCTACTCTGTCTAAATGTATCTGAAGGAACAAACTTAGCTTAAATTTCAAGTTACAATTGAACTTAGGGCGTTGAAGCTTCTTTTTGCAGTTGAGAAAAACAATTAGTCTTCTTTTTCTAATGCTGTCTTAAACTTCTTTCCATTGAAATCCTTTATCGCTTTAATCGTTTAAAAAGCAGTCCTGTTTACTTGAAAATCACATGGAACTCTAATGTAAAACTTTGATGTTTGCCGCGGAAAGTATACTTCATTTCCTAATTTTTTAAGCGCACAGAAGTATGCGCCTCATGAATGCCCGTAAAGCTATCACGTTTTTATTTGTCATCAGCAAAGGGAGCAAAGCGCATATGTTTGTCTATCTGTCTGCATTTTGTCAGGACTCCAGTCCATCTTAAGATTAAGTCGTTTATTTGCAAGAACAAAATTGATCTTAAATCTTTTTTTATAAATAAAAAAAGAATCGATTTGTCTTAAACTCTCTCTGTAAAACTGTAGTGACTTGGAGTTTGGAGTTTGTACTCAGCAAAAATTTCATAATAATAAATTGAAAGATATATCACATAGGAGATATAGAATATGACGTTCGATTGATAAATCGAATACGTGAATCTTTGTTCTATCTACCAATGCTTCTATACATGAGACATAGAGCACCGCTTAGTTGCGGATATGAAGAAACTCGTGGAATATGTACGAATATAAAAAAGATAAGCCTTGGCTGAAGTCTATATAGATTTCATCACAGAAAACGTAACATCTATATAGATTTCGAGTTCATCTGAATATTTATGCAGATTATCATCGAGAATTTTTATTGATGTCGATTTTTTTGGCTTATATTTAATGCGATGGATATGGATTTTTATTTCCAGCACGACAAGGCCACTTGCTACGCAGTTTACGAAAAAAGGGCTACCTTACGTCATCGATTTAAAATGATACCAACTGTTGAAAGATTGCATCGTATATAAACTTTCTAGACAGAACGAACGAAACACCAATCGATATATCTCACTCTCTCACAGTATTTAAGTACTAATGTACCCAAATTTCGTTTTAAATGTCGGGAGAAATAGCGCGATTAACATACAAGTCCCTCTTAATCATCGTGAAACAGAACTCTTCCAACCTTCAGACAGAGCCTTCAACTTATACAAAAGCGTCGTGCGATATTTTTTTCTTTTTCGAGCTCCTTTAACCATTCTTTCGTCTCCCCCTGCGATCATACAACTGAAAATGGAAGAAATTAGATCTTATCCATCTTTGAAAAGTCTTGCATTTCATGAGAGTACATTTTTTTAAAAGCATCAAATTTTTTGTTGCTTGTAGTGTTCCTCGCAAATTTAAATAGTGCTGTACACAATATATTTACAATATGACGCTACATCTACATTGTTTATGGCAACATATTGCAGTGGCACACGGTGCACCATTAAGTACCCTACATCAATTCCCTTAATAGTGTTATTCATAAAAAGGCTAAAACAAGGGACTATATGGGCAGGGATCAAGAAGATGGTCCAAATCATTTTCGATAGCGTTAGTCCTTGGCCCTCATCAAAATATCTGAAAATTTGTGGCATTTAGGTTAAACACAAGAAAAAGAGACGGACAGATGGAGAGACAAGCGTTTAGTAAAAGGTGCGTTTGTTTCAAGTCCTTCTGGGTGCTGCATAGATACGCACAAATTTAATATCGCCTTGTACCACATGTGATGCATGGTGTAATTGAGAATTCATAACTTTTCTGAGAATTCATAAATTTTTAAATTTTGTAGAAAAGCACCCTTTTGCTGTTATTAAAGTCGAGCGAAGGGATTGTAAAAAATTTGTGAAATCCTTTTATAAATTTTCTCGTTGTTGTATCGTTCCTTTTGTGTAGATGGATTTATTGTATAAGTGTAAAGCAGAGAATTGATTCATGCTTGTGTGTCAGTATGAAGTAAGTTATGTAATCAAAAGCTATAAGCTTTTATAGCTAAACTGATGGTAAATAACAGAAAGTAAAGTGCAGCTGTCAACAGTGATTCTACGATAAGAATTCATTATATATCAGCTCTACAACATCAGTATGACACGTAATCGAATGTCAATTTTTGTATAAACTATTTTTTGCGGGTGCTTGTGTTCGCTGTGAGTGTGTTAATGAAACTAAAAATTCGCTCAAATCTTGTGTTAGTGTCAAAAAGTCTTTCATATTTTTTCTTTCTTGTCTTCCTTTTTTTTTTTAAATGGAATTCTGTGCTTTTGCCATAAATTTTGTTACTTAATTTTCCTTCATGAAGTATTACTTTGAAGGCACGTAGAGGTATGAATTATACTCGTTAGTAGAGAGAGAGGAAAAAAGAATATTTTATGCGAACTAAGAGAAATTTCTTTTCGCAGTTATTTTACAAATTTTAGTTATCACTTGCGTGTAACATGTGTGTTTGGAATGATGAATATTTTGAGCGTAGATTTTAACCTAAACTTTTTCTTACTTACAAAAAAAAAGAAAAAGTAGCGCTTTTAAATGCTGGTATCGCAAGGCAAGTACTTTTAAAACATGCGTACATTCTTGATCAGATATAATAATGGAATGGATCCAGTGGGGTCAGTGCATCCGGTTATTCAATTATTCTGCTAGTAGAAGGGTTTCTGATGCAGAAGGGTAATGCGGTTACAATCTAAGTTTGGATTACAAAATTTATTTTGTTTGCTACTCGGCATGATGCAGTTGCGTTACTATACATAAAACTTGGCACAAATCTGCCTTCGTTGCACTAACCCGTAGTTTAGTACGTAAGAAAGATTTGCAAGGCGTCACTAGGCTGGTAAAAATAACCAAAAGGAAGAAAAGATAAAAAATAAGAGCCAATGGCGCTTTATGGCGGAGATGTACGTCCATTGAAAGCTCCAAGAAACTATATTGTGTAGATTTTAGCGGAAATAATTTATGCAGAGCCAATGCTCTCAAATGAAAAAGTCAACGTTTTGTTCGACACCCTGTAATACGACTTGCACTTGTTTTGAAGAACAGACGGACACTTATTCAATACATAAATTGTTTACGTACTTTGCAATGATGAGTGTGAGTGTAAATGCTATTAAAAATGTAAATATAAAATAAGAAAATTTCCTTAACAAAAACACAACCCGTTATCCTGGCGCATACAAATGCTTTTGATAAATTGTAGTAAAATATTGATTTAATTTATTAGTTACTAATCAATTCAAAGAAACACGTCAGTGTTACATTGGTGTAAAATGAACAAAGAAACCAATATTTAATTAATTGTATGTGTATGTAATTAACCCTACACATAGAATTCATTCATGCAGCACTCGATGCTCAATGCACGTTCGTAGACGTGTGGATGTTCTCTGTAAAGTGACGATGTTTCTTTAATTGCATAGCTATGCTTAACTATGGATAGTAAACAATCCAATTGTAGGATTTAACTTGGGTTTACACAACCGTAAGCATATAACAGCCTTTTCCAATCATATCCATTCAGGGATACTCAGAAAGTTAATTCAACTACAACAATATAAAAGAATTAAAATTTTATTTATTTTTCTTTAAATAGTTTGCAAAAGTAACTAACTTTAATATAAATATAAATAATAAGAGACAAAGTTGTTGAACTTTCTCCCCTTGAATCTTGAATGTAGAAAATTATATAAAGTGTGCAGTTATCGTTTCTTAGTAGTTAATAATGTAGCTAACCCTCAATGATATCGTTACATTGTCTTCATCGCATTTAACCGCAACACTTGACATGCTTTCTTGCTTTTTGCTTCTCTCGTCAATAACATTTGTATACAATGCATTTCATTGGCAATAATTTCAAAGCAGCAAAAAGTTGGCTTCGACTTAGGGGAAATCATGGATAACCACCATTTCGAACCGAAATAAAAACATTTGAAAGCATTTTTTTAAAGTTAAATCGATTTATATAAATCAATGTCGATCGAGAGAATTTATGAATTTATGAATAAACTTTTTATATGCTAGGAAGACAGTTGTTATATGTTGTAAGTTATCGATAAAAACATGTTCAGATTACTTATAATGCGCTACAGTCCTTTACTTAAACGAGTCGCGACTATGGTCTTCAGTTAGCAATTTAAAAACTCATCTATTATAAGATCTCCGCTTATTGATATTTCCGCCCATAATCTATGTCCTCTATAACGTAAGCGAGTTGTCAGTCTTTTCGTATATTAAGCCCACATTTTCTTTGCTTTTCAAATATCGCAACGCTCTCTTGACCGTAGTTTACTGTTGCTCCCCGTAATTTGAACCTTGACAACAGCTGGCGCTGTGTGAACCCATTTCTGATACGGTAAGGTTTACACTTCTTCGAAATATTTCGTTGAAGCACGTGTCAGCCAGGGGTGTACGCGACCAACTGACCTAGCGTATTACGTTAATCTAACAGGTACACCCTCTAAGGTTCATTCTCTTCTTTCTTTAGTTAAGCCAACCGCGTTGCAATCTATACGCGATTAACAACGTTTCTTAAGCTTAGGGGAAGCAACAGAAGTGAAAGAAGAAAAGATATGTTTACGTACTACTCCTACTTAAGTTAACAATCTGAAGCGCAGGAGAGGGAATTAACACTAAAATTACGCACAAATCGAAGAAAGCGTGGTGGCTCATATACGACTAAAATCATTTAGCTTAGTAGTTGCTAAGGTATAATTAATGTTTGAGCATCAGAGGGAGTTTCTTTTATAGGTTGTATTGAGTCTGACGTTGAAATTGGATTGTAAACGTCATCGAATTTTTAACTTAGAAGCCTGAGTGGGTTAAACGATTTATCGTTTGGTCTACATAGACCAAGTTTTATGGGGTAAAAAATCCAAACGAACGGACAAGAGCACAATTGTGTTCAACAAGGCTGGCACATGTAGTGCTATTTATCAGCTGAGCTAAAAAGCTGATGCCTGCGATGAATCTACGTTTCTCCAGTGAAGATAAAGCTATGAAAAGTAATCTGTTTCAGTGTGATGCAAGAAGGTTCCACTGCCAATTTTTTAGCGCAGAAAGTGACAATTGTTTGTGGACTGATTCAACTGAACGACTGGAAGGAGCCAATGCTACGGAAGCATATCCCCACGTATGGATATTGCAATTCTTTCGATTAGCGTTTTAAAAAGCCGTGTGCAGATTTAGCCTTTTGATATTGAGTTGAATGTGTAAATTAAAATAGAGCTTAATGTCAAATAGCAACCTTATATAAGGCTACCTTTTCCAGCTTATACGAGTCGGTAAAGTGTCCTCTACAATTCATAAACTTCTTCTTAAGAATGATAGGTTTGTGCGTTTAACGTTACAAAGTTGGTTGAACGCCATGTAGTAATGTGGCTGAAGTCTAATTGAAGGTCCACTTGGACCAGTCGTCAGCATTGAACTGCACATCGTTAATATATAAATCGAAGTAAGCTCGATCCCATATGACGGCCTTCGAAAAGAATAAAAACTTATCCGTTATAAAGTCAAAACCCAGTGGTAAAGGCTTTAATAAGTAGCTGAATAGAACCTAAATTACAATTTTCTTCTTCTTCTTCTTATTTAACTTTTTTAAAATCAAAAAAGTATAAATCCAATACATGTTTTCATCACTTAAGAAAAATAATTTGTTTTTCTTCTTCAACAATTTCTCGTTCGTTGTTCTGATGTTTACAAATGCGAGAACTAGAGAAAATTTTATATGTGAATATTTTTATTTATCTTCTGTTCTTGCGTGTGAGTGCGTGTGTGTGTGTGTTAAAGTTAAGAGTTGGTAGCCGAAAGCAATCTACATATGTAGATCAAGTTGTTATTGTGGTTATATCTTTATTTTTTTCCTATTTTTTTTTTTTTTTTTTTTTTTTTTTTTTTTTGTTTTTGTTTTTGCAATCTTGCTTGCTCTAGAGTAGGACATGACAAATTTGTTACCCGTAGCAATTTATTTTGACATATTTTATAGTTTTTGTCTTTCATTTATTTGGAAAAAAGAACATAGAAAATATAATGAAAAATCCAAGTTTATGCAAAAAATAAAAAAATTAATCGAAAGCCAAATACGAAGCATTTTTTTTTTTTTTTTTTTGCAGCCACCAAGTAACAAAAATCATTGAGCAACTTAGAAGTGTGTTCCGAAAACATAAAACCGTGCATTCCACATTGAATCTCCAAGTTCCTTGATTGTGCCGTGTGTCTTGGTAATTCCAATTCATTGCAGTAATATGACGTTCGCATGTAACAAACGGTGTATGTGCTCTGCCAAGAATGATATTTTTTTTTGTTGCTGAAAATGACCAAATTTGTGGATAATAAACAGCATTAACACTAGGTATTGTTTTTCGCATTTAGCCAACTAGTTCTTGTGTAGAAGCATGTAATGTTCAATCCCGTCCTTATTTCCAAAAGAATAAAAACTAAATTTTTGTACTTGAGTGGGCGACTATTTCCGTTTTTCTAGAATACATGTTTGAATTTTTATCGTATGTCTATTATAGTTTACAAGTAATGACCCAAAAAGCAAAAAGCAGAGGTGTTCTCAGTTTATGTCGCACTGTCGCCGTATCATTTGACAATTTTACCCAGTTTCCACAGCGATCAGCGCGCAAAAACAGCCAATATTTCTGGCAAGTTTGATGGCAGTAAATTTGTGTTTGCGGTAAGGAGAAGGCTTAGAAAGTTTAAATATTGGTTCAGCTCACGGCTCGTGAACGAATTATTAATTGTGATACTGCCTTTATGGGTCTGAAATTTATGAAAAGTGTACACCGTTGTTGACTGTATCTCTCCGCCAAATTTTGGGCGATACGGGATTCCTTTCCCACTGTAAGACTATGAGCCTACCTATAGTAGGATTCGTTAGAAAAGCGAAAAGCGCTAATACTGACATCATAACTAATTGTAAATGTATAATTATTTTTTTACAATAGAGTGAAAGAAATTTATTCTGAAATGCAATATAAAAAAATCGAAAAGTTTAAATTTAAGATTCAAATACACCTCAAAGGCATTGGGACAACCGTGCACAGATGGAGACCAATTTTCTACAGACCGCCACCTTTCAAACACTGTTTGGGAAGGCATCATGTGTTTTTTGCTTGACGCATATATATCCATATACATTGAATAAATTCAGCCTCGGTATGTTATTCGGCCATTTGTTATTCTAGTAGGCTTGATATGTTTTTGGTTTGCCGACAACATTTATATTTGGTAAGAGAAAGTCTTCGTGGCTTTGGGGCCACATAGCGTTAATAATACTAACCATACTAAGCCATATTAAATAAGTAATTAATGGCCGTCCGTAGGTAATTGGAAAAGAAATATTGTGGCATCGAGAGTGATCGCGTTTCGCACATCAGCAGAAATTCTGAAACCCTTTGGTATATTTTAGGATATCATGAAAAAATACCCGTTTGGTATGGTGAAAATGGTTTCTCAAAATCAGTGGCATGCGTACAGTTTGCTTGCTTCCGCATTGGAAATTTCCATGTTAGAGGCGCCGTACGATTTTATAGACGAACCGTTGATAAGGGCGAAAGAATTGTTGTGAAAAATTGACAAACACCCGGAAATTTCATCTTACAACACAAAGGTTGACCAAGAATCGTTTTGAACCGTTTGTCAAAGGCTGGATACAAAACAAGCCTGTTAATTAGATCCCATGTGATGAAAAATCGAACGGATAACACTTCCAATATCAAGTAGCTACTAAGGCAAAAAAAAAATCGAGTCGTTTTTCAATGATGAAAATTTGGACACTTACCACAATACCTTGTGAAAGAGATAGTTGTGAAGCTGCATAAGGGGTGGAAAACTCCAGTTTGGGACTTCGTAAGCTGGAAGTATTTTCTAAATATTTTTAGCATCGTTAATATTGATGCATTATCGCTCTTAGAATCCCTCTTCATATATATCTGGTAAGTATTGTTGGGGTTGACCTTAAGTGAAACACAGTGTTCCCAGTTTGCCGGTGTAGACTGTCCAGTATCAGCAATCGCAAGAAATATTTGATCGCTCTTTAATTGAAGGGATTAGTCTTTTCTATTTAATTTGCAGTTTAACGAATCAAACCCAAGAAGATCTCTTGCTCTTGATGCGCGTCAACAGCAGCAAATCTGCGTACTAAAAATTTCGGTTTAGATTTATATTACATTAGCACATACATAATATATAAAAATATGTATATACACCAGCATATAAATATATATTCAAAATCTATATCCCATAGTCTGTTCAATAAATCTATAATGGCAGCAGTGTTTGTGCTTGTGCTGACATGCACAATTTATTATTATTTTTATTTTTTTTGTTTTTATTTGTGGTTTTCCATTTTCAACACTTTTGTAACGCATCGTTTAACATTCAGCACAAAAAACTATCATCACAACTATACAACGCTTCACAAAAAAATGCCTTCGTACTTATGCAGACACCGTGGGAAAGTTTGTAGAGACAACAAATGCATATACAAACCTCGTTTGGCTGCAATAATAACTGCAATAAGTAACTGCATCGTGTCACTAAAGCGAATATTGGAAATTCAGTGAGAGAAAAAATGCCTTTACTCGTAAATCTGAAATTCGTTTTCGAACTTGAGCAGTTTTCGCAGTCAATGAGTCTCTTTTGCACTTACTTTAGAACTGCTTCAGTGCCTGCTTGCAATGTAACCGTAAAAAGAAGGTAGAGCTAAGACAAAAGTTAAGTGTTTTAGTGATTCCATGGCTTACCCATATCTGTGGCAGTGTTCCGCTAATACAACGCACTTATCAACTGGCTAGACAAAAATTGTTTCACGTAGTTTTGGGTGTTGTGTGTATTTCGCTCAGGAGCGGATAGTAAATGTTATGAGCATGGGCTTGTCACTGATATTTTTGCTTTTCTGAAAAATGGAGGCACACCAGCTTGGCATGGGAGCCTATCACACGTATAAGATAGTAATGGGTAATAAAGAATTCGACCCAAACCGGATGTAAATCGTTTCTGGTTTTAACTTTTCAATAATATTTTATTTAAATAAAAGTAAAAATAAAAAAAAAAAGTCAATGATTTATATTATTTTTTCGATGGTTGTCCAGCCGTTCACCGCATGAAATATACTTAACGCTCTTAGGAATGTGCACAAAACATGCATAGACCGCATATACAGGGTGTATGTGTTATTTGATAATATGTCGACATTAAAACTAAGCCTAAAAGCGCAACAAAATTTTTACACGACGTTTATTAAAAACATGATAATAATATAACTCACTGATAAGACTTCCCTCAGCAGCACTAGGGAACTCAATTCGGGATTCGAAACAACCGTACTAAGTGGACCAAATGGTCTTTGTTCAGGCTAGTCATTGCGATTTCTATAGCATATTGTATGGGAATACTTGTTGATTGTTCAATTATAATTTGCTTAATAGGGAATTAAATTCCAGGAAATTAAGCCATACGTTTGCAGCGGTACATGTGGTCATAAAAATTGCCAGTCACGTAATCTTGAGTTGTGATGATTTTGGGGAGGCTAGCGGGAACATATATTATCTGTTACAGCAGTCCCGAGTTTCACAGTTGTTCTAAAGCAAAGATAAACCGTCTTCTGAAAGAAGTTTGCTCGCAATAAATCTCTTATAATGCTTATAATTCCTGCCTCGACAAATGAGAACTGGAACTTCTTCAGTACAATGAAACAAATGAAATTTCTGTAGCATATGAGCACAAACAGTTGACATTTCTCAACTGATCATTTGTTTCTCTAGGTAAGTTGACACACGCGCGACATTTTGTACACATCATGCTCTAAACCTCGCACATTATGTTTTTCTAGAATCAACAGGAAATCAATAGACAGTAGTAATCGAAAGCGACGATAGTAGTCGAAAATCTCCACCGCAGCAGTGTTACGAACGTCTTTACGAAATATTAACTTGAACGGCATGAAGTAAAGGTTCCAGACTATTGAAAATATTGGCAAGTGATGACTCGCTCTTTGTCCTCCATTTTGCGCGCTCTCGATTGTAAACCAAGCGCTAAGAGGCGAAATATTGATACATAGGCTTGGCGGACTCTTACGCAAAACTTAGAGTTTTAAGAATGAGCCGCCGATATAGAAGTTTAACAAAGCCGATGTTTAATCCTGCCATCTAAAAGCATATTGGAATACCAGCAGCAAATCAGAAAGCCTCTTATCTTATTCGCCGACAAGCGAAAACTCGTAGAGCGACGTTTTGAAAGTGCTACTGCCATAATGCATATAGAATAGCGTCAATTTTATAAGCTAAGCGAAAGTATGGCTCCATGTCCTTGCCTTGAATCGTTATTACTTGTTACGGGATGATTTGAATTTAAAATACAATTTAATGACTACAGAGAGCGCTAATCATGGCAGGAAAGCCAGCAAAACGGCGCTATAAAGTTCACCTTAATAAGCTGTGCAAATATCGCACTAATCCGATGCAATGGCGAGAAAAACAACTATCACAATACCAGTATTCGATCGGTCATAATATTCGTCGTAACGAAGTCGTTTAGACCACCATGCAATATGTCCAAGTATCCGTAGTTTCTAAGCAGAATAAGTTTAGTTTGGCGAATGAATGGCATGTGAAGAGCTCATTAAGGAGAGTGGAAAGACAAAGGAAATGTGGAACGAGCCTTGTTGTGAAAGGCGCAATTTTCACGTCTATAATCAGTCTAACCGGTCTAGTCGCCGGTTACCTTTGCCAATGTTCTTCATTGCCGCGAGTATAAGAAACCTTAGTCAAATTGCTGCGGCCGATCTATTTATACCTGCAATACTAGTAGATAACTAGTGGTTTTGTATACACGTATTGTTGGTAACGAGACGCACTTGAAATGATTTAAAAATAAATGGACTTAGACGGCAAAACACGTTGGAATACTCAGCTTTATTGAGTAGGAAAAGCTTGCTTTGAAAATGTGAAAACTTTTTCTTTACCTATATTTGAATATTCCTTCCTTCTCGAGTAAGCTTTGTAGCTTTAATTAAACAAGGAGTACACTCCATCATCTCTCTGTCCGGTACGTTATGCATGATCCCCTGAATATTAGCTTACTGAGTGTTTGCATTCTTTTGCATTAAATATTCTCATCATTTATTTGTATCATGTGTTCAAAAATCACTTTTATTTATATTCTATCGCGTGTAATTTGTTAAACTTTATTCTACTGTACTATGTTTGTAATTTGGTAAAAAAGAAGTCAGAAAATTGAAGATTGATTGATAACACATCGCCTTCATAAGAAACAGCTTTTAAGACCGGGCATACAAAATGTAGAGAATGACGTGATAAGTGAAATTGATTCAGTTTGTGAAAAAGAACAGTGAAAGTTAGCTAAGAGATAAATTTAAGCACATCTCTTTTATATATAAATACACATTTATCTGCGACTTGCAATTTTATTTAAAATTTGCAAATTTTGGCCGCATGCCTGTAGTAAAAGAGCAATGAAATGCCTCGTACGTAGTGTAAACAATAATTTTTCAGTTACTTATTACCTATTAAGTAAGAGTAGTGGAGATTTAAACACGTTTAATAACAAAATGTGAAAAAAATTAGTTCATCTTCAAAGGTTTAATTGATTCGTTTGCAAGGTAGACAGACAGACTTCTTTCAGAAATACATAATTAAATTATTTTGTAAAGAAAATTGAAAATTAATTATTGAAATAAAAAAGTGCGTACAAAGTTAACATTCGTCTTCGCTTAAACGCTAAAACGCGTAACATGTAATGCATCTGCCCACAGAAGTAGACTTGTAATGCACCTATACACAGGAAAAATTAGCAGCGTGAAATCACATACATACAAATGTGTATTCACTTGTGCAGTATTGCGACTTACAAGCATAATTGGATGAGTAACCATGCAGGGACCCGCAGGTCTCTGGGTTGATGTAATAGTAACGACACTATTTGATGGTGGCAGAAATAAGGACTTTGTCCTTCTGTCTGTGACCATCCAAAGTAAAGATCCCCGCCCCATACTGTGACTAATCGGTTCTGGGTATGCCAACGTGGACCCTGTTATGTCTGGCAGAGGCTTTTCTTCAGAATTTGTTAAAACCCTAAAAGAAGCTCATATAACACGACAAAACGATGAGAAAGGCGTTACAATTTCAATACGTTCCCGGTCCAATAACTCGAATTTAGAAAATCAGAATGTATTAATAAATGTTGACGCATTTCTTATGAAAGAAAAGCTAAACTTACTATTCGACGATCATAAAAGTTGTGTTTGTATAACCTGAGTGACTGATATTACGCAGAAACACTTCATCTTGTTATAGGATGGTTCACTTACGAGCTTATTTGTAAATAATGGGACAGATTTTAAAGAGCAACTGAATTTTGTTTTTACAAAACTTTAAATATTTGCTACATTTTGTTTAAAGCAGAAGAAAGATGTATGTGCGAAATTTAATACTTATAGCTTCTGCGGTATTTGGTGCTCCACCTGTTATAAACTTAAAGCGAAATGTGCGAATTGACTCTCAAAAGATTTGAAAGCTTTTTATATCATAAATTTATTAACCCCGCATTTGTTGTTGTACTAGTACTATTGTTATTATTGTATTATTATTGCAATCTTATAAAAGAAGAAGAACAAGAAGTTTTTTATCTGTCTCTTTAAAAATCATACGTATATTGTATCTACATACGCAGAAAGTATAAATATATAATAGTAGAATTTCTTTATTGGTATTCTTATTCGAAGCCATCCACAAATCTTCATGCGATTATGCACGTCTGCGGTATTACGGCGCATTGCATTTGGCTATAGATTTTCGCATTTCGTTCTAGGTTTTCAGTTTTCTCTTTTTTTGATACGACGATGATGGAGTGATAGTGTGAGAGAGATGAGGAAGAGACAGAGAGAGAGGGAGAGAGAGAGAGAGAGAGAGAGAGAGGATGAGAGAGAGAGAGAGAGAGAGAGATTGCGCTATATTGGCTCATCAACTTCGTTTGTTTTATTTACTCATCTTTTCTCCGAGTATTTCATCACTTGACATGGATTCGCCAATAAGTGACGCCTTTTTTTTTTAGATATTACGATATCAGGCTTTTTAAATATTATTCAGTTTTCAGTGAAAATGATTCTGCCATAGTATACTACAACGACTGCTCTTCCTATCACATTTTCGTGGTATACTACTAACATGAAATATTTATATTAATTTTAGATTTTTCAAAAAAAGCTAAATGAATTATTTTTTTAACGAGATCCTGTCTATGTTAAATTCCTTTTCAATTAATTATTATCAAAACGCCAAATAGCTGATAAAAGCTGATAACCATAAAATAGTTTTGTAAGTGGTTTTCATTTATGTAACGGCTGCAACTTTAGACTTTAACTTAATGGATGCTGATTAAACTTATTAAATAAATTCCATATTACGAAATGAAGAAAGAAGAAAATGCCACAGCGGAGAATATTACACTAAGTATTATAATTTAAGATATAGTCAAATAAATATGAAATTTAAATATTAAACCTAAGACGAGCGCCTTTTAAACTTTAGGGCGGAAATTTCTTGCTTGGTATCGCCATTTTTAATTTACGACTTTTATTATAAAATGTGTCCGGAATATTGCTGGGTATTTATTTCATGCTTATTTACTTTTTTATACATAAACTTATGCAACTCGGCCTTAATTACCGCGAGGCGTCAGTTAAACGCTAGAGGATATTTCATATGAACTTTCATATGATCTTATTTTAAAACAATTGCTTCAATCAGACGTTGTCTTCTTTTCTATAAAATCGTGCTTAAAACGAAATCCTGTTAAAGGGAAAATGAAGGCTGCATTTTCTTTCTTTATATATCCTGTAAAGGCATGAAAACATTTTCAAAAATCTACTGTTCAATTATTTCAATTTTAATTAATATTTAATTCATATGTCAAGCATGATAATGCAATGGGGCATAGTTAGTTTCACTGTTTCGCACAAACAGGCCGGGACACAAGAGATGTGCCACGAAATTGCCAGTCGTTAAACCGGGTACATCCGTAGACCTTATCACGTTGAAATTTTGTACACATCTTCCGTTTGGATGACAATACCGCATGATATGGTGAAATTGTTTGTATATTCAAAATCACGGACGGACTATCCTGTTTTTGATATCGGGGCAACACTCGTGAGTTTAAATAGTAGACAAGCAAGTGCCGCCATTCCAGGTTTAATATGCCGGGCGCCATAAAGTGTACGTTTACTTTTTCTGAACAAATCTTTTGATAGGAGGAAATAAAAATGGCTTCGAGAGTAGAACGCTAGTTACGTTAATTCTAAACTACATAAAGCGGACGCTGCGGTATAGCGGGTTAATGTTTTGCCTTAAAAATCCAACAAATGTGAGTATCATTTAAGAGCGCTTGAGAATTGCGAGAGAGTATGCGATAAATTGCATAGGCTCGCCTTTTATTAGATAGACGCATTCGGAAAGTGATTCTAAACCTGCCTGTCGGTCTGCTCGCCTACTGGCCTTGTGTTCAACTACAGACGGCCATGTTTGAGACATGTTGCTGAAGTTTGGTACACCGACATGCTTTTTGCATGCACGAACGCTATTCAAAATGATTCGGACCGGACCACTTCTCTTGTTCTGAAAAGGCGTTAAATGAATAATGAATGCTGGGTAGCGTCCTCTATAGGTTTTCTACTTGGTTTTCAGTAAATCTTTGTTTAAGTGAACCAAAAGATAAAAAATATATTTTGTTCCGCTCAATTTATATGAATATACGTAAAATCTTGGGACATTGAATTACACATCAAAATATTAAGCGCTATAAGCTTTTATGTGCTGTCATATACAAATGAATGGGGCAGACCTCATTTTCCGCCTGTTAATTCATTTAAATAAAACCTCATCTTGAAGAATTCTTTTTATATAACTTATAAAATCATTAAACCAACACTTTGAAATTTTTAACTCAAAAAAGGTATATTTTATGCGCAATCCGAAATATATTAAATGCGGTATATATGCGGTAATATATTTTGCGTTCATCGTAATGTGTATGATTTATTTTAGAACGGAGCATATGTATCCTTTGTGGTACGAAGTAGTATACATGATATGACATTATGTTCAATGCTAACAGACTTATCCCCAGTTATATTAAAATAGTTAGGCAATCTTGACTCTTTATAAATGCGTAAAGAAATGTCGAGATTCGATGTCGATGTCAAGAGTCTCTCTGCAACTTAAGTGCAATCGCTTATATTAACTGATGCAACGTATTCATTGTTCCGGTTACGTATATCCTACCTAATCCATTACTTTTCTATACCGCTCTCTAACATGGCTTAAATTTGGAGAATTCTCGGGCAATTTCATTGATAATATGTAGTACAAAACTCCCTTTTATTGCAATAAACGCCTTACGAGGAGTACATGGTAAGTGCTGGGCTATTTGAAAAGTTCATCAGGAGCAACATTTGCAAAGTACTACGGAAACAAACTGCATAGGGGGCTGAACGGGATTGTTCAATCTTCGTCAAAATTGACTACCACAAGACAGAATACAAAAGCTGTGAGACCGTAATTTTGGGTGTGCGAAGTTCTGATGTCAACAATTGGATGGAGAAGGATGGACAGGCGAAGAGAATGCATTTATGTCGATACACTTACAGTTTCGGATGGTTGCGAGCGTGGACGCTTTTAGGCTTTCAAATCTCTAACAAAACTAATTTACTTCCTTTGGGTATAAAAACAAAAGCAAAAACCTTTTATTCTGCAACTCATTCTCTGAGAATTGGAAGCAAAAAAACAAGCAATGTTTGCTTGTAAAAATGTTCTTTTATTTGTAAAAAAAAGAGAAAAAAAAAATGAAAATTTGAAAAAAATGTATTTACGTTATAAAGCACAAAAGTACAAAAAGGCAACAAGAATCCCAAAACAAGAACACATTCGTATGAAAAATACCTTGACAGTGACAACATTGTTGCTGCTACGTTTTATTTTTCGAAAATATTTTTTCCACAATTTTCTCACCATTTCGTGTAGTTGTTTGGTGTTGGTCTTGCTTTTCAGATTAAAGCATAACAAAAGCATGGACTTTGTGTCGGAAAACTGTGTCATGCTTTATTCGTTTATAGATTATCTTTTTTTTGTTTTTTGCTTTTCTGATTTACGCGACAACATCGCGCGTATAGGAGCTTTTTAATTCAGTTGCTTGTGTCTACCTCGAACAGTGTTAGCGGAGAACAGAACATTTTTGCAGACACAGCTTAACATTTTATAGTTATTGTTACCGAAATCCCTTAAAGCATTTAAAGCATGCTTTAAACTTTACGCAGTGCATATTTATGTCCTTTTGTTTCAACGAAAACCTGAGCGAAGATTAACATGGAAATTATTTTAAGATTTTATTACTTTTACGTTGAGTGTTAACGTTTTCTTCGTAATTTGATGCACTACGCATTTTAATTCAGTTTTTATGTAGCTCTTCTGCAGAATCTAATTAAATCTATTTGATGCCTTTTGCTGTTATATAAAACTTTCGCTGCTTTCAGGATTGATTAATAAACACAATAAGTGCATTAAATTTCCATCTATCTTTAACCCAACCCAACCCTCCGTAGCTAAAATAAAGACTAACACAATGGATTTTCTTCTCTTTCTTTCCCATCATTCCATTAAATGCCCTACACTGTTTGGCCTAATACATTTACTTGTATAAAAACTTCTCAAAATAAGGAGTCACAGGGGAAGTGACCCGATTCGAATCATTTTTTCGTCCTAGGGCCAAACCATGTCGGTACACCAAATTTCGTCAACATATTTCAAAAATTGCGACTTGTGGGTGGAGCATAACAGAACATAACGGCACAGACCGTTTCAGAAACAATGGCTGTACTAAAATATGGATCTATTTCAAGTTCTTCTGGATGTTGCCTACATCCGCACAAACTTAACATACCACAAGTGGTGCAAAGCATAAAAAAAAAACTAAAAAGCAAAAAAACAGGTAAGAAAATTCTATTCGGTCGTGACAATATCTTCCATCACCGTGATCCTAAAAAAAGGGAAAAGAACTATATTTTCATACTCTGTAACATTGGTTGGGTGCGGTCGATCTTTTCTACTTTTAGAATAAAAGTGAAATTTTAATGGTGTATCTGTTGTGCTTTAAGAGTAACAAACAAAAAAACTCGAAAAACAAATGTGTTCACAGTTCGTTCCTTCTTTTAAATAGACATGGGGGCGTTGTAGATGCGTTCTTTGAAGAGTTTGGATCGTTGTCAAACTCTTTTGCAAGTTTGGATTATGCCTACCACAGATACCGCGCCGATTGCGCAGGCTGACAGATGGACAGATGAACAAACGGACATGTTAAGATGCATTCCGAATTTGGAACTGGCCAAGAATTTATATACTTTTTCAAGGTTTTTTCAAGCTTGCTTCTATGCGTTGTAAAGGTTTTGAAAAAAAAAATGAAATTATGTTGGACTATAAAATTGAGCAGGCGTGGCCACTTTTGCACAGATGCTGTGTTATTGTTCTCGGAATATGCGTTCGAATTTTTGTACATTTGACTGCTATAGCTTATGAGTAGTGACTGAAAAGCAATTTTTTATTCTTTTTGAAAAACAGAGGTGTTCGCAATTTACGTCCCACTGTAGACGTGTCTTATTTTCAATAGTAGCCTGCGTGCACGAACTTCCAAACACACACACATTTGAAACCAGGAACTCGACTTTTACGACCAGGAGAATGTTTGCAGCAGACATTACATACATGGACAGACGGACAATCGGGCTGACTTTATGGGGTCTCTGAAGCTTCGGTTTTTTTTTAGAAAATGCAAATACCACTCATGCTTCGGTGATGAATATAAAAACGAACATTAAACTAATACAACTGCAGTCCACGATAGCACTCGTGACTACGAAGCTCATTACAATGACATAAACATCTTACTGTAAGACATTCTCTCGGTAATTCTCACCTAAGCGTTAACATCTTCAATAGGGGAATGTATGAAGGACAAAGTTCAGGTTAAACGTTATTTAAAACTTTCGTGCAACAAATGTTTGGATTCATTTAAGTAATTGCAAGACGTTTCGTGGTAAAGTAGAAATGCACTAAAAGTTTTCATAAAACTGCAGCGTACTTTAAAAGTTCAAATTGAAAAATTCATTCTAAGACTGATGTAAATGTAACTCAAAGTGAAGACGAAGAAGTTTGCTTCATTTACGACCCCCAAGCAGTTTTTAGAAAATTATGTTGAATTGTACAAAAATTTAATCAAACTCTGCTTGTATTTCTCCATTGTTAAGCTGCAAAGGCAAATTTGGAGTTAATTTCACCCCTAAAAATTTGTATCCTTGTATTCCTGCTAAAAAGTACATGAATTGAACGATTTCTAAAATATGCCACATTGGGCGAAGTGGATTGGCAGGATAATCCAAAGCAAAAATGTATTGAAAGGACAGTCGTCGTATTGGGTAGTAAATCGATGGCGTGCGTTGAGGCTGACACGGAAAGCTGTTAGAACTAAGTTTTGTTCAAGTTATCCTGGGAGTTCTTGGCATTGAAACTTTTCGGTCATTATTGGGAGCTACGGTTTCTATTCAACTTCTTTTCTTCAACTTATCTATCGATGAGAACTCTAGCATTGAGTTTCTCTTCCGATAATTCTGAATGGTTTCGATTGTACCGGCACGGATACATTACCTTCTTTTTTTTGAAAGTAGGACAAGTTCAGTTTAGAAGGAAAATGAAGATAATAATAATTATAGATTAAACTTAATATGATCTTTTTAATTACGAAGAATTTATAGTCGAGAAAATTCAGACTTCCCAACATTTGGGAAATAGAAGCTTTAGCTGCTAGCTCGAGTCATAAATAACTTCCGAGGCAGGTAGGTAGAATCTATTGTTCGTATTTACACACTATAAATCACCGAAACAAACGAGTTTTCCTTCTCACCATATAGACGAGGATTCAGTTAGTCTTCTCCCAACTGTTTTATGTGGTGCATCTTACAGTCAAATGTTTTTCTTAACCTCTGGGAATTTAAACGAGGCAATAGCGCTACATACATACAATAGGCGACAGCTGGGGAAATATGTAGTGTATACGGTGAAGGACTCGAAAGGAAGGATCGGATGAAAGACGAGACGTCCATATACGTAGTAGATGATAATGAGGGGTGAACTAATTATATTAAGATCGTGCGGATGTATGCAATACCAAGAAGAACTTGAGATAGATTCACCTTTTGTTATACAGATCTATTCAGAAAGTGTTTGTGAATCAGTTTAAGTTTGTCTATCCGTCTTCTTTTTTCTGTTCGATCTACAGGCCGCAATTTTTGAGAGATTTTGATGAAATTTGGTGTGCTGACGTGGTTTGGCCCAAAGACGAACGCTGTTGAAAATGGTGCTGATGTGGCCACCTTTTTGGACCATTTCCCATATTACGTCTCACTTTGTAAGGTCGTTACATGAATGCATGAATAATGTAGGGTATTTAATGTTGGCCCATAGCCCATTATAGAGGCTTTACTGGATTTTGGGCTCCACTCTGAACACTATCCAATAATAAATGCGCCTTATCTAATATCATAAAATGCAAAAGATATGCCTGTTAGTGTTTACAAAACATAGTTACGTTTATTGAAATGCATATCTCCATATATCTCGTAATAACACAAATTAAACTTGCTCCACTTCCAAAATAAACGGTTCATATAACAAACGTGCTTGCACGTTTTAAGGTGACTTGAGATGACTTTTTTTTATAGTTCGTATCAGTTCTTTCACAGTTTCAATCCGATTTACACATCATTTTTATACTGTTTTCTCTTCATTTGTAAAGTCATATATTCATGTGTGTGTTCGCTCGAGTTAATCTATCAACAATTAGCTGATTGATAATTTGTTTCATAAAGCAATGTTTCTGGCGAATGAAAATTATGTCATATGTGATTGAATGCACACTTGGCTTTGTTTATTTTAATGGAATTGTAGCTCTTTCCTAAGGAAATAATGCTCTTAATAATAGAGATTTATCTTCAATATCGTAAAGTAATGTGTTAAACTAATTCAATTAAACAAGTTTCCAAGTTTACCTAAGAGATTTTCCTCGAATATCTTGAAGATTTTTACATGTTTTGAAGCCATTTCGTAAGTATGTAATCGTAATGTAATGTAATCGTAAAATAACAATGAATATGGAATTAATGTGAGTCAATAGTGAGCCAATAAAAGGACGTAATGGAATTTCTTTGATTCGTTGTTGAGAAAGGACACAAAAGGCTTCAATTTATACGATACCTCTTAACAATATCTGATTTTCTATAATAAGTTCGTTACGGTCGCTTTACGCACATTATCAAAAGATCTTTTTCAGCATTACACTCAGTGAGTGGTTTTGACCAAAGGAAAGCAAATCATGTCATTGAATACAATCGAAACTCTTTTCCTTTATAATTTATAAAACGTAATAAAATAATAAGTTGTGTATATAGTTTTATTGTGTTACATACAATGGAAATTCGGGTTTGGGTATAAAGCGTGGTCTCGCTTCTTAGTACATTGTCTACTTATTGGCTCAATATATTTTTTAAGTCTTTTAATTCAACTGCTAATTAGGATAAAACTTTTTACTCTTTGAAAAGTTTATGGCGAAAAAATATCGCAAATTTTTCTTTCTTCCTTCAACAATATATTGTAAGCTGCTCAAGAGTGAAGGAGTTAAGGGAACAACGTTTGGTCGATTTAAAAGTTGCTCGCAACTTTTCTGTAAATAAAAATTAAGAATGCAGAAATTGTTTATGCATTTGGGTGTGAAACAGTTGCAAATTCTTTCAAAAGTTTGATAAATCGCAAACAAGAACAAAGATGATGAAGAAGTGACTGGAGACTGGCCTTGCTGCACACATCCTACGAAAAAAAACATTTCGATTAAAGTTTAGACGACACGAGAGTTAGAACAGTTGTGATAGCACACCCTGATCACATAAGTCGAGAGGATTTACTTTCTTGGAAAAATGATGTCTAAAAATAACATTAAAATAAAGCCAGATCCAAAAATTTTCTGAGTGACATGTCTAGTCTAATGTCACGTGTCGCTAGTCTAAGGTAGAATAGGAATAGAATAAGAATAGTTTAAGAGTAGAATTAGAATAGAATAGGAATAGAATAAGAGTAGAATAAGGTAGAATAGGTTAAGAATAGGTTAAGAATAGAGTGAGGAAAAATTATTTAGAGAGTCACGTGGGGACAGTTGAGTTGGGCAGTCGCTGTTGGAGCGTGATGCTCGAGAGTTCACGAAGTAAAGTAATAAAGTGTAAATTAAAACAATAACGTCTCTAAATATAAGTTTTCTTGTGTCCTGGGCCGCTGAGCTACCCCAGCCCTAGAGTATGAGCCACCCAGCGGCCCTCACAGTACACTGGGCGTATCCTTGACAACTCTTGCAATGTGTGGCTGAGCGTTTTCGTGCAAGAGTCGTGCTTTACGTCTGTTAACCGCTATTATTGGTCTTTTTTGCACCAATACATCGTTCAATTTTTTCAACTGAGGTCGATAGACATCTGCAGTAACAGTTTCATTCGGTTTTAACGGCTCGTAATATGCCACACCTTATTGATCTCACCATACGTAGAGCAAAACTTTGCGGCCATGAATGTTTCGCTTTGGTGTCGATGTGCATGGCTTTCCTGGACTAATCTATGATTTTTGGGCTTAGGATGGTGTTATTAAAGGGTTAGCGTTAGTTAGTAACAAAAATAGGAATGCAAAGAATTAATATTTACAATAAATATGGAGAAAAGTTCAGTGCGTCTTGACTCGAGACTTGTGAATATAAAAAAATCGGATATTTTCATAACAACCTTTTCATGATACTTTTTCCTTTATTCGTTATTCGGTTGCAGTCTAGTGCTGAGCTAATACTCTTGGTCGAACTTTGGTAATTATCTAAACCTGGACTACTGTAGACATAGTTTTCCTAAAAAATTAGTTCTGACAAAATAACATTTTGTGTATTCTTCTTCTTTCGAAATCTAGCGTGACGAAAGGAGATGTATTTTTAATGAATTCGAAAAATGCGAAATTGTCTTTAAAGCTTCACTAAGTACTCCTTTTTGTTTTTTTTTCTCTTACCTTAACAACATTTACAAGCCATTCCTACCAGAACCCCTAACAAACTTTTGAAGTTGGACACAGAGTCGACTTAACGAATTATATGTTATAAGAAAAGAAAAAATTTATCGATTTTCGTTTTTTGTGAATGGATTACTTGTTTCACTTAAATCTCCCCCTTCAAATACTTTTCCAACTCTGCTTTATGCAACTCTGCTTTAAAGAAACTCGGGTGACAAATACAGGGTCAATATTAATGAAAATTATATCCCAAAAATTCGAATTTTGTGACATAAATTTTTCTCATTTAAAACAAAAATTGTGTTTAAAAAACCATTTAAATGTATGCTCAAAAATACGTACAAACATAGAAGAAAGTGTAAACATGTTTACTTACGAAATGGCAGACATTCTAATGCTTGCAGGAACAAACATACATGTTCATAATTAATTATGTAGTGTTAAAGTGAGTACTTTATGTGCTTCCGGGAGTAAAAGACATATATTATTATATATATTTATATATATATATATATATATATATATATAACAAATATATTAAGTAAACGGAACATATTAAAATAAATGTTTTAAGTAACATAATTGCACAACCTATGCATATACATATAAAGAGAGATGAAATACTTTACATAAGCTTGCAATGTGTGAATATGTACTTAAGCAACGTAATTTTACTCCATTGCTCTTCCTGAAATCATTGTAGCATAGTTAACACTTGTGTTAGCAATAATTATAAGGTTAGAATATGTTCTTAGTATTTTGTATGTATCACATAATTGGTTCGCCAGCCCAGCTCTTCTACGTCTGCTGTGTACATTAAAGCTCATGATTGTCAACATGTTGGCGTACGTTTCTTAGTTCCTTCTTCCTGCGTCTAAGCACTTAAGCTCCAAACCCTAAACACCCAACTTTTGTCAGCGGAGAGAAAGAAGGATTTTGAAGCAAGATATGAACTCCAACGATTGCTCGGCATAATTTTTAGTTTAGCAATCTTCACCATAAGATATTTCGAATCGACGAGAATTCGTCGCCTTCCTATTCTCTAAACTAATTTTAATCTCTTGCCATTAAACATTTATGAGTGAATGAAAGAATTCTACGAGGTCTGTAGAGTGGCATTAAAACAATCCTCCGCGATATCCGTGATGCCTATATTGTATTAATGTTTCTTTATAGCCCGGAAAATTTTGTGTTCCCTCTGCTTATTAGTCAGCACTCTTTGAGATTTGCGTCCAAATTTGCGTTACCTTATTATGTGTGGTAATTACGTGGCTGAAAATTACCTTTCGCTTTCATTTTTAACTCTTTAGCGAAAATACCTGAAGACGAGGGCGAAAGTTAAAGGTTTCTTGTGTAATTATCCCTTTGCTTACTTATACTTACTGTCTAATTATAAAGGGTTACCACAAAACTTGGTTTTGATGTGACGATAGTAAATTTTACCAACGATGCAGTCTCAATCAAATTAGGTTATAGTTCTCGTCACCATAACCATAGATGTCGCCTGCGAAGAACAGCGCCTGCAAGTAATGGCAATAACATATCATCTTTCTTGCTGATCCAGCCATTGTTGAGTAAAAACGTGTGCTTCATCCTCCACGACCGTTCGCATAATTACATTCTAGGTTTTGCTTAGAGCACAGACGCCGTACAGAATTTAGTTAAAAGATACGCACCGGCCTCATTATGTTGTTTATAAAACTCTTCTTCTTAGAACCATAAAGATCAGATTGTAATCCCGAATTCATATTTCTAAGGAATCTTCTTTATGAAAAGCTATAACATTTAGGCCTTTATAGCCTTAAGTGCAATTCACAGGTCTGACTTCGTTGTAGATTCGTGGAGAAGGAATTGAGAAACTACAGGTACAGCTGCTCAACGAAATACTGGAGAGCTTGCACTTGTCGTTTATCCTAACGTTTTTCTCTTTTTCATCAGCCAAACGTATCAGGACCAATTTATGATTGCCTATGTCCATGTCGGTTGCACTTATTATGTGGAGGTTCAGCACAACGCAAATTTCTTTTCAGCAAATATTATCGAAGTCCGCACTGTCTCCTTTCTTTGTTTGTTGTTGTCCTTTGATATTTTATAGCATATAATAAAACTTTATTTTCTTGTAATTAACTCGGAAATGTATGTCAGATAATAAAATTAAAAATGCAATGTTTCCGACTTTTGTTGTCCAATCGCCATAAAATAAAACTCTTAATTAAATTTTTTTACTACATCGATTAAATTCTTTTAGTTTAGCATTTTTTTTCTTTCTACCCGTAATTAACGTTGAAGATATATATGTGAAAGTGATGGTAATGTGACAATATTATGCACAAGGAATAGTCGTTAAAAGCGACAACAACAACATTGATTTGCACATCACGACATATAACAATTGACTGACTGACTCAAAATACTCTTCATGACGTCAAGTAACTTAAAACTAACTCTTCGTCTTATTTTTGTCGATCTCACTTGATCGAATTTTCATTAATTTCTTTACCTTTTGTTTTCTGCTTATCAGGTTAAGGAAAAGACTGAAAAAGATCGTAGATTAGAGTTTGCCCGCTGCCCTACTACGTGCAAGCCATTCAGCGTACCTCTTCGTTAAGATTGTTGTTGATTAAATAAAGATACGAAAACGTCTCCGCTGTTTATGCCGTTCTCTTACCTCTTATACAGGCTCTTATGTAAGCATAAAGTAAAAAACAAAATTAAATAAAGAAAAAAAAAAAAAGGAAAAAGCGTATTATGCTTAAGCATACCACTTACGTTTTGTGTGCATTTTCTTTAACGCTTTTGAGCTCCTTATCCTCTTTTATGTAATATAATGACATAAACGACTTGGGGAAAATTCACATTAATTTTCTTTTAAAACGAAAAGCCACATTTAACACTTTTATGTCTTCGAAGACTAGAAGAGAAAAGAGATGTTTTAGCGTAAGATGGGAAAATGTGTTGATGGATTGGATTCATTCGTATATTTTTGATATATAGTTACGTTAGATTTGGTTATGCCGTCAACGACATAAGAACGTCGTTACTATAAGCGATTATGTCAATACTAAAGAAAACATTGGGGTAAACAAATGGGTGAACTTCACATCAGTCTTTAATCCTAGCAAGTTTCCGTTAATGACATTGCCATTAATCAATGAACTTATCCGTTAGCGGAACAAATTTAATGAAACCATAAGTCACAAAGATTGTGCCAGAGATTGTAGGCGTTGTGAAATAAAATCAAAAGGCCCCCAAAAAAAAAAAAATAAAATACACCGTAGTAGACCACAGTCGACCATTAAATTACATTAATTAAATACCCTATGCCACTTGGCTTAGCTCAGTGATTCATATAACAGCTTTTCAAAAAAGGGCATTATATGCAAACTGGTCGGAAAAGCGCTCCAATGCGAATCATTTGCAATAGGGTTTGTGCTTGGGCCAAAAAACCGCGGTGCATCAAAAACTCCATCACAATGTCTCACAAAATCCGACCTGTTGGTTGAGCAAAAGAATACGTAGCCAAATAGCGGACGGATTGGCGGACAGACGAGCTTAGACGGATTCGGGAAGTGAATTTTAATCGATCGGTACAGTAAAGTTTGGATGTATTTCAAGTCGTTTTGGGCGTTGTTTTATTTGATCTCCCGACAGTCCCAGTTACACCCAATTATCTACACACAGAAAAATAATTTTGCAACTCATACGTTAATTAGATAAACGTATGGGTATATGTGTATATGAAAAACATATTTACACGATATGTATATATAAAAATATTTTCTCAACCTTTTTTAAAATTTTTTTGTCTATCAGAACTCAATTACATAGCTGTTCGTCTGTTTTCAACATAAAAATTAAATTAAACCATGTTCTCTCGACATATGTACGTATATGTATAAATAAATATATATATAGAAATTTTAAAAAAGTTCGAGTAAAGTCGTCATTAATAGTCCGCTTAAACTCAAAATCCTCTCCCCTATCGTTAAAAGTTTTGTTATAACGCAACTAATTCTATATACCTCCTATGATCGGAACACATATTCTGCTCTTAAAAATCGGTTGCTATCCTTTAAGTGGGAAAAAGAATATAACAGAAAATTTCATAAGGCGCTGAGAGAGCAATGTTTACCCAGCCTTAACAACGAAAAGAAACTCTCAGTAAGTACTAACGGGCTTCCAAGGGCTTTATGGAAAAGAAAAATTCTTAATGAAACCGGAAAAACGAAAAAAGTGCAGCTTCCCACCTTAGGTACAAAGATAGCATCATTTAGCCGAAAAGATATATGCATAATAACATTGCTAATCTGTTGATCCAACAGGGGAAAAACGGTTGTATTATGATAAACTGTTAGAGAAGGAAAAATTAAAAGGTAATTTTGTGAGCTGTGAAAGGAGTAAGTCATTCATTCTTCTTCATCTTCGAATGCGAATCAATGAGTTGAACTTGTGAAAAACTCCCTTAGGTTTTCATCACCCTTTTTATAAAGCTCTTGTACGATTTGTACGATTTAATAGTTTCCCAACTATTTATATATGAAACAGGAATTTTCGCATAGAAAATATACGTTTAGTCTATGGAAATGATAATAAATATTTTATACGGGGGTCGAACAACTTATAATAAAGTTCTTCAGGCTTTCATTACAGCTCCTTTAAATCTCTTTCATGTAGGATGTAGGCCTCACCAAAAACACTTTTGCTCTTTTGAGGCAAACTACTAATCGAAAGTGTGCGTCCTGTTGAAGCAAAGCACGTGATAATTGGAACGATTCGGCTTTGCTGAATAGGTCGCATGGATTAGTACACCCTAGTTGAATGCTTCCAAGTTATCGCGAACCGGTTTTGTTGTACGGATGGATGGACGGATATTATGTAAACAAGTTACTTTGTCTTCATGTTCCGCTGGTTTTTTAAATAGTGCACGTCGCGAATCGATCAATCGTTGTTGATCGATTCCAGGTTGATCGTCACCAGGCTTTAGCAATTGATGTCACATTATTCCCGTCCCAACTTGCACACAACATCGATGTGGATGATACGCCTGATTCTGTCCATGAGCGTGCACGCCTGAGATTGTCTCAATGGTTTCATTTTTCACCAGGATGGGAATAAAAAAGGTTTTCTGTTGTTTCGTTAGGTGAAGAAGAAATGCAGTCGGCGTGTGCTCTTTATTCGGCACAAAGCTCGACATTTTCACTATTACAGGAAAAGTATTTTTAGGATAAGTGCGGTATTGTTGTCCAAACTATAGAAAAAACAACTTCAGACATGTATGCGATGCAAGAGCTGTCTGCATTCCTAACGTCCATTCGTAAGTAGAATGGAATTGATTGGCTGTATAATAATTTTGAAAAAAATCGACTGTTTGTCGTTTCTACTTTGAGCGAAGATTCAATCTTTATTACGCTGGCCATTGCCAACCGAATCCGTTCTTAAGAGCGTCGTTGCAAAGCGGACATGTTCCGCTTTTGAAACTCTGCTCGCTTTTCTTACTATGAAAATTAAGTCAATTCAATGGTCTGGTCACGAAGTACACGGCAACTGGGCAACAGGTTATCCATAGGATCACTTTTCAAGAGATTCTTTCGTCATCGTGACCAAAAGTTTTTTCCGGGTGTTCATAGCTTAGATTGGTTATTGGATTTTAAAAAGTTATAAATATTTTCAATAACATTTTATAGATTTAACCGAAATTTATTTCGCTTTTCTCGTTTTTTTCATAAAATAATTTTGAAATATTTTTGGAACGCATAGCGTTTATTAATTTTTACATCCCATTAAGTATGAAAAGTGAAGGTTATCTAGTTTTGCCCACATTTTGCACAGAAGATTAATGGCTTCTCGTTTAACGAAAAAGACCAAACGAATACAACAAAATGATGCTAAGCCTACGTTTGTCAGTATTTGTCGAAATATTGACTATTTAATGAAATATTTTGTCTGCGTGCAACTTGTTCACGATATATTGGCTTTTATCAGCTCAGGCAAGGGCGTGACTTTCCTAAGGGTAAACAAATATGCATTCCGCAGTTATTATAACTAACCCCGATACTGAACAAATTTGAGCAAAAACGGAAATTTAATCAAAAAATATTTTATCCAATTTTTTACAATGTTTTCATAAAAGTTCCCTTTACTAATTGCAAACTTTTAATGAATTTTAGCGAGCAATGCTTATGTGTTTACATATGTACGGACACATTCCAATGACACAAAACTAAAATTTAGTTATGTGGCGTACAAACAAACAGTGAATAGGGGGTACTGTTGTAACGAAGTAACGACATATTTTGCCATGCGGTCCCTGGTCGAACGAAAACGAACGCCATACGACAAACTGTGAAAGAATTGTTCGGAGTGTTTTGATTGCGGTTTATCATGGCGCTAACATAAATCCTTCCTCTCTACTCATGAAATGTATATTTTTTGTTTTTAGTTTTTAGAATTCGAGATTCGTCAACTAAACATTCCACAAAGAAACGGAAAGGGAAAGTTTTTTTTTTATTGTTGAGATAGTTTTGTTTATATTTGCATCTAATTCCATGATTATACGACGCGTTAATTGTTTACACCAGACGTTTATGCTATTCAACCAAGACTCGTC
>KK502536.1:255966-303466 GCA_000688735.1 Glossina austeni | reverse complement strand
AGACTACGGATTATTTTATTCCTTTAAAGATTTTCCCCTATTTTTATCAATCTTTTGTCCAGTTTCCTTTAAGTCCGTAGCTTGCTTTATGCATCGAAATATGAATCTTTCGGTGCTAAATTTATTTTTATACAAGCAAGTGCTGCTTGCCGTTATATTTTTCCTAACAAATTTATTCATATTTTTTATTAATTATAAAAATTTACATTTTAATTATTTTATGTTATTTGTAGCATAATTCTTTTTTTTTTTTATTTTGCTAAATTTAAAGTTGGTTAAGTGTGTATACCACAAAAGTTTTTTCCCAAATCATTTGCATACAACAGTTTTTCTTCTGTCGTCCTCATCATTACATTTTTTTTTGCCTTTACGGTTGCACGCTGTACATAAAACCGAGGGATCGTACGGATTTCAACCCAAAAAAAAACAAAAACTGAAAGTCAGCCATTCCTGCTTTCATTATGTGGTCAAAACAAACTTTCTACCAGGAACCAATTGAAAAGCTTTTCTAGTCACTTCCAGAGTTTTCGTAATCTACTAATCTTTACTGAAGATGGTCATGCTTATAAGCCGGGATTGTTATGGGAAAGAACTAACCCATCTTTAGATCACATGATCAACCAACAGATCTTTCCAGAAAATGGGACGATATAAATCCTTTCAGTGGAGAAGTAAAAAATCGAAGAAAATTGAACGTAATAATGTTGCTGTATAATGCAGTGAAAGCGGCATTCCTTCCGTTTACAGTGGAACTCGAACGCTGCCTGCTTTATCCCTTTTCTAGTTTTTAAATTGTTCAGATCAGTAGAGTTATTTTCTTCGATAATCCTTAACGCAGCAATGGTCTTGAATGCATAACAAAGTATCGTTAGGGTACAGTTATTCAGACTAATAATTATAATTTATTTTTTATAATTCATGGAAGATTCCAGTTTGCAAAGCGCTTTCTGAAAAATTTCCAAGCAAAGGCCCTTTTTTGACTTTCGATACGCTTTAAGAAATCTCACAAGGGATCAGATTATTTTAAGTTATGGAACAGGAGGACGACTCACAAATTTTGGATGTCTCACTTCGATACTTCCAAACATTGTTTTCTCATAGGACTCATGCGTTTCATTTTTTACATGAAGGAGCCTAAACTATAGGAAAGGAATGAGGTCTTCGAAAAGTAGTACAAAGCAGCAAAAATGCTTCGTGTATTTCCCAAATGAATTTGTTTGGTTATCTTGATATTTCTCACTGTTACTCACTAAATCTAGTGCCGCTCTTAATCGTTTAAGTAGTGACGCTTCCTACCTAGAGGCCGCAAATCTTGAGATATTTGGAAGAAATTTTGCACACTGACCGGTTTTGACACAAGCACGAATGCTACTGGGAACGGACCGGACCAGACCGTTTCCGTTGATGTAGGGTATTTAGTAGTGGGCCGCATCGCACTGTATAGTGTTTTTACTTGTCTTTCATACCTTTTAAATCCTTTTCTTGAGGAAAACTTAGCAAAAAGTTATAACTCTACGCGACTTAATAATAAATTTTATTTGTTTTAAGAGGATATTAAAAAATTGCATAATCATTTTAATTAAAATGTGAATGAAAGTCTTTCATTTTGATTAGGTGTTGTTTATATAAACAAACTGAAAGAGAAAGTTTTAAAATGCAAAGTTTCTTCTTCTTCTTGCTCTTTTAATTTAAATTCCAAATTAAAGTTGACTTTAATTTTTAAACTACTGGCCAACACCGAGTGCAAGGATAAGTTAGATTTTTTATTTTGCTGCTTACAGTATACGCGTTCGTGTTCTGTATAAGAATGTGAAAATATTTAGCCCAATCTTCGTAGTTGTTCCCTCCTTCCAATCTGCTAACTCTTTGACTCTATCCTCATACTAAAAGGATCGATTAGCTTACTACATGAATCTGATTCGATAACATGTCTACCTATGTATTGTTTAAATTTAAAATTTACTATAAATTTTCGACCATTTTTATACCCTATACTACGTGTGGTGCATTGTGGTATATTAACTTTATCCGGCCGTATGCAGGAACCAGAAAAACTTGAGATAGATCCACTTTCTATTATGCCGATCAATTCAGTGTCATTTTCTGATATGATTTGACCTTGTCTGTACGTCTGTCCGTCTTCTTTTCTTCAACCCCTAGGTCGCAATTTTTATGACACTGATGAAATTTAGGAAAGATTTAGAGCACCATTGAAAATGATTCGGATCGAGTTACTTTTTCGATCACTTTTATGCATAACTGAAGGGGGTGTAGACTATTTAATGATGAGCATTGGGCCACCATGGTGTTTTTACTTGTTTAAATTGAAAATCAAAATATTTTCGAACAGAGAACACATATGTGATGTCATCATATAAAGTGCAATAAAATTGAGCGAAATGCTTATGTAAGCCTACACTTTTGATTGCATATAAAAGCAATTCATTTAAAACTACAAAAATAAGTGTCCTTAAAAGAAATCGTTGAGTGATGGTCACATACACGTGATACACATGCAGACATGTCGCGCTACCGTTCCAGTTGCATTCGCAGAAAATAATGCGAAGCGTAGAGAATATAAATACCCAGACTTCCTTTTAATAAATTTTGTGCATCACTTTTAAAAGCAAAGCTGTAAAAGTTCAATTAAATCCTTGCCGTGACAGTCACTGCCAGTGCTTTCATTGCAGCTACGCTTTATTATGTGTTTATTAGAGGGGCCAAAGTTCGATATTTATTTTCATAAAACGTGAACCGTAGACACAAAACGCTTTAAACTAGTAAGGGGTGTGGGAAAAACGGACGTAAGGAGAAACAAGACTGCTAAGTACGTGCATTGCTACGCAAAAAAAAAAAAAAAAAAAAAAAAGATTGGTTCAAATATCCATTTGTCAACATTCAATATTGAAGCAATATTGAAGATTCTGTGAATTAAGTTTTGTAAGTTGTGCTTGTGTGCGTACGCTCGTTCATTTATATGCTTACGATGCACATCCGACATATGCACATATATTATGCAAGTATTTTAAGTCGTTATGTATATATAGCCAATAAAAAATATAAAAGAGAAATCCTAACAGCAAGCGACACAGATTTTTTTTATTTCGATGCAAAACAAAAGATATTGATGTGGTTACGTGGGTATGGGGTGCAGTTGCCCTTATGCGATGAACTAGATAAGCAGTCGTAAGCGAGCGTATGCCCGCGTTCACATATGTAAGTGCAGAAGAATTTACGTTTTCTGTTAGGATGAATAGCAGTGTTTTGAAAGCATATGAAAACAAAACACCATGATTACAAAGGCACAATTGTTGTGCATGTTTGTTTATAAAACATGGTTGAATTCTGTATTTTCTTATGTTATCGAAGCAGAAGTGTGCATTATAAGGTCTTTAAGAATCCCTCCCCCAGAGAGATTATATTAGATTAGTCATACAGTCATAGTCAGGCAAGAGGTAGAGACACCGTGAACTGCGTGTTGGTTTGGAAATGATTTAGTAATGTACGGCAATCTTTTTATGTGTTTGTTGAGAATGCAGTATTTTACAACTCTGCTTAACACACGTGCTTTCTATTTATACTTATTAGGTTTTTTGAATCCTACGAACTAGCTCTCAAAGCTATATTGTGTGCGTTTTTCTTTGTAATCAAAAGTAAACGGTAAAGAATATCAACGTGAATTTTTCTTATTTCATGCCATTTTTATTTAAAAATGATTTCTTGGCTTCTGAAAAAATGCAATCCTGGCAAATAAATTTTTGCCACTTTTCCAAATAAATCTGCTCTTACTCCCTTAATAAGGACTCCACCACTTGAGATAGACCCACATTTTATTGAAAATGGTTCAGATTCTACCTCTTTTTCGATCACTTCCCACATAATGCTTTGCCATGAAAAGTCGTTATATGAATTATTATGGGGTGGTGAACCGTGTACCACACTAGCGCTTTTACTTGTTTCACGAAAAAATATATAGACATGATTGTCATTAAAATGTACTGAAAAAGTATCGCAGTGTTTTTTTAAAAACAAGAAACAACAATGTAGCCATGTCCTTCATCCTCATGGTCCCATTTTCAACATCAACCTGCTTACAAGAACTTCCAATATTTCTGCCAAATTTGAAGTCAACAGCTTCCTCGCTGCGGCCTGGAGAATGTTTGCCAAAGTTATTATACAGACGAATAGTCGGACGGACAGACAACTGGATAGACGGGCAGACAGAAATGCTTAAATCGATTCACAATTTATATGCTGATGAAGATTTATGATGATTTACTCTTGCGAGGTCTTTGAAGCTTCCTTCTGGGCGTTGCGAAGGTTTTGACAAAATCGATATACTTACCATACTTCGGCAACGGGTGTAAAAATTATTAGGAAATATTTGGCACAATTTAACTTCTAGATCTCCTCACTCATTCCTTTCTTACTTTTCTAGTATAGATAGATCATAGTTTTCTTCCTAAAAATTTGGTGACTGAAGCGCCGCTGAAAATCACTTGGCCAAGTTTTTCGACGCCAAACCATAGAAGCTGTACACCGATGGAACTATGAAGCTACCTTAAAAGTGGCAAAAGGTCGATATGTACTTGATTGAAACTGATTTTCAGAAAGGTACGAAAAAATTGCCGAGACTTTTTATGTAGCTCAATATTTTCTGCGCGTGAATATTAAAATTTTACAGTTGCTATTGTTGACTGCCGCATAACCAACAAAGCTTTGATCACCGAAGTGTTGATTATCACTCAAGAGTTGGAACGAAAAAAATAACGTTAACGAACCATTTTGAAATGTGCGACTAACAACCAACTAGCCAACCAGTTTCCAATGGGGAGTAAAAGAGTTCTGAGAAACAGTCAGAACATGGCTGTAAGTAGATAAAAATGTCGCAGCATAAGCAAATGATTAAAAAGTTTTATATAGTACAGTGGGAGTAGTTTGATATAGTACTTGTGGGATCGAATTTGATATTTGATCAATCTATCTTTCTACATGTTTTTGATGAAAGTCAGTTCATATGAACTGAAGAATGAAAAGAAATTTAAAGTGTTTCACGGACAGTAGTCTTTTGCCTTTGGAATCTCTTACACAAGGCAATACTTTAGTGTACGTAATTTTATTTTCTCAACATGCAGTAAACTTCTGCAGAATACTTATTACATTTGCCTACAAAACAATTGCTTTTGGTCCTCTTAATGTATTTAAAAAGCTTTATATTCAACAACAAATGTTTATCGAATTTGGCAAGAGATATAAAATAAATTAAATAAAATCTTATTTAAGTTCTATGACTACAAAAAAGAAAACAAAAAATACCTTCACCTAAACACATACATTTGTGCCTTTAGATACAATACATATATACTTTTTCATATGACCTCACATGACAAGTTTTTAGAAACGTTTAAGAGAAAGTTTAATCGCTATGGTCGGGCAAAGTTGACCTACGTCACTTCGGTGAGTATAAGCCAAATTCAAGAACTTAAGGGCGCCTTGGACTTTGACCCGAATAATTTACTTTTCAGAAAACTCTTATTTAGGGGAGGATCTAAACAAAATAGTGATATTTTATTCGAAAATATTATGCAAATCCTTCTTCTTGACCGCTTCTCAGCATAAAATGCTGAAAATTAAACCTCGTGGACTCGACTTTTGTAAGCAGTCTTTCAAAGCCGCAGAGTCTAGTATAAAGGAAGCTCGTCCATCAAGCCTGCAAACCCCATTTCCCCAATGAGTTAGATCCTCTAATCACAATTGGTGTGCGACCGGATCTACAGCGATAGGTAAAAGCGTAGCACTTATTTATTGAGTGTTATTGAGATATTCAGTGTGTACAAACGTTAATCATGGAACGCTCAAAATTGCATTTTCGACTTTCATTACTTTTGTTGTTTGATAGGAAACAAATCTGCAGCCGAAGTTGGTCAAATCCATTTAGAAGCTTATGGCGGAGCTGCTCCATCATATCGCAATTGTCGGTTTTCGTCTCAATGATTTAGAAGTGGTGATTTTAAAGTCACTGACAGAGATGACATTGAAGGACTAAAAGAGTTCGAAGAGAACGAATTGCCTTATTGCGAATTGACTTTTTGGACGAAAACACAGCTCAAACTCTTAAAGAACAGTTTTCCGTGCTGTTACTACAGCGACTGGCGATGAAAAGCGGACCTATCATGACAATCCCAAGTGCTAAAGGTCGTGCGCTAGTTCGGGGAAGCCATCTAGATCGACACCGACACGGAATATACATGGCCATAAAGTTTTGTTATGAAACTGGCGAGATCAGCAAGGTGTAGTGTATTATGAGTTGTTAAAACCGAATGAAACTGTTACTGCAGATCTATTGATGTTTATCGACGTCAGTTGAAAAAATCGAAAAAAGTTCAGCAATAACGGTTAACAAACGCAAGGTTATCCTCTTGCATACAAAACGCTCAGCCACATGTTGCAAGAGTTGCCAAGGATATCCTGTTGCATCTCGAATGGTAAGTCCTGTCGCACCCGCCCTACTCACTAGACCTACTGCTTTCGGATTATGACTTGTTTAAATCCTTACCGCATGGCTTGGCCGTCAAGCTGTTTCGAAATGCTGAAGAAAAACGAAAAGGGGTCGATGAATGGCTCGCTGCCAAATCAATATCGTCCTGTCTACACGATATCGCCACGCATCGCCCAAGCTTCTGGGAAAAAGTTGTAGAAAATGATGGAAAATATTTTGATAAATATATTACACCAAATTTTCTCAATGTACATATTTTTCAAGTAAAGAACTGATCGAAATACATGCAAGCACCTAATATGTAACATGTACCTAATGAAGTGGAAGGATTTAAATAAGACTTTGCCTTAATTGAGCACATTTTTGTTACCTCCGTATAATTTGGTTTTTATTATACGAACGTATTGTCTTCCTGTTAACATATTCTGCAATGCTTATGACTTCTTATGGTTTGTTGTTAACCAAATACCATTGAATTTTGTACTCATCATGCACACATATAAAAATGCACATGCTTTACGCATACAACAGACAAAAATGTGGTACAATTTGATATTTTTAGCAGCATTTAAGTTTCAGTACTACTTACATATATAGTAATAAGTGAAGTGAGTCAATGAGTGAATGCCTTTCATGTTCATGGCTTTGTAATTAATTTTTAATTGAAAGCTTATGTTCTATAAAGAAATTAAATGTTTTGTTGACAAGTTTATGAAATCATTAAAGCGATATAAACATCGCTTTCGCATCTTGCATTATTTCAGAATTAAGATTAAAATTTTTCTATAATGTATACCTTCAAATATTCTCATAAATTTCCGGAAACGTTATAGGTATTGTCGGTCGCATGGTACTGCAATTAGGTTTAAAGTATTCATTCGTGTCTGGAATAGGGGAATTTCTTAGTCAATAAGGTGGGAATAATAAGATAAGAGGTAGTTGAAGACATATCAAGAGGCCACCCGTTTTGCATCAAGAAAAGTCTTTCCCAAGCGCGTGTCGCGTTAACTCGGTTTTGACGAAAAATAACAACGTCTTGCAGCCCTTTACGCCAAATAAAAAGGACCGTTTCATTCGATATGTGTTACTGGATGAGACATGAAATCATTGTGGCTTTCCAGAGTGATATCGGCAACTAGTTAAGAGGAAGGCAAGCGGCGAAAGCCGTCCAAAGTGACTAAAGAAGCAAAAGTCAAGGGGGAAATTTATGACGTATGGATGTAATACTCATCGACTATCTTGGAAAGGGAAAATGGATGAATTGTGAATACTATGCAGCGTTATAGTTGCGTTTGAATAACACAATTGCGGAAAATGGCAAGTGCTTGCTTAATGCAATGTAAATAAACAAATGTCGGAACTTTCCGCTGCGCTGCTAGAGAGAATGCCAAAATTAAAGAACATATAAGAGAATTATATCATCTTCGGGAAGACTTTTGAAAATTCTCTTCCTTGCGAAACCATATATGAAAGATCAGAATTCGGTTAACATTCCGACGATTTTATACGGCTTTGATAAACAGCGAACCGTATTAGTTGAAACGATATATTTATTATGTCCAAAAAAAGATACGTTTGTATTTAAAACAAGTAGAAACACTGCAGCTATATAGCCGGGGCTTCCCATAAAAAACCTTATGCCCAGTTCATGTCATTTCTTTTCAAATTGAAAAGTATGTATTGAAGGCGGTCAAAAAAGTGCTTCCAAACAAGACGGCAACAAGAACAGACGAATTTAGGTCAATTCAACAAGTGATTCTGAGTCGATCGGTATAATAAAAGTTATATTTACCTTCTGGGTTTTGCATAATTCCGCACAAGTTTAATGTATCCTAGTACCACAAGCGCTGTAGGGTATAAAAATGTAACAGAAACTCGGGTATATGTAAACGTTACCATAGTAACTCTTACTCCCCTTACTCTAGTCTAAAGTTTTCTTGTGAAAAACGGTTGCTTAAAATATAACCAAAAAGTACATCTGAAATATTCAGCATTTTGCCAATGATCTCATATTTCCGCAACTCTAACGTGTTGTTTCTTCGTCGAATGCTTGCTTTAAAAATACAACAGAACAACCTCTAAAATACACAGCATATTTCGTCCATTCTGATGTACGGCATCACTGTTCAACATACGCAATTTTAATTAATTAGCATTAATTTATCTACGAAATACTTATATGTATATATAAAGTGCTATAAATAGTCAGCTTGCGAGCAACCATAATCATTACGAAATACTGCTTTTCCTCGCAGAGTTTACCAGAGTTCCAACGTATATTAAATTGGTAATTTGTTGTCGTTGACAGCTTTCTTCGCAGCCCTAGTTGTACTTATGGTAAAGGGATTTTGCCGCTTTTACAACCCTATCTACAGTTAGTACTGATGTCCATAAATCAGGTAAGCTATGCGTACATAGACATGTCTACAATGCCTTCACATTTTACAAAGCGCAAAGTGAATTAGATAATGGATCAGCTGCAACTTCCTTATATCATATACACTTAGAACGAACAAAAGAAAAAAAAATGTGTTTATATTTCAAATAACTTTCCTGTTATGCAAATTTGCGTAAAAGTTCTCTTCTGAAAATTATTTTCAACAATTCATTTAATGCTTCTGCACAAGCTCGACGTTGCCAAAGCAGACAAAGTCGTTTGATAATGCCAATTAACTTTGATTTTATTTCATTTATTTGCCTTATGCTTTATTTTGATTATTCACGAAAACTCTTTTGTAAAGTACGTTAATTAATCGCATTTTGTTTTAATTCGATTTGTTTATTCCAATAACATGAAGACACTATTCCTTGTTGCATATTTTAAATAAAATACTAATTAGTTATACCTCATTGCACTTTAATTACTTTCTCCTTGTAAAGGTAGACGCACAATATTTTTATATGTGTCGAATACTTTATGAGAAGGCTACGTATTTGATACGAAATTGAAAATGAAAAAATGACAGATAAATCAAAGAAACATCATGCGTATGTATCTTTATGTGACATATGTATTTGTAATATTTGCAATATCTTTATTAAACAATGATTAGTTCATTTACCTTTGTTCACGCGATTTGGAAAACTTTAATGCAGTTTGCTTTTCTGATAGACAAAATTCCAAACCATAACTCGGGCACTGCCAAATGTCTAATCTCATTAATATTTTTTATTTTCTAACTGTACAACATACTAAGCTTTTATTTTCATACCCATCACCGACGGATCACTCGGATGTACTCATTTTGTCAAAACGTTTACAACATCCAGAAGGAAGCTTCAGAGGTCACATAGTGCACATTCTTGCTCAGCGTCATATTTTCTAAACTTATTTGAGCAGGTCCGTCCATCTGTCTGCGTGAAGTCGGTTATAAAACTTCCCCTGATCGTAAAGAGGAAGGTATTCCTTTAAAATTTAGCAGAAAGATTCAAAGTTCTTGCAAGCACGTAGATATTAAAATTGGGACAAACTGACCAAAGGATATGTCGATATCCCTTTTGAGACCAACTATGCTTCGCTTGAAGTAGTTTACGATAATTTCCATTTAAAATTGTCCATATGTCAGTTTGTTTCTTCGCTTAAACCCAATTGCAGGAGAGCTTATGGGTGACCATTTCCAAACATCCGATTAACAACGAGATGGAGAAAATATAGCTAACCCCTAGTTCGGCCGTGATAGTGAAGAATGAAGATTTTTTTTTCGTTTTAAAGTTTAGGAATTTTTATCAATTAATTCAGCTAGAAATACGGTAACTGATTCTATGATATCAATACTTCTTTCAACAGTGTGTTCGTTTCTTACCCCTCTTTCATTCAATTTACTCGTTTTTAATACGTGAGTATATTTCATAAATCTGCTTCTCCTTATTTCATATTGATCTAATAATTATTTTATTTTTTTTTTTAGATTTGCTTACGTGTAGTGTAGCGTTTCTTTTTTTCAGATTTTGCATAAAATTAATACAAGCTTTTCACATTTTTTCCTCTCTCTCATTCTACTCTACATATATTTAAGCTCATTTATCAAGTTTCCACATATCAAAGTGTACCATTATTCGTTGGGACCTGGATAATATACATCCACATTGTGCCATACCATGAAAGCGTATGATTATTGTTTTACAATCTGAACCTTTTCTTGTGATTACATAAAAATTCTTTGTCCAGAAATCTTTTTTATTTATGCAATTTTAAAATTCGTGTGTTGTCTGTTTTTTTTCAGTTTTGACTTAAAATTAATGGAAACTTCTCTTGTCAATTTTTACATCATCTTTCTCTCTCATACTAGTAGTACACATATAATTAACTGGATTTATCAAATTTTCATACACCGTCAAAGACCGCTTAGTTTGTTTTATAATTTTTTTTTTTTTACAATAACCATTGATTTCGTTTTCATTCACAAAAAAGGGTTTTAATTGAATTATAAACATTTTTTTTTTAATTCTTTTAGGTCACGTTTAAGATTGTGTCTTCTAACAACATGTTCGAAATCAAAATTTTTCTATAACTTTGTACATTTTATTCTTTAGAAAACGTTATTCATTTTTTTCGAAATATTTTAATTTTTTTTTTCATACTAAAACTTCGCACAAACTTTTCATAGCGCATACCGTTCATATCTCTTTCTATCTATCGTCCATGTACCTTTTTTCCTTTTTCTAGCGCGAGCAGCAACACACAACAGCACAACAATGTCTAATTCCTTATGATCATTCGCCTATATATCTCTCTTTTTTTTCTTCATCCGATCGAACACTCAAAGTGCTCTCCCTATGCTTGAACTCTAGGAATTGTAAATCCTGTGCGTGTGCGTACATTAGAAGGACCGAACTTTGTTTTAATAATTTTCACTTGTCAGTTCAACTTAGCTTTGTCTAAGTATCCTAATACATACAAATAAATATTCTCATGACAGGGTTTTCAAAAGTCGCTGAATACATATAATTTCATGTATTCATTTCACAGGTATGCGTACTGCTGTATTATTGCATATTCTCAGTGTGGCAGGCACATGCACTTTTACATATCCGGAAATTGTATAACAAGTACCTCATTAACATTGTCTGAACAGGATTGCTAAAGACACAAGACTAGGATTCTGATCTCTAGTTTTGAAACTACACAGAAAATATGAGCGAATTTACTCACCCATGTAATGGAAGGACGAAACTTATGACTATGTTTTTTTTGCTTTAGACAAAGCTTTGCCGTAATAATCCTGGCTATAGTAAAAATCTCTCCCGATATATGTAAGCTAATTGAGTTAATCCTATTGATCGAGAATATATGAAGTTTACGATCTTCTGAACATACCATTTCTGGCCTTGTAATTTCTATACGTAAATGATGTTTGTGGTATTAGGATAGTACTGTAATTTTGTGAATATAAGCGGCAATCGGAAAAATTTAAGATAATTACAGCTACTACTATACCAATCAATTCGGAAAACGACACAGGTGAAACACGATGACGGTCAGAAAGAACAGAGGAAAGAGGAGGATATGGATGTGTACCTAATCAATAAGTGTTGTCTTTACCAACTGATCGGTGAGTGAAAAGTAATTTTTTGCACACGAACCATTCTTCTTAGAGGAAATAACCCTTTGAATGACAACAAGTTCAGATTTATATTACAGTACAGGTTTATACTACAGTACGGTGGAAGTTAGTACAGAATACTTCGACGATTAAAATTGTAATCCTACTGTGCTAAGTTTGGAGCGCATGGGACTATTTTTTGATTTTTGTCTCATGTAAATTCTCGCATGAGAAATTATATTTTGTATGAAAGTGGGATTTAATTTTAATATTTTACCACGAAATTAAGTGAGGAATTGTTCAGGAAATTCAATGCTAATCTTGCCTTAAAATAACTTTTCCCTTTAACATAAACATTTGGTAGAAGTGAAACGATATTAAGGATTTGATTTGTAATGAATTTTTTCTATTTTTGCTGACCATCAAATTCGTAATTGTATAACATATTGTAATGTATATTGTTCTTCGTCTGTGAAATTTACTTTCAGCAATACATCTGTTCATAAACAATCGTCTTCTGTCGTGGCTTTTGAGAATTCTTGCACACAATTTTCTTATGTTTATGATCTTTATAGCAAACGGTTCTTTTCCAATAAATAAAACCCACTTCGATTAAAATCCATCAGAGTAACAAATTGAATATTCCATATTTATTTGACTTTATTGTTACTTGGGACACAACAACAACAACAACAAGTTTTAATGCAGTACGCAAACAGAACGACAAACTAATAAATATTAGCGATAATGGAGAAAAAAGAAAAAATGAATAAATAAAAAGATTTGCTTATAAAAGATTAGAGAACTAAATTCCCGATAGAAAGCCATAAAATCCAAGGCACATAAATATACATAAGTTCTACGTAGACTATTACTTCAACAATGACAAGAAATTTTTTACTTATATTTGCTATTAAAGTAAGCAATATTTTCCGATACATTGCATTCATTGAATGTTTTAATTCTTCAAAGTATGAAGGGCACAAGACGAGTTTAGTTTGCCAGCCATTCTCTCGTATCGGAGCTATTGTAATGGTTCATTTACTTTATTATAGTTACGAGTCATTCAAAGTTTATAATACTTTTAAATAATTCTGTTTCAGACTTGAATGAACTGAACGCAAAACTTTTAAGCAAATTTAAAAGCAATTCGAGTATTTTAATATTTTTAATTCTCTGTTGATATTACCATGCCAACGCTTGCAATAAAATCGTTAATATGTGTTATTTGCCTTTTGTAAATAATAAATTTGAGATTTCCACTAATGAGAACCCAATGTGAAGGGTAGGAAATATGTCGTTTCGTTCGTCACAAGGCTGTTTGGCTATTATTTACTTTCTTTTTATACACTACACACGTCACACGTGCTACAATTATATATGAAGGTTGTGAGAATATATGCAATGTCCCTTTTCCGATTCAGACCGATTCAGAATCATTTTCCAAACTTGTCTGTCCGTCTGTCCACATGTCTGTCTTGGTTTTTGTGTTCAACGTACAAGCCGTAATTCTTGGCGAAATTTTGGCAAAATTTGGTAAATCAACGTGTGTTGGCTCAAGGCCGAAAGTTATCCAAAATAGTTCGCATCAGATCAACATTTCGACTACTTCTCATATAACGTCTTAATTTCAAAAGTCAATTTGTGGATGAATGTAGTACGGCGTTGGATATTTAATGGTAGACCATGCCTCAATATATTGTGTTTACTTATTTCTAGTCCAAGGTACATATTAAAATTATGTAAGGTACGGGAGCTATGTACAACTACAACTAATGCTATACCATTGTCATCACTTTGCCTTTTTTAGCATCCATGTTCAGGACAACTTTGATAGTTTTGAACAAGAAGTACTTTATAACAGTTCCCGATAACTGTATTAACTTGGTTTTTCGCGTTCAAGCTCTGCTCAGATTCATTGTATGTCGTTGATTTAATGATCTTAATCGCGCTTCCGGGAGTGTGAAGGGCGACGTGCGCCTTTTGTTTGGTGCACTTTTACTATCTCACGTATGTTCTGCTCTCGTTTAATATGTATCCTTATATCCATATCGAAGAGTTTGTCCAGCTGCCGACTTTTATCCACATTATTTTTATACAAACATTTTTTCTCCGTAACCCCCAGTTCCCATTTACCAAAAAAAAAAAAGAACTGATGAATTTAGTCATGATTAAGTTACATGGTAAGAGCTTAGCTGCGTTCCTAAGCTGATATCTCGAAAAATTGAGAGTAAAATCAGTGAGAAAAAGTTGCGTTCGACTTACAAGTTTTTCGTACCACACAGTTAAAGATTTGCTTACTACATAAAATGATATTTATATGACAAACCTAACGAAAAATTTAGAATGCTTCCTTTGCGGAGAAGCGCATATAATCGAGAATATCAATAGTTTTGTTTTTGCATACATTTCATCGAATGTTTTTTAGAAGTTATATTGAATTTCGGTTTGTTTTATATAATTTATGGCAGAAAGTGATAAATGAGCACACATTGCATTCGTTTCCATTAAATCTAATGACGCCGTCATCATCATTAAATCACAAACAGCAACCCAAGATGATAAATATCGTCTGATGGCATTCAAATTTTATGAGTAAACTGACATTCTCACTAAATGTGATACACGTTTCTAGTTAATCGAACATAATGCATTTACATCACTAGCATGAAAAAAAGTACTTCAACCAACGCTTCGATTTTATCAGTTCCTGGTTAAAAAAAGAATGTGATTGAAAATTATTCGTTATAAAAATTTTACGTTCCAAAAGTTTTGCGAGGTTGGTTGCAGAAATGTCTGACATCAGAAAAAATTTATGTCTCAATACATTCTTCGGTTGGCTGCAATATGCTTTTCGCGAGTAATGCTTAGTAGTTTTGGTACGCGGCTTACAGTGTGTAGCGTGGAGCCCTTTTATTATGACCGTAGATTCAAGGGATGTCCCCGTTTCGTTTAACAAGGTGACGATCAGACAGAAGTAAGGGAGGAGGAAAAGATAGAAAAGCAGCCGCTAAGACAGTCGTTCTTTACCCACTGATCTCGCTATGTCTGCAACCACAGTAACCTCTACTGCCCTGGAGGTTGAACTCACGCACATCGCTCCGGTCGTCATGACTCTTATCTACTCGGCTGCCCATGCGGACAACAGAGCCTTTTCTTGTCGGACTGCATTGCTTCAACGCTACGATATAAGGCCAAATTTTCATCCAATACCCGGTTTTTCACATGACTACCATTTCCGGCAGCTTTCGCAACATTCAAATGATGATAATCGAATTGTTGACTTTCCCCTCGATCTCTGGCGGAGAGCAGGGCCAACCACACTGCCTCGCTGTAACTCCACCACCAAATATTGTATTCGAAAAAGGAGCAAACGTCGCCAGGGTGGAATCTATTTCAAGTGAAAGTGCTTTACCACGTAAGGATAATCAACTTTTCTCCTGTCTACAAACTCACTGAGATAGTTCCCTACCGATGTCTTTAAAACATACACTAAACAATGTATCGTCTTTAAGCTGAAGCTCCAAGAGCTTGCTACTTTTGACCATACTATTGTCTTTAATATTTTACTGCGACCTGTACGTCAGTTTGGATCTTTCTGGGGCTACCCTCGTATTATCGATTGCCATAAATACACGAATTGTTGTGTGTGCACATTGACAAATGCATTATTTTAATATATTCTAAATAAAATTATATTGTTTTTTTAGTTTAATTTCGTTTCATTTTCAAATATTCGTTTTTATATTCTATATCGTTAATGGCAAGGCTATGTTAAATTGGTCAGAATGTTTGCAACACTCGGAAAACGTTGAGGGCTAGCTTTACTTAGACCAATCGATTCAGAACCATTTTCCAATCGATTTAGAGATGGGCCTCTGATGTCTGTCAATGTATTTTCACGTTTAGAGCTTATAGGTGGCAATTTTCGAGATGTACGTCGATTGAAATTAATGCGTTGAAATGTTTGGAGCAGCTGGACCACTTTCATGACCACTGTCCATATAGCGTCCCATTAAAAAACAGTTGGTCCAGCATAATGTTTCGGCTTGGAAATCAGCCACAATTATTTTTCATTCCCATGGAAGGGCCATAGAAGAATTGTCATGAAAGGCTTTCATATGCAGAGGAGATCTAGCTATCGTTATGATATTTTCTAGCGGAAATAATCGAGGAATAGCAAGTTCTTTGGCAAAAAAAAAAAATCAAATGTAGCAAATTTAGAACACTTCGGTTCAGGCTTCGTGGTCCCTAATGTTTTCACATTTCCACAAAGCATTTGCTTGGTAAAGTGGGCTGATTTCTACTACAAAAACAAGTGACGCGCTGTATTAGGCGAAGAGATTTGAGATTTTTAGCAGTCATCCTTGTTCAATTATAACGTTTGTATTTGGTTTTGCTGATATGATCTTTAAATTCAGCGTGCGAAGCGTTGCAGTCGTTTTTTAATCCTGTCAACCAACCTGTACCTAACAACTACTTAAGTTAAGAACTTTGTGAAACCAATATCTTCAATTAGAGCCTTCGAATCATGCTAAGTTAATGAGAGCATAATACGATATGTGACCTCAACAGCAAACATGATAAAGATAAAAAAAGTTGTAGTGTCGTTTGTATGGCATTGCCTGATGAATTGTAAAGATATTCTATCTTAGAGATGCTTAGCTTAAACTAACATTTCACATCATTGTGTTCTCTTAAGTGTGCCTGGCTTCGTCAAAAGTTGTAATAAAAGGAACAAACGAGCAAAGTGCTAATAAGATACTTTTCCGATTTCATAGCCAACAGCAATTTATTTCTTTGCTCCCATCAATCACATTTTTATTGATATACGTGAATGGAGGAATAAGTTTAGACATTTTCCACTTAAACCTGCATTATGTTCAAGAAACTTTGTTTAGAAAATCGTAGTTCTAAATATTTCTCTTTCTTCTCGTCAGCTTAAACTAAAAACTGACAAAATTTGATCATCTGGTCGCCCAAAAATTTTTCTTTCCTTGCAATGTAACTTCAAAATCCTCTTTAGAGAGAGCCTGGAAAACTATCTTTTTTTTGTTATTCATTACTTGCGCGGACAGTGACTTTCGAGGCTTTATGGTTTGTTACGGCTTTATGGTTGAATTAAATGCGAAAGATAGGCATGCGTGCAGTCTGGTGTTCCGATTTAAAGGTAAATGGCCTGCTGTTCTGCCACTATCGATAATAATTGTACAAATTTTTGAAACTACCCGGAAAATATATTTTATCTGAAAATATACAACGCCAAGCAGTGAATATATATATGATAAGAAAATCGTTAGAGAACACTTTTCCAATTTAAATAACAAGGTACCCTTGTCATTAAATATTAATTGATCGTGTTTAGACTTATGGCAATTACACCTTCTTTTTTAGTGGTTCCATTGTAACCATGAAACTACCGATGTTTGGCACATAACTTTTTCTGCCAAAACGGATGATTTGCCCCAAACTCAAAAAAGGAGACGATGACAACTTAAATTCGTTATTCTATAGCCGACATATGCGTCATGGTCAGCTGGGTATTCGCTGCAAAACGCCCATTGGATCTGCTTGCAATCACGTGCCCAACAAATGGTTAAAACTTTAATATCAATATTTTTCCAATTTATTTAATAATATCGGTAAGTGAGTGCAGCACGCGCTAATGTGCATAAGAGTAAAATGGAAACAAAAGAGTTTGTTTCAGTTTCCTCTATACCATGATCATACACATACACCAATCACACATATTTCCTAACATCAGGTTCGATAATAATCGAGCAAGCTATGTTTTTAAGACGGGTTAAGATGACTCATATAAATGAAAGCAGGTATACGTCGTGTGTATTTAGAAAACGAGACCAAGCAGAAAAAATTGCTTATAGGTATTTAGAGCTACTTTCGTGTAGGTAAAAGTCACCTGATAATGTTAAAACTTCACATGCTTTATAATCATTTTTTTTAAACTGAAAAAGGTCAGATTGACCCACGCGGCATTTCTAGTAATAAAAAGCTTTTGAAATATTGGATTTTTCAAAATGAAAAGGACGGGTAATAGTATTTTGCTCATGAAGAGCATTAACGTCTTCACTTTTCCGGTTTCAAGCGCTCAGTTCTCAGATTAAAAGACGTGCGACTCAGCTTTTGGACACTACACTAATGACGCGACCTGATATGAAATTTTTGTGAGGAGTTTGCATTTGGTGTTGTTGCCTTTGCTCATCGAACTTCTCAATATTCTCTGAAAACCATATCCACGCGTTAATTCTAGCAAGCAAGTTAAAAAACCAGTTTCACATGAACTTTGTTGCACACCTTACCGAGTTTATGCGCACAATTGTGTGATGAACGTCTATATTTTTGAACGCTGCAATCGGGTAAAAAATTTTCTACATTTTGCAAATAAAGTATTACAAAATATCGCCCATATCTTTGCACAAGTGCGTGAGTTTTCCCGTAGCGGTTAAAATGTCGTGGGCAGAGAACAAGGCTGAGCAACAAAACTACAAGTATTTATACATGTGTGACTGAGTGCCTGCTTCAACTTTTCTTTTTTTTTTATTCTTTAATACTAAGTATATAGGACTGTTGTAGACGTCGAGTGCATCTACAAACAGACGCAAAGGAGGTCTATAGACGTCATTTACGAATTAAAACAAACCTGAGTTATGTTTTTCTTCTTCGGATTAAATTAAATTAAATACTAAATTGTAGCAAATTTTCTTATGTCGAAAAGAGTTTTCATGAAAAGAGAATTTTATGTAAAAACGTAAACTTTTTTAATAACTAGCAACAGCAGTAAGGAACGAAAAAGACAAAGCGAACGCATAGAAAAAATAAGCTAAATATCTTTCAAAGTCTATTAAAGGAGTAGAGCATTTTCAAAGGAAAAGATGTAAGTGTAATGTAGGGGAATATAGTTTCATAATACAAGCACACAAAAAGTACTTTCAAAAGTTCTTTTCATTAGATCTTCTGACTAGCGCAGCTGATAGTCTATCAGTCTTTCTCATTTTTTGCTGTTCCCCATAATTCCTTTTTACGCTTTGTTGACGAGAATTGCTAAGTGACTTGCAGAAAAACGCCTGCCAAAGTTGTTTTGTTGAAAAAAGGAAGAGAAGCCATATTTTCATGCATTCTTTTGACATTGAATTCTACCGCTTGATTAAGAAATTTTGCCGCCACATTCGGAGCGAAAATTTTCATTCTATTCGATTACTGATGCCGTCTGTCCTTTACTTGATGTATTGTTCAGCTTTTTGCCTCTACATCACTTGTAGTGCAAGGATATACTAACTTTGGACACTACACTAATGGCTGTATGCAACACCCAGAAAGACTTAAGATAGGTCCACCTCTTATTATACTGATATCACTTTCTGAATCGACCTAAGTTTGTTTGCCTCTCATCATCATCATACGTACTTTTTTCTTGAGTTCTCCTCCTTCTGTTGCGTATAGTTCGCAAGTTTTGAGATATTTTGATGAAATTTGGTACATTGACGTGTTTTGGCCCAAGGACGAAAGCGATTCGACCACTTCCCGACCACTGCCGCGTCTCGCTTGACTCCCACCGGTCCTGTTATCATTCTTCATTCTTCTTCGGGTTTAATTCTAAAATTTGCAACGGATAAATTTTGATAAAGGGATGTTAAGCCTGCGAATGATTTGTGAAAGAACATTCTTTTATTCTATCATCCGAGTCTGAATCACTTTCTGAATAAATTTAAGCTTGTTTTGCCGTTTGTCTATGTAATGTCTGCCCATGGATTATTGTGCTAAGTCTGAGGGAAATTTTCAAGACGAATATAAATGAAATACATTGCACTGGCATGCTTAGGTCTGAGCACGAACGCTATTGGAAATTTGAATTGATCGAAAAACTTTTAGTACCACTGCATATTTTGTGAAAATAGTTTTAGAAAACTCTTTACAAAAATCGACTAAAAATGTTATTAGCATTATATTATTAATATCTCAGCATATTAAACCAATGCGGAAAATATCAACAGGTTAAGTGAATTTTATGAATGTCCTAACATAAGCATATTTTTACAAAAAAATTTCTTTCTATGACTAATAAGTCTACCTCGTGTTATCTTGTGACGTAATTTAATCCGAGAGAATAACTTCGTATGCTAAACTCGCACTACATAGATCTCTCTGCAAGAAGCTCTAATTTTTAAACGAAAATAGATCGAGAATAATAACATCTTTGACAAAGACATTCATTATACTAAATATGAGTCGCGGAGCTCTATTTTTACAATCACCGCCAATATTTTATGAAAAGTAAATCATGGTGTGACAAAAACTGCAATTATTAGAATGGAATGACTTTTTATGGTCCTTCAGCAAAAAGAAATTATATGTATTGCATTTAGATGACGTGGGTCCACTTTAGCAGCCTTCTTATTATTCTTAGTAAATAATATAATGTTTGCTTGATAAGAGACTGTATTTATTAAGTATTAGTAGTGTCACGAAGACAGTACCAAATTTGTAGCCCATTGAAGATCAATTTTCCTCAAATTTCTCATAAAAGGGTCTCCCCGGAAAGAAAAGGAGCCTTTGTATAAGGAAAATTCCCGCTTGGTGTTTTTTTCCTAATTATGGACATGGACAACATTAAGCCTAAAACTTCACGCAGTCTGGATGTGATAAAAAAGGAAGTCGTCGAAAGGAAGTTCTGAGCAAGATAATGGCCACTGCATCAGGTGACTAGCAGTTGCTATCCAGTTAATTGTTAACATCGTCTAAGCTTCAGTTAATTTTGGCGAACATTTTCGATTTATTTTCCTTTGGAAAATTTAAAATATAATTTTTCTAGATAAAGAAATGCGAAATTTATTTAAATCTACAAATATGCTAACGATTTTTCGCATTCGCAGCATGTGTTCAATATTAGAGCATGACTTGCGTTAGAAAACATTTTGACAAAAATCAACGTCATCGCTGAACATGTTATGTGCGCACATGTTAAAAGTTGTTCTTTGTTTGTAGCAAAAGAATTTTTATTTGATTCACAAATTTTTTGCATGTTTTGCAGCCACAATTTTTTTTTTTTTTTTTGTTTTTGAATATTTTTTTTTTTTTTTTTTGTTTTTGAATAAGGACAAAGCCTAACAATGTTCATGAAATCGAATTCATGAAAAATCTAGAGAAAATTGTAGAGAAAAAGAATTATCATTCTTTGAGGTTTCCTTCGCTTACAGCACAATAATTTTCATTTAATTCTCATATTTGTTCGCCCCTCTTTGAAATCCTATTTTTTGCGAATATTGCTACGAAATTGAACACAAGAAAAAAACGGGAAATAAATTAAAAGAAGAAAAATTTATCCCTAAGTAAATCTCTTGCTGCTATATCCTACCCTAGCACTTGCGGTATAAGCGTATATTAAGTTTGTGCGGTCGTATGCAACGTACAAAAGGGCTTGAGTTGGATCCGTCTTTTAGTGCACTGGTCATTTTCTGAATCGGTCTAAGCTGGTATGTCCGCCTGTCCGTCTTGTTTTCTTTGCTTCAACCTACAAGTTGCAATAGGCGAGATACTTTGATGAAATTTGGTACACTGACCCTCAACCTGACAACGAAGACTATTGAAAAGTGTTTGGAGTGGACCTGGTTTTCCGTCATTTGCCATACAAGACCTTATTTTAAGAAGCATGATGGCAGTGAATGCACTGGTTTAGGGTATTTAATTGTACGTTCCCTTATAGTGGATTGCGCTCTTCGAGTACGACGAAGCTTTAATTGAACAAATAAATAGGTGTCGGGATATGTGTGCATGCGTGTGTTAGTACTTGGATTCAACAGATTAAAAATTCTTTTCATTAAACTGTTTTTCATTCTTTGCTGTTTCCTTTGTTTTTATATGATTTTAACATTTTATTCTCCAAAAATTCTTACAGGCTCTTCGTACTTTTGCTTTCCCAAATCAAAGCTTTTCCATTCGCAAAAGTTTTTAATGCTGCTTTGTGATACAACCATTTTTAACAGTGTCCTAATTATTTCCCTAAAGCTTAAGATAGATTTGCTTTCCAAAAAAAAAAACACGAGCGCAACCAATGTAAGGAGCATTGAGCATTTAGTAGCTAAGCTTAAGCCAAAATTGCCGTCGGAGGAGTTTGAATTGATTTTAACCAACATTTCTGATGCCAACCGCTACGTTGTTGGTATATTGTAAACATTATACTCACAGATATTCATGTCTATGTGCGTATTAGAGTGAGGTTCAACGATCCCGCACTAAGGGACACAGTACTGATAAGCCAACATGATGTAATGCATAGATTTATCTCTCAACATGTGCTCCCTTCCAATGAAAACGGATTGAAGTCGGAAGGTTTCGGGATCTTAATACTATGCAGATATTCTTAGTCAATACAGGATTCTGACTCGATCAAAACGCATAACGCATCCGTTCATCAGTCTGTATGCTTTCTATTATTGAAAAGTCGACTTAGTTGGTAGCCACTGATTAAATTTGAAAAAAGGAGCAATTCGGCTTCCACAAGCACATGAAACCTTGATGCATGCGTTGACAATAGGCAAAAAAATATTGAGAGGAGTAAAAAAGGTCCCAGTCACCAAAACTGCAAGTTTTCGACAAACGTGTGTGGAGGTGAAAATAGAAAAAGACAGAATCTTTAAACTCTCAGGCAGATTATTTCTTTCTTGTTAAAATGACGTAATGTTCAGTCCCCCTTGAAATGAATTTCAGCGACGCTGCTTCGTAAGAATGTTTCAATAAGAGAAACTAATGATAATTACCATTGTTAAATTTTTTTAGTTGCGAAAGACCTTACACATCTTAAGAACATAAGTAATTTTTTGCTCTTTTAGTTATTTTTACATCCCTACGGATGTTCAGTATGTTCAAGTGATTATGTTACTTGTTGTATGGCGCCTGCTAGATGTTCGGCTAAGAGTGTATTCGTTCATATTAAAATTAGTTTTCAAAGTTTCTCAGTCCTTATTATGCGAAGCAACGAAGAATTTTAACCCAATTTAGGCCAATGTCGACTTCAATACCTCGCTCCCTAGTTTTAGCAACAGAGATTTTTGAACATCATTTTATTCGTCCATCCATTCTTTCTCGAAATGAATGAATGAAACCTATTTGATCTTAATTTTCGTTTTCTCATTTAATAAGACAGATAATTAAGAGCAGAATCGGTCTGACATTTATTTTTGCATTGAAAATTTAATTCTTTTGTTTGCAGCTGCAATTAGATACGAAAAAAAAAACAAGTCATGAATATAAAGCAAAAAAATGTTGTGTTAAATATCACAAAAAATTAATATGAAAAAGAAAAAAAAAATAGAACGCCTGCAAAAATATTAAAAGCAAATAAAATTTTCATTTTTTGCGCAGAAGAATGCTTGCTTAATACGAATGTATTTCGTTTTTAAAATGAAGCCGAAAAAAAATTAATTCACATTTTTAACAATGATATGAAAGCGAAATTTTCATAAATCAATAATTTAATTGACGACACTGACTACAAACCATAAAAAGACTGTTTGATTAAAAATCAAATATGTACACATGAGTAATTTTTAAAAAAAGAACTCCCGATTATCCGATTGATGCCTACAAAAGGCCTTTCATTTTAAAAATCTGGAAAAAAAACACCTTAACGTAACCAAGTAAAATGTGCTCTATTTTCAAGGCTAGATATTGCAGTTTTGCTCCCAGCAAAATAGCGTTGAAGTGTCCGCTACTGTGACGTACACTTTGTGTAACATAAGTTGCGTTGCCTAACGAATACTCGCATCCAAATGTTCGATAACTTGTAGTTTGTCAGAATAGACCCGGGCTTCGATGTAGGCCTAAAGAAAAAAATGCATGGGCGTTAAACTGTACGATGGCAGCGTTCGATCCAATTCTCTTGTCAACACACGTTGAGCATACACAACTGAGCTGCCACTTAAGTGCATTTTTTGATGGTTTTTGCATGATCTCTATTGGAAGCCTAATTAAATATATAATTGGAGTTAACGAAAAATACGGTCTTCAGAGAATATAGTCTAACCCATCTGTCTTTGCAACATTGTTAAAATTTTATCGTGCAGACTTTTCTATCCACATAAAATTTTCATAGCCCTTACTGTAGTAACGAGAACCGCTAAATGAATGCTTTGTTGATAACAGTAAGACATGAAATTAATTAAAAATATTTAAATCGAAACGATTCTTACACGAAATCAACAAAGAAACAAGAAAGAGAAGAAAAACTCTCAGTTGCATTACGTACTTACGTCTAATAAAAAAAGCTAATCTTAACTTGACACTATATGCAAGATAAAGGGCGCTACATAGGGGATATAATGTTTTCGATCGTTTTGCAAAACCAAAAGTTGCGTATGGATTCATCAATACTGGTGGTATCTATTTGTCATGCTAAAAACTTATTGGTTGCAGGTATGTTATTAGGACCACGTCAACACTTGAACTAATTGAATTGAGGTACACGCGTTTAAAGCTTGCCTGCAAGCGAATAAAACTTTCCTAACTGGTACATTCACCTTGGTGCTGGTAGCATAACGTTGCCATTGACTTGAGCCCCCTGCAAAAATATGGCTCGGGTACTCCGTAAAGTCAAATCCATTTTGCTATTTCCATCCGAGCCTGTTTTTCCGCCTAATTTTATCTGTCACAGTGCGATTCAAATTTATTATAAAATCTCTGTGCACGGCAGTGCAGATGAGCTTTTAGTGTAGATCTACAAACCCATTTTCGATACGGTTCTGTCCACGCTCGCCGCTTGTGTTAGGGCAGTTAGCAGTGAAATCGCAGTTATTCGGCTTAGTTGTTAAGTCCAGATACTGGTTTCATGCGAAAGCACATCGGCCAGCTCTAAAAAAAAAAAAGGAGAGATAGACATACGGCCACGAGTTCTGAGCAAAGCGTATCTCTCCAACTTGTTGTTTTTATTTTTATTTATTTATTTATTTTTTTGGGCGCTTCTTTGATAAAAATATTGGAAACATAAAATCATTCGAAAATTAATGAAAATTTTTTATTTGCAAACAAATCTCCATGATTGGTTTTTTCTTCAATGTACTTTAATTTTTTGTTTCTTTCTGTTTGGTAGCCACTGGCGAATAATATACTGCAGGTGGATATTGAAAGCAGAAAAAACTGGTTTTTAATAAAAGAGAAAATCTGTTTCTCACGTAGACGCGTGCAAAACATCACGTTATCGCGGATATTGGAAATTTATATTGTAAATATATAATTAATTTGAAATAAGATAAGAACTATGAACTTTTTTTTTTTTTTCAAAATGTGTTTGTTTACCGCGTTTAATATTAAGTTGATGCACATAAAGTTTGTTGGAAAGTCACGATAGAGTCTTTATAGCGGAAAATTATGATTTCTTTGAATTCACAAAACTGTGAAGTGATTAGTAGAATGCAGATTTTTTATTTCACATATTCATTCACACATTTTCGTTTTTATTTTGTTTCCCGTTTAATGTGGCCACTCAAACGAGGCTCCTGGTACGTGCCACACGGTAACGGACAGAAAGAGAGGAGGGGGAAAGAGGGGAAGAGACAGCGAGGTGTTGATTGCAGCTTAGCGAAAATCTGACCGATCGGCAAGAGTTGAGCCTTCAGTGGATATACCTCCTTAAAGAGGAAAATATGAGTTTTCTAACCTACAATTTGGCTTGAACTCGTGGGTTCAAACTATAAGTAGTAGAATCGAATGATGTCACACAGAAGAAATTCAATAATTCCGACCTTGAGGCCTGAAAATGCTTATAAAAATATTTTCGACGATTAAATTAAGCTTACATTTTACGTGAAGCGATGCTACCCTCGCAGTAGCTTACAAGAATTTTTGGAATGAACTGAAAATTGTATTCTGCTTTTATCACATTTTTCTTCACGTTATATAAAACTTCATAATCAAAATTTTAATCAAATTATTGGCTTTGTCAACCTACATTCCTCGTAAAATGTTTGACATAAATATTTTCAGTGCTTAAAACGCTTACACACACAAGAACTGATTAAACCTAAGCTTGATAAATTCCTTTCATTCCCTTCCTCGACAAAAATAGCTTTTTTTTTTCAATTATCTAAATGTCCTCTTGCTTCCAAGTTCTGTGGTTTCACTGCTTACAACTCCTTTTCCTTTTCCTTTTTTGTTTTTTATTTTTATTATTTTGTAATATCCTTTTTGTGATATTTGATTTGTATCATCAAATTCACTTATCAGGCATGTTTCCTGCCTTAATACCATCATACTGCCTGTTGTAAGAATATTTTAAAGATCCACATGAAAGAAAAAATAATTTTCTTTTTTTCTTTTTTTTTTTGCAAGGGTTTATCTGTTTAAGTTGAAACCCTTTTTCCATTTCTCCTTCTTTTTCTTTCCCTCGCTTTAAAAGCTTCGACGTTGTTGTATTGTTTTAAGTTTTGATAGAAAGTTTTAGCTTTGCACAAGAAGCCCATATGTAAGCGTTAAGAAGATTTATGTGCCTGGATAAACTGAAGAACACATGAGTTATTTTAGAGAGTTTCACAAATTCTTTTAAAATTCTTTAGTTGATTGTTACTCGCAGTACAAAATTTCATTGCTTTTACTGCTTCTCAAATTGTGTTCATTTACGTATTCTTTTTAAAATATTTGTACTTACAAAAGCCTACAAAACTTTGGGAAATATTATAAAATTGAAAAAATCCATTAGAGAAGACATAGAAACAGATCAATTTGCAAAATTTTGAATTGTAACGTACATGAGAAGGAGAGGAAAGATAATTCAAAGACTTCTGTTGCTAATAAATGCCACCATCCGTGATAAATAGTCGACCTTGTGTATGGCTCTCGCCACAATTAAAAGTATTTGTTATTCACCCGGTCCGGGTTTTATTTATTTATGTAAATTGATTTTTCTCTCCTTTTTCTCTCTAGTCTTGGCTTTTCAATGCTTTACTTGCTTTATCATTCCATTTTCGCCTTTCACTTATTACGTTTTGTTTACATTCGTCTATTTAAACATAATAATATTTTAGTGCTACGTGATCATGTTGCATAAAATTTGGATGAATCTCTATATTCTTGAACACATATGCACAGCTTAAGAGCAAATCAATTGGAATAAATCTTTTGATACATTTGTTACGTTGCATAATATTTCAAATAATCTCATTAAGTATATCAGAAGGAATGAAGGGAAGGCAAGCTGTCGTCTTAGGGGAAAATTCAATTTACTTATAAGTCAAGCGAATATAATGAGAAGTACATAAATCTGGGACATAATGGGTGTAAAATGATTTAGTAATCACGTCAGCTTAAATTTACCCGAAATATGCTGTGAAGACATCGTAGAGTACAAATATGCTTAATCGGAATGAAGAGTTGTATCAATTTAGTCATACGCACATGCAGTCATGCCCATGCCACTGTAATAAAGTAAGTCAAGGCTCGCCCAAATACCAATTTTTCCCCTTTTTCATAAACTTGCAAGTTTGAGTAATATACGGAAAGCAAATCAACCAAGATATATATATATATATACCGCGTTGCGGCCGAGTATTCTGTACACGCGCCTTTAAAAAATTATGTTCGGCTGCGGCCTTGTCTGTTATGTCCACCAGCTCTACCCTAAAAAACAACTTGAAAAAAATGAAAATTGGATGATTGTTAGCCATAGCCGATTTTCCCCAGATTTGCACAGGTATACACACGAATAGAATGTGCAAACTTTTGTTTTTGTAGTTTGTAAATAATAATTAAAAAATCAAATCTTTTGTTTCTGAACACAGAGGAGGTCTCAATTCATTTGGTGCTATGGGCGTGCCCTTTGATTGACGAGGCTCATTTTCAATCCAAGTCCGCGCATGTCTTCGCCGAGCTCGAAGCATACATAACATCCAAGAAGGACTTACGATAGCCCCACTCTTGGATTCTGAATTGATCTAAGCTTGTCTGTCTCTCCATGTGGATCTCTTTTCAACCTACAGTTCGCAATTTTTGAGGTGTACTAGCAATTTTGCCAAGAAATGGTCTGTAGGGAATTCTGATCACATACATCTATTTTTTAGACCTTAATATATTTAAGATTTAACATGGAAAGCGAGCCTTTACGTGGACAGAAAGTGCTATTTCCAGTTTCTTATGATGGAAATTTGGATCACGTCATGTGATGTTTTGGGCATCTTCGGATGGGCGGACCTTCAATAAATGTGTGCCCTTACACGAGAATAGTGGGTAATTATCAAAGCAATAATAATTTTGTTAGGCGTATTAGTGTAGGGTATGTAATGGTGAGCCTTGCTTATTTGTTTCTTATCCCCTTTTTTTTTTTTCTCAAACTATGCGAGTTTATTTACTTGAAAAGAGTTTACAAGAAAGTTGTTAAATTGTGGAAACAAAAACTAATTTTAATATTGTTTTCAAAGAATACCAAAATTTGGTAAACTTGTCAGGATAGTAAACTTTAACACCTTTAAGACAAACCTAGCGAATCAGCCAAAAATAAATGAGAAATAGCTTGACAAGATTGCAGTAAACTTGAAGAAATACAAAAATACGCTAAAAAGAAGAAAACGAAGATAACAAAAGTTTTCGATAAGAGCGCTAGTATGTATGTGCAAAAAAAAAAAGGAATCGTTTGCAAAACATGTAAAAGTGATGAAAGGAAATATGAAAGGTAGACGATTGGAAAGCACAAAACAAGGGTATAAAAATTCTTTAACTTGTTTGTAAAATCTCTGTTGATATAAACAAGCTGGAACGGGTAAGACCAACACATAAACACTCTACGCATTTTTGAATTATAAAATTCTTCGGCTACTTTCCTCGTAAGACATCAACGGTGAGACCTTCTTGTCGTAAAACGTCGAATTGTCGCCATAGTGAGTGGTCAATCGGCATAGGTACAACACTTACTGATTAGCCACACACTCATCAGAATGTGGCCACCGCGTATCTATCTCTTTTTCTCTTCACATTTCTTTCTGCTCTAATGCGCTAATGCTTGCGAGTTTGTACCAAATTCGGGAGTAGTGGAATCGCACTGAAGCTCTGTAATATAAATTTTGGTACAAAGCAAGGTTTGAGCTAAGTTGCGAAAAACGCAAAACAAAACACACCCTATGGGTTGCGACACATCTGTGAGATTGCTTAGAAAACGGCTGTCTATTCCAAAATTTTTTACCCTCTGATTAATAAATAATTCATCTCAGAAGCCTGGAGTCGTAATAAAGCTTAAGTTAAGACATTGTTTAACAAAGCAATTAATACCTAAATGCATACGAATACCGCTTGTTATCGTTGCTAAACACTCGGTATAAGAAAGCGTAGACAAATGCTTGTATCGCTTTTCTCTGCTCTTTGGTTTGCTTGGGAATAAATCGACTTGGCAAGTGAGGCGGGCATTGGAGTGCAACTAAGCACAACATTCGACTGACAGCTTTATTAATGTTATAAAAAAAACCTTCAACGTTATTTTGATGCATGACGATGTCTTCACAGCTATCACGAAAGAACTTATTGTGTCAATTAAATTATAGCTGAATGCAAATGTAAATCTTTGTGAAGAATTTCACGAAAAGTTATTGTTTTAAATTTAATTCTTGAACGTAATGTCGTATCGAACTTGATAAATTCTTTCAAGACTCGTTAGCAATGTCGCCCCCTTTGCGCCATCAGCAGTAATTTCTTTTCAATACAAAAATTATAAATGAAAGCAACAGCTTGCCAGAGAGTACGCATTGAATTCGACAAACGATGTAAACAAAAGTTGTAATTAATTCGTTGCCATATTGTTTATTACAATTCATTACAATCCTGATAGATTTCAATTATACCTGATTTCGCGTACTTCAGAGATATATTTAAACAAAAAGCTTATCAACGCCAACTTTTTTCAATCCATAAGGATCGTTATGGATTTCATAAGTGATTTATTTGCTTTTTCCAAAGCGTAATGTACGTCAACCACTCTCAGCAAAAGAGGCCGTTAAGCTCATCAATGCCAAGTAATTCAATCTACGGAATCAATAGCACTACATAAATAAGCTTTCAATGGGAAGACGCAAGCGAGCTAATTTTTAATTAAAAAGCAAAATAAAAGAAGGAACAAAAGGCACGAAGAAAAAGTGAAAGACACATTAAATGCGCTCAACAAATTCAGTAAATTTGCCAACGGAAAGAAATGTTGATTCAAATGTAAGTTCACACACTGTTTATATTAATATTCATCAAACAAAAACTTGTATTAAAATTCTAGTCTTCCTGTATGAAATGCATTTTTGTTCGCCAGAAAGGCGTTAATAATGCTTTCTTGGTGAACGCGGGAACAAAGAACTTTGCGTTTCTATTTTATTTTATTTATTCATATTTTTCGTATTTCTTTGTTGCGATTTTGTGCATTTAACAAACATTTTGAATCGTGAGTGCTTGTTCTACTGCTTTCCCTTATTACTAGGAGATATATTGAACTAGTTTTTCGGTTTGTAACATCAACGTGCATTGGTTATCCCTTAAAGGAACTTAGAATCCACTTAATCAATTCAACTATTAAACCGTCCGTTTGGCGGTCCATCTCTCCGACTTGCATTCCACATGCGATCTGTGGAAATAAAACCAAGTCCGTCGGTCCGTTCAACCGACTGATGCGCGAATTTCGGAAACAAACCCATTCAGCCAATTTAACCTAATCCTTCTTCTTGGCCGTCCTTCTAATTATGTCTGATAGGCAATTTTTTGAAGAAAATCTATATAATCAATTTAATGAACTCCGTCTGTTTGTCTGTCCTACCCACCGAAATGTATCTGGCAAGCAACTCCCTATGGTCAATATGATCAAGTACGTCTTCTCTTCTCCATCCATCCGTCCGAATTTTATCTGAAGTGCGATTTTTGGAAACGTTCGTGGTCGATAAGTTTATATGGAAAATTTAAAGTGTCATACACATTTGCAATCGGTGTTCACAGGTCAGATTTGAACAGACCAATACTGACTTACAGTTACTCCCAAAATACCGTAGAACAAGTAAAGACCTACTCTTAATATTTCATACATATTATAATATTTATTTAGGTTATTACGCTTTATATTATTTATAACGTGTCACTTTGTACGTCCAGCTGAAAGTCACGCAAGAAAACAGCGGACACGCCTAGATTGTAATCTCATGTACGGACCTCTTATACATATCATTATTTACATATATGTTATTATTTATAACGTATTACTGCATACGTTCAGTTCAAAATCCCGCTAGAAGACAACAGACACGCCTAATGTGCGGATCTGAGCAGGTTGATATATAAAACAACAACTTTTACTTATCTTACTTATCTTCTTTTTTTTTTCTTCTCTACTTATTCAGTTAACATAGTTACGCGCCATGCGAACCAATGCAATCTTGATTTGCATATTTAATTGGTTTACGTTACAACGCGCATGATGATGTAACATACCTCGACTGTATAACTAATCCAATAAAGACCGATAATTATTGTTAAACTGTCCTCGCAATCGAAATGTTTCAACACAAAAGAGAAGCGCTTAATAATTATCGATGTCGCGAACCATTAATTTTATTTAAAATTTGCGAACGGAAAATAAATGTTATTTATTAAATATGCTCCTTCGTTAAGTAATGAATGGTCCTTGTGATAAGCTTTAAACTTTTTCAGTCAATAAATTACTTTGCTTGTGAACTTCTTAAAACAAGCGTTTCAGCTTGAATTGGATTCAAGCTAAAGATTATTGCCGCTGCGAAGCAACACAATTCCGTTTAAGGGATAACACAGCTGTGTGTGTGTACAAAAGGATTTTTAAATGATTTTTCATCCGATAGAAGGAAAGGTAACGCATTAAAAATATTTGAGAAGATTATTAAGCACACATTTAGCACCACAAAAAAGTTACTTTGAAATAATTTTAAGAAATGCTAGCTGTGAGGAATTTTCAATCAAAGAAGTTCTGAGGCCTATGTCTACTTTGGTGCCAATTTAAAATGAAAAAAGAGAGAAGGAATCATTTTATGTACATTTCTATACTTTCAGAAATGTTGATTTTTTTGTGCAACTGGCGATTCAGATTTCGACCTAAGAAAGGGAAAAGTTATTACATTCTACAACACTGGCAGAAGAGCATACAAAGTTTGTGGGGATTTGCGGAACATCCGCAAGGACTATAACTAATCCCACCTTTTGTTATATCTAAGCTTCGCTGGCCATCAGTCTGTCCGTCTTGTTTTCTTACGCTCAACCAGTCCCTAACTTCTGAGATATTTTGATGAAATTTGGTACACCGATGTGCTGTGGCCCAAGAACAAATGCTGTTAAAAATGGCTGAGATCGGACCCGTAAATAAGTTTAAATATTGCCAACTTTATGCATACCTCATAACTTAAGCCCCTTATATGTGTATCATAAGTTCTGTGTATGGACAGGTTGAATATCTACGCCGAGTAAAACCTGTAAACCTTTATACGTTTATAGGAACGGATACAGTGAATATGTTACCTTAGCTACACTATGTGTATAACCTGTGTACGCCCTTATAACTCTTTATACGAATGCGTGTTCGTATAAATACATATAGCATATAGTCGTGACTCTACCTAAAAAATTATATATAATTTCTAAATGTCATTATATTTACTTTTATTTACTGCAGATAACAAATCGTGTGCCATGTTGTCCAAGGTTAGCCAAGATATAGCCAAGTGGTTATGTTTGCCTTTTCTTGCTCGGTGAGGAAAGCCTATTATCTCAGACGGCCAACAGATTGGGATAAGCGGATGAACAAGGCAACCGGATGGACGGATTAAGAAATGCTTCAGCGATAGAGTGAAGCCCTTTCGCATAAGATGATGCGTAACACATTATTCAGTTTCTAAGAAATCTGCTAATTGTTTCTGTTTCCCTTCGATTTTTCTTAACGTTTTCCCCTCTCCTAAAAGCTAGATTGAAATGAACATGCATCTGTGCCCACTTATGTTATTATTTATATCACTTGTGTTCATATTGTTTTTGTTTCCTTTTTGCGTTCGTATTGCTTTTTTGCTTTTGCGAGTTTTTTTCCCAATACTCAAGTAAGGCAACGTAAACGCACACATCATTCGTCATGAAAGAACTGACAAACGCCAGCCAACCCATTGGGCTTAGGGTGTTTTTCTTTTTTTGCCATTTTGCTCATTTTTTTACGTAACATCGAGTGAATGTTCTTTCTTTGAAATGGTTGTTATTTGATAAGCAGAGGAGAAAACCGAAATTTGTTGAATAATTTGTCGCTCTCCTTCAGTTTGCTGTCACAAGTCATTCCTACGCGTCATTTCACTTAAGATGTTTTCATCACAGTTTCATGTTAACTTTTTTCCCTGAGCAAACAAACTTACATATCTGTCTGCATATGCGTATGTGACTTTGTGCTTATGTTTGCAGACAATCTTACTGACATCTCACATGTGCATGCAAGTGCTTTTTCTAATAGGTTTGTGTTTTTGGTTTGCAACTCTCTTTCCAAGCGCAATGTTTTTTAAATGAATAAATGCGTGCTCTGTTCTAATAAATGTTTAATTTTTTTTTGAATCTTTTGAATTACACTTTTTTTCATTTAATTGAATCTAATTAAAAATTCAATGAAAATATTCGTCGTGTGACAAAGATTGTCTTAATTGAATAGAAGAACTACATAAACAGCTATCAAAATAATTGTCACGTAGTCCCAAATAAAAAGTCCAAGTTAATTATGTCACTAAGTTAAAGGCAAAGTCGATTATTCCATTTAGCATCTTTATTGCTTAAGTTATTCGACGCGAAAAAAGCAATAATGCTTTTGCTAATTACCGTGGCAAAGACTGTACCGACAATCAACTAAGACTTTTGAAACGGACAGAAAGCTCTAAAAATCTCTAATGTCGCCCAAGAGAAAATCTACAATGTCAACTAATGCTAAGTAAACGTAAAGCGTACGAAACATTAGGTCAAATGACTTATTGATTTTTTGTGCCTAAGGAGCTTACGACGCTGCTAAGATGTTCTCGGGATTTGTTCATTTCTTGTTAATGGCCTCAGATGAAGGTTTAGGTCTCAAGCGGATTGTAAATGGTATGTTTGAACGAAAAGTCTATTCGGTACATTTTATAGGTCAACTGGTAACTTGTGACCACTGCAGCAGATATATCTCTTTAGCAGCCTTATCATCGACCTTATGCTATATGACCAGAGCTCTTATAGAACAATACGCACAATGATGAAGAGCTGAACAAAAGGTTATCATAATTGCCTATAAACATTGACGACTTTCATCTTAAAAGGATTTTGTAGAAGCTGAACAGTGTATGCATCAAAGAGTGAAACTCTGAAATATATGAAATCCGATGTAACTAATGAATTGTAAACTTAAGAGAACTTTCTCAAGAACTATTGCAGAGTAAGAAAACTTTGTTAAAAGTTAAAGTTAATTTTCATAAGGAATTTCGTTATGGTCCATATGGTGATCAATTTTGTATAATGTGTATAAAAGAACACTGAATAAGCCCATAAGACGACATGCAGATATCGAGACTATTGAAAGATAGTAGCAACCTTCAAGCCACATGTATGAAAATATCGCGACATTCCAACCATTAATTTACAAGCTGCCGTCATTTGAATGAGTCACGTTATGCTACGAGCTTGTTGCGTGATATGTTATACTTACTTTCATGTGCTTCGCCTTAAGTTCCTTTCGCTCAAAATGAAAACCCCTCAGCGTTGTGCTCTCTCGAAATTCATTTAATAATTGCGTTTATTTCTGTCCATCTTGTTGACTTTGAATTTATGATTACATTTTTTTGATTTTCAATGCGTTTTTTTTAAACATCAACAAAAAATAAAAATAACAAATCCCCAAAAGGTTGCTATATAAAACAATAAAAAGTATTAAATAATAGTAGTAATAATTTGCATCGCATTTAAAAAAAAAAAAACAACTTCGGTATAATTCCAATAAGCAATAGATGCGAAGAATAAGACACGCTTACGTATACGCAAGGCTAGCAAACGCACATCAAAATTATCCGAACTTAAGTATATACTAAATCCAACTCCGTTAAATTTTTTTTTGTTTTCAATAGATTCCAGGCATGTTAAGTAAGATGTGCGCTTCGTCTGGTGGCTGACAGTGATTAATTATTGAGAGTTTTAGATAACCTTTTAATAACTCTTCCCCTTCATTTTGTCTATTTTTCCTGCCTGCGGTTAACAATTTTGTAGCATCCAGACTAGAGGGATGGCAGTATGAAGTGTCTTTCTGACCGTCCGTTCATCTTTCTACTCTTCATTCACTCATTAGTCCTTTCTTTCTGCCTGGCCATTCGTCCACCTATCCACTTATAATGTAATGAAAATCAAAACTCATAAACACTCCTGCTACTGTGAATACGTTCAAGTCACGTTTCCGTTCACCCAAAAATTTTCTGCATTCTAAGTCTCTTTCTCCATGTCTGCCAGTCCTTTTGTCTCTTCGTTATATATTGCTGGAGTTCTCAAAAATTCTAGGTTGGTAAAAACAAATGTGTTCTTCACTTAATAAATAGAAGAAGAAGGGAAAAAATAAACTAAAAAGCTAACATTTTCACTTATTAATACCAAAAAATTAGAACCAATTCCAAACATCGATTCAAGGTGAGATGTATTTAGAAAGATCAAGAAAAATCTCTCAGTAAAAACAATTTCAATCGATTAACAATGCGTTTCTTATTTGACTTTAAGTGGTAGAATAGGATGTTTGCGATTTCTTTCATTTAAGTTGCTTTGTCATTCTTCCTCTGTTTCGTTTTTCAATCGATTTCTTACGCGGTTTAGGGATGATGGATATATAATTGCTGCCCATAATTTGTTTTTTTTTAACTGCATGACTATCTCATCCTTTCCGTCGTAAGTCACCCAATTTTAATGTAATTGGGATTTCGATTTCCAAGCAAGCGGTTCCTAAAATTCTAAACAAGCTTAGAAAAATTTGTTTCATTTTCTGTGGACTTACCAAAACTGAATTGCGGTCTTCCGTGTTCTCTGAAAACAAACATTTCAGCAGCTGAAAATAACGATGGAACACTCGGCCATATTAACAATGGCTAAAAGCTGCTGCTTAAATATAGTCCGTCCTCTTTTTAAAGGTTTGCTGTCCACAATTTTTAAAAAGAGAGAGAGAGAGAGAGAGTTCTTCTTCCTACTCGCATTTAGATTGCTTTCATAACGTCTACCATATATTTCCTCTACTCATACTGTTCCTTTCAAGCTTAGGCCTAATGTCATGTTTAGCTCCGCGGTATGAGCAACTGAAACGAATAATGGATGGAACTATTAAGAAGACATTAAAAATTGTAATGATTGTGAAAGCCTGAATTCGTGACTTACTGTCTGTGAATATAAGGAACTCGTAACTATTGCTCTTTAATCAGACGGAGGGACAAGATCGTTTAATAATCGCTTGCTGCAACGATCGGTTCTGGCTCAAGCCTGGGTTGCATATATCCAATGCTCTGTTGTACAACAACTACTGTAGGGTGTAGTGAATAAATTGTAATTCCTTCTGTTATTTTTCTTTACTAACACATAGTAAAGCTTCGCTTTTACATTTTTTCAAATCTCTGCCATTTTACATGTAAATTGTGTGTTTTCGCCAATCAATAAACAAAAAAATCTCTTGTCACGCACAAAAAAAAGATACAACAGCAGCCAAAAAAACATATAAAGGGTGAAAAAATTAAAAAAAAAATTTACTTAACATTTTGTGCTACCGTGAAAATTCTATGAACAAAAAGTCTGTTGCATGTAACATTTCGGTATATTTTCATTTAGAAACAATCGCTATACACACACATGTGAATGTGAATATAACGTCAAGGTAGATAGAAGGAATAAAAAGTGTTATGGTCTGGTTTCGATATTTGCCTTTGTTGCCATGCGCTCCCATATAGCACTTACGTATCCTGCCTTGAATTTTTGGCTACTCGTAAATTGGTTCATTTTTTGCTTGCAAGGCAGTTACGTGTTGTTGACGAAACTTAACCCGATTGGTTTACCTAACATTACACATTGCGCTTTTCATGTGACGGCGCAGGCTGCATGGGCAGTCTTTGGATTAAATAAAATTAATTCTATTAAATGATGAGATGAAAACAAGACTTGAATAGGACTCTTCCCTGCCATGCCTTTCTCTTCGTAGGTTATTGTAAAATACAAATTAACCGGTAGGCTCAGAGAGTCGGTTGTATGTGCTCACAAGTAATCGGAGTTCATGCACACAAAGAATGCAAAAATAAGAAAACATTTTTCATTTTTCAAACAATTTCTCATTCACTTACAAGGAATACTACACAATGCTGATCTGATCGATAAAATAACTAAACAATAGATTTTCTACGAACTTTTAATACTGTAGAGCAAGAAAAAATTTATTTTCTTTCTTGTTTGCCGTGTTGTTCACTTTAAATTCGAAGGAATGATGGGAAAGACGAAAAAACATTTTGCATGAACTCTCTTTATGGTCTAACCGAAAAAATGATTTTGATGGGTCGATAATTTAAAATAAAGATGTGTGAGATGTGAAGGACTTCCACAGAGTTGAGTTCTGCATAAATGGAAAAAGGAATAAATTTTTGAATAAATTTGAAAAAATGACAAAAATAATTTAACTTAATCTAAGGTGCAGCAAATCTCCAGCTTATCGCAACTTTAATAAGATATTATTTCATTTCCGATCGATGCTATTCGTTGCCCAATCCTCTCACTCACAAGATACTCTTATTCACCCGCGTACTCCTTCCTTGTCGTCTTGACCGTGAGTATATTGCACTGTAGCTTTAACCTCACGACATCCGATGCATGCCCGATGGACAACGAATTAATTAGGTAAGAGATATCTGACGGGCCCCAAGAATTAGGACAACAGTCATAGAAAGGTGCTCTACCACACCTCTTAAGGTACCTAAGGAATAGCAGAAATGCGTACGACCCATTTATCTCGCAACTCTGAGGTGAGATGGAGGGAGGGAGAGAGCGACTAAGAGAAAAGATTCAGTTGCTCGTAAACAGTCGAAGGACGAGCTCTATGGAGCGCGATTCTTATAATAAACACCTTACTGAACCTCCACATATTTCGATCTTTGTGATTAACATAAATTTATTCTTAATTTTGTTCTTCCCCATACGGTTCTTCCTTTCACTTATATTTCTTTTATAAATACTTTTTGATTTTGAAATATGCAATAACATCAATGTTTAAATGCTTAAATAAAAATTTGAGAAAATAAAATTTTCTTAGATATTTATTGACAATTAACTGGACCTATAAATCAAAGAGTAGTAAAGTGTGCAAATTTCAAATACAGATTTGAGGTACAGAAGGGACACCAACACACGCAAGATTTTACATATGCCGTTTTTGCGTCATCGCCAAACGTCAATTGCATAAGTGATAAATTGAAGAGTGCTTGCATAGCATTGAATTGCTGTGTTCAATATGTCGAAATTTGCGCTGAGAGCATTTGTGGACAGCAGTTTTTGTTGCTCGAACGACACAAAAGAAAGTCGGTTTTGCAGCCTAGCTGGAATCCCAGTGCGGTAGACTTTACTTTGTAAAATTCTGTATATCTGTATATTTTTTTTTAAATGACTCACTCGATGTCCCCAATTCGTGTAAAACGGTGACAGCCAGAAAAACGTCGAGGTGGCCGCAGCCTAGAGGGCCTCTGTACCAATCGATAAGCGTTATACCTTTACTGACTGAGCATCCAATAAAGCTACGAGCAAAGAGATTTGAACCCGCAAATACTGACTCACGGTTCTGTTACGGACTGAGTCACGGTTCTTACCTATGCAGCTACTGTTGTGGACAAAGTAACTATACGAACCGTTACTTAAGCGTACGTTCGCTTGTCAGAAGTTCAGATCCAAAAATATTACAAAGATATGTTTATTTTGAACTTTGTTGCGCAAGATCGTAACTTAAGCGTTTAATCTTGACATTGTTGCTTAATTCCTCTGAATACATATTTTAGCCAGAAATAAATAAATAAACAAAAAAAGAAAGAAGTAAGACCTGCTGCTCGCTGGCAAAAAACAAGTCATTTTTTTTACACTCAACTGGCAAGTGTTAGTGTAAGCAGCTAGCTCCAAAGGCCGGGAGACATCCGATTATCATTTTCTTGCATCAAAGGTTCACGCACTTCATGCGCCATAATGGTTCGTTGAATGGTTTCCAGCAGAAGTAAAACTTTTTACTTGCATGGTACTACCAAGACTGTAACGGTCAATGGAGCGTACTTCGAGTAAACACCTTTTCATCATTCTTCTGAATTTAATGTGTTGTTTTTTTCGAAAAAAATAACATAATTTCACATTTGTACACTTGAGGTTTATGATTGCACTGACGCAGTTGGTCGACATTCTTTGTCGGGTAATGTAACACTTTATTTATAGGCTAGTACTCGAGTCTGATTTTACTCTAACATACTCTTACATAAGCCCTTGTGTTGCCAGACTATGCTTTTCGTTCGAAAATTTTTAAATTCCAAGGGGACATTTCGTATACTCTCCACGTGTGAAAGCCGGGAATGGAAAGATTTGTTATGTTTATATTTTGATGTTATGTTGTTGCTGGTTCTGTAATTATGACCCTTATTGGATATCTGCAGGACAACCTTGATGATGTGCTCCTCACAAATGAAAGCCACAAATACTAAAACTTCACCTTCTCTTCGTGAATTTTTCGTCAACAGCTGCTACAGCATCAAGATTAATGAAGGCAAGGAGTAGAGAAGTAGTGTGTGTGCCTTGCAAACGGTTCATATAATTTCTATGATGTTCTGCTTGATCTTGTACCTCACCCAGAACTGAAAGCAACATTGTCATGCATCAACTATTTGAAAGTCAGTTCCCTTTTATATGCTCAGGGCAATTAAATCAAGTCTTTCATGTTAGAGTCATTCATTTATAGTCTTCCTCTGCTTGAACGGTTGCTAATCTTAAACAACTTTTTACATAATTGATATCATTTATTATGTATTCGAGCATATATGTGTATCTATGTCTCAATGATGATGGAAATGAATTCATATTTGAGTCTCTTGAACATGAAAAATCTGTATGAAAATCATATTTTCGGACGGAAGGAACAATGTTATTCAGTTTTTACTCTTTGCTTTTCGATGAGTTATTTGCAACGAAACATCGGTTGTCCTAAAAACTGAGCACAGTGCTAATGTGAACAGAATTTCATGGCGAAGGCCATAACTGCTTTACCATCGAAATTGAGAGGGGAAACATGAAATGGTAACACAATTTATATCTATCTACTCTATCTCTATTTTTTACTTCAACTTTACCATATTCGAAAATGGACGTAACATTGTCATGCATCAACAATCGACACTTTTCTAGTAGCATTACGCATTATTTAATCACTTATGATCCGAATTATTATCAAGTTAATGAAATGTAGGTGAGCTGCAATAACTTTTACATATTCGAACATGCGGAGTATGTTTATGAATAGCTTCGTCCAAGTGGCGATTTGACTGATTTTAAAAACCGATACAAAGTCTTCTTAATTTATTTTCGTAAGAGAAGCAAATTTAAATGAAAATAATTTTTTCAGACAGAACGATCCATATTTAAGTTTGTGCGTAGTATTGTTTAATTCAGTCCCTACTTCTTGCTCTCTTTCGGTTGAGTATCTTGCAACAAAACATCGCTGGCCTTTAAAGTTTAGTACAATCGCGTGTAAGAAACGCAATAATAACAAAAAAAAAAAAAAAAAATACAAGAGGAAGTAAATGTTTAGCTCTCGATTTTTGTATGTGTTACGGGCGAAAAGGGACAAAACGTAATTTAATACTTCACGGCGGCAACTTTCATTCATTTGCGCTAAGTTTTTTCGTTTGGTTTCTCGTTGTATGAATAACTTTGAATTTTTCTTAGCAACTATGCGAGCACAGCTAAATATTTTTAAATACACTCAAATGTGTTTTTATGCGGTGAATAGGGACCGCATAAACACACAAAAAAATACCGCACAATAACATGTTTGAGTGTATAAAAAATGTTGAAAGACACTAATATTATGGCAATACACGGAAGAACAGCTCGCAGATCTATCAAGATACTGCAGGAAGAGTTAATTTCATCTATTATACGAGGTTTGGCTTAAAAGTTTCGGGTCTAAGTACGAAATAAATATTTTTTTCTTTGCAAAACTCGTCTTCATTCATTAATTCGTCAAGAGATTATAGCCGCTGAAGACTATATGAAGAGAATTAGATGGCGGCGGCAGCATATCGAAGATCCATTCATCTAATTTTCCATTATAGTCCTGGAATTACGATTCCGTGGTTTTGTTTCACTGTAAGCAAACTTTACATCCAGCTACGGCCAGCTTTTGTAAATCTCGATGCAATATGTCACAAGCACGCTATTTGGTTATGTTTAAAGCATCTGTTATCTGTCCAACCGGAACTCGACGTTCATCTAACAGTATTGGATGAACTAGAGCGTCAGTGGTTGGTGGCCGTCTCCTAAAGTTGTACGACCAAGTCTCACTTTAGCTATCGAAAATGTCATGATGGCAAAAGTCACTCCGCCACCACGGGGGCCCGTAGTACACCACTCCAAATATTCAATTGCAGTGCAATGTGAAAGAACTTTTTTTGTCAAACACTCGCTTTGACTTATTGGAATCCATGTAAAACAATAAGTTTGCGTCCGAAATGGTTGAAATTTTGTTGACTACTTATCAAAGCATGCATAAATGTACCCTCAGATCGAAAACTTTTCAAGCAGCCTACGTACGTCAAGCGTTGGTTCGTATTCTCATTTTCCACTTACATTGCACATCTTTTCCCTTTTGCTGCATACGTCGGACGAGAAGGCAGGTCGTGGCATCCAGTTCTTAAAGAACATAAAGAGTACCAATAGTGAATGTAGTTAACGTAAGCCTATCGGAATGATCGACTTTTCTATAGTTTTAGAATGCTAGAGGCAAATCTCGGAAGACGATATTAGACCGAAAACTATATGTTACGTGATTTGCTCTGATCTGTAAAAAATTAATGATGTCTTCAGATGACCTTTGATTTTTCCTTTCTTTTTTTGTTGTAAGGTCATAGTCAGGCTATCTGGAGAAGTTCGAGGAGTGGGAATAAGCAGTTATTACCCTCGTCATCAACAATTAATGTTTCGATCCGTGACAATGAAGAAAAATTTAAATCCCAAACTATTAAGTTATCATCGGTTATGAAAATCCGCGATGCGATGAGAATGACGCACAACGAATAGACTCAACGTAACCGCCAATTGAGAAGACTAAAGATTTCTCAGAATTTCAGAGCAAATACTTTTTAGCCTTATTATGGTGAACGAAAGAAAATCATTCGTTATAAAACAACAGACACATATTCCAAATTGTTGCCAATGAAAACGAACAAAACTCAACAAACAACGTTTATTTCCCTTCCTAGTAATAATTTTAATGAACTAAAAAGCCCCATGTAATTGCATTTTATTTTTTTTTTCTCCTTTTTCTCTCTTCTACAATATGCATTAAAGAAAATGTTTAATTAAATTTCTTCCAGCATGTGATGTGTTAAAAAAAAAAAAAAGTTTAATTATAAGCGACTCTATCACTTTTGTTCTTTTTTTTATTTTTTTTGTAAATTCTCCTTTGAAACATTTTTAATTTCCTCTTCAAATATGCATTCTACACGTTCACTGTTCTCCACAATTATAATAAAATCTTAGGGAATCCGTATTTAAGCGAATTTTACATCAAGCGTTTTCATCCCGAACTTTCCACAGTTGGTTTGCGGCGAGGAAGAAAGTTGAAGCAATGAAATAAGCAATGAATGAAATTATATTTGAAAAATGATTTCATTTTGCTATACACTCCCACAAGTTTAATAACATTCTCATAAGCGGGTTTTCCATTCACTAACTGCATCTCTGAAGAAAATTATCTAAAGCTCACTCATTTGCATTCATCATAAATTCCTTTTGAAAAACCATTTTACATGTTTTTAAACATTTGGCAAAGATTATCCACAAAGCGCTAGAATTTAGTTTACATCGCTTTTAGTTGCCAACCTCATCAACCATTCCTTTCTAATTGAATAAAGTTCTTTTCATATTATAACAGCACCTGTGGTATCTTCCCAATACCACTGATTGTGAGAATCTAATATACTTTTTGTGTCCTTCTCTCCATAGTGGGTGTTGAACACTTTATCGAGTTTATCGTCTGTTAGTCGCTTGCCATAGTTGCAAACAGACATTTGTTATTTAGTATTGAGGTAAAACTAATCGCCTTGCACTTATCCTATCATAGCAGAAAGTGCACCAATTTGTCTGAGCGGGAACCTCCGTGCGAATGGCCGGCCTCTAAGGTTTTAATATGAAGCGCCCTTTCATTACTCGAAGGTGGCATGTAAGCATTACTCGTGTTGTTCTGTTAGTCGCACTGATTTAACAAAAAGTTCAGCCTGTTTTGAGGACACAGTGAGAAGCATTTGTAATCTTTCGACTCAATCATGGGCATGAACTGATACTAGTTCGTACCCTTGAGTCCTTTTCGCCCTAAATCCTGTTCATTACGCAGAAGCTGAATTTGAGTAGAAATTTACGACATTCTATAGTTTTTCGGTAAGCTTGCCATTGCGTGCCAGACGTCACGAAAACTCACTAGAATCCATTCCCTTATCTCTTTCTTACTTAAAAATTTTGTTATTATTTTCCCGCGTAGTCAAAAACAAACTTCAATAACTCCTCTCCCTTTCTTCCGACCAACCGCTTTCAATACTTTCTTAGATTTTGTAACCAGTTGGTTATGTTATGGCCTACTCGAGATCATCCCAGATTTCCCTATGCCCAAGAGAGTATTCGTTTCTCGTAAGCCATAATTTCTAACCTTAAAATAGTTTCTATTGTAATTCTTCGGCCAAGCGTGTATTGAACTTGTCGACGGCCAACTGATGCAAGACGGTATCAAGTACTGAAATAATCATTGGTTCAGCGGTTGAATTTATTGCGTCTTACATTTCCGAAACACTAAGCGAACAATACACTTTTTTAACAGGACACATTATTTTCGATAATAATTTCCGAAATCCTTTTCATCCAGATAATTATTTTCATTTAAAATGAAGACAAAGAATGATAAAGACACGTTTACTCTTCGAAATCTTTTTAAGAAGGAAGAATTTACAGTTGTTAGGGAAAATTTAGATACTTTCTTATTAGCGGAGGAACTTTAAATCTCAGTGTACTGCGCCGGTCCATGAACCCATCGCATAAGACTGGTAAAGAACTTCTGAAATGCCAAAACACGAATGTATTGCAAAAGTATGACTGAAAGGCAATTCACTCTTGAAGAGAGAGAAGACGATTCTAAGCGGACTGCGTTCAAGTTGGATCGGATTGCGTTATACACACAAACCTATGCATTATACACATGCGCAGTATGTTACCTAAATTGACACATTCTTCTTTCGAAAATAATTAAGTAAAACCTATGAGTTGAAACCCCTTTGGCTGGGCAAATAAAATGTTAAAATAAATGTTGAAAGATGTGCGCCAAGTAGAAGTTCTTTCGCTTCGCTATTTTTGAATGGCAATAATAACTTTGTGAAATATCTTGGCTCCACCCAGTAACTTGACTTGGAAACTTAATTCCATTGCCTAATTCATCAAGAATCGCAAGTGAGTGAATACCTAAGGATCTCCTGCAACTTATTTGCACCTCTGGTATGCAGTTGTGGGAAACAGCACGTAACTCTAATTTTGAAATGCTTTAGAAATATCAATCTAAGAGTGTTTGTCTTATTGTTGATGTCGCGTTGTACGTTGCCAACAAATCTATTCTATTATTAAGTGTACAAATAAATGCGCTTCATAAAGCGTTACTGATGGGTTTATGTTTCCCGAAATTCTAGGCATAGATAGATAACTTAGATGTTCATTTTTGAGCGATGTGAGCTTCAGTTGTTTATAAACTGTGGGTCAGTGTATATCAAAGTTTAAAGAAATGGTTATCATTTACGGCAGTAAGTTTGCCTGTATTTCGAAAAATCGAGTTCAACAATTCTTTTAAAATATTTCGTCAGATTGAGTGATTCCGCAAATCCTTTGGCAATGGCGTTTCTAGATGAATCGAACGTGATCACAAGATGGGAAAGCCATCAAATACGGCATTTTCCATTTCGAATTTCATTCAGTTTTACTCCTTAAATTATTTTAATGAATTTTCAAAGTTTATTCACATCTTTATTGTGGCATTGCTTCTCGGTTATTGCTCTCAGTTTGCCATAAGCTGTAATAAAAAACAAAAAAACAAAACAACATTTTTTTCTATGGTCGAAACCAAACCAATATCATATGGTCACAACGAAGGCGACATTGGGATGATGCAGTCAGTAATTTTTCTATTACTGAAAACCATTGAATAGCACTGACAAACAAACACGAGCAAATAACACCAACAGAAAATATTTTAATAAATATACCGCTTTTCAAAGTTTTCATAGACAACCCTGCGGTTTAAAATAATTGATTTGTACAAATATATACATATATAAGAACCACAACGTCAGTATTTTATTTGAGGTAAACCGATTGAATAATTAGTCAATAAATTTTTAATAACAAGCAGTGAAGTGAAAATTTGGTAAACTTTAGTTCAGAAAGAATTTAAAAAATTTTATCCAACTTCAGAGAAAAGTCCTCCTCATTTCAGAATGCATTGCTGCGTAGGTATATGTGTGAAGGAGACATTCATGAGTTGCTTGAGGTGAGTAATACCTAGAAATTCTTAGTTTGAGTACACGTATGGAGATTGTCTGAAACATGTGAAGTTTAAGAATGCAGTCGTTGTTAAATCGATCTCAAAGGCCCTTATGCGTGATTATAACTTAAATAAATGAAATGAATTTAAGAGCCTTGCACTATTGAAGCGGCTCAATACTTTTTAATGCAAAGTTAGTTATTTTTATATTTTCGAACAAATATTTAAGAAAAATTTACTCCGTTGAATAAATCAAAAAGTAAAAATAAAAAATATTCATATGAAATGTAAGTGGGACATAACAGCTCAGTAAACAATTATTTTTATTATTTGTTGTTATTAACTTTAGTTTTTACAGATGTAACTGCTCTCGTATGAAGTAAACACAAAAGTATTTTACTAATGTGTTTGTGTGTATTCCCTAAATTTACGCATGCATATGAAAGAATCGTTTACTATATAAAAATTTAACACTTCAACTAAAAATATACGTTACAAAGTGTGTATGTATGTGTTCTCGTAAAATGAACTAAACACTTTTACACACATTATAGTTCTGGTTAACGTGCTATTAGCATAAGTATCATGTGCAAACGAATAAAATAAAGGCCGACATGTGCACACACATGGGAGATTGTTAGCATGCAAATGACTTTAATTCGTTGCAGCATTTAACGCATGAATATCAGGTTAAAATGGTTTTCATCGAGTGGCTCGGGACTTTCTTCTCTTATTAACTTTTTTGCTTTCTAAACTATTCAATGGGATTGAATATCGAATTGAAGGGCAGCTGTTAACTTTAATTTTCATTCTGTTGCACATAAGCAAGATGCGAAAAATGGATTTTTCTTTTCAGGTTCTCTTGATATAATATTTTTTTTTTTTTTTCAGTTTTAAATATTTAAGTTTTTTCAATTTGTTTATTCATTCATTGAATTCTTACTGCTAATAAGCTGTTTGTTTACACCAACCAAGCAAGTACACATTTACCCGGTTAGTCCGGTGGTGATAGCGTCTTGAATTATCGCTTACAACTAACCTAACATAACAAGTCAACATAGCCTTAACCATAGTCAACAATTTTTATGTAAAAGTGACATAACATCCACTAGTGATGTAATAGCTGAGTTAACAAATCTTAATAGCAGACCTGTTAACATGGTTATGTGAAAATAACATAAAATCTCTTTAGTACTTAGTTGCAAAGAGCAAAAAAGAACAAAAAGTAAATAAATAAATATAGAAGAAGATTCCAGCTGTAGCAACATTTGGGGAACATTTGGGGTTAACTCTTAAACGGCTTTTTAAAACGACAAATACAAATATAATTTATATTGATATATATTTAATTAATTTACTCACACATATGTGTGCGAATTTCACAAAATACAACTTTCTTTGAAAAATAAGTGAAAGCTCTGCAGAGACTTTCCCTACACCATTTCGTTTAATACGGTTCTGCCGAAAAGGAAGTCAATTCGGAACCATTTTCACTAGCGGTCGTCTTTGGCCCAACACACTTCACTGCATCAAATTTCCTCAAAATATTTCGAAAATTTTGAACTGTACGCTGAACAAAAGACAAAAACCAGATGGAAGGATGGAAGGCAAGCTTAAATGGATTCAGAAAGTGATCCTAAATCAGCCGCTATAACAAAAGGG
>KK502536.1:228714-239100 GCA_000688735.1 Glossina austeni | reverse complement strand
CTTGTTGTCTTGTGTTCAGCCTGCAGATCGCACTCTTTAACATTACTTTGATGACATTTAGTCCAGTGACATGCTCTTGCCAAGGACGAACGCTATTGCAAATGGTTTAAATCAGATCACTTTCATGTCCCATACAATCCCATACAATGGGAAGTCACTTTCCATACAATGGAAAGTCATTACATGAGTAGCTGGATAAAGCAACGTGGTGCAGGATATTTAATGGTGGACTGTGGTCCATTGCAGTGCTTTCCATTGATTTTTCTTTAATTTTTGCAAAAGCCTTTCTGTTATTTTCTCATGAATACATCAGTCATTAGCAAATCATTGGTCGTTAAAATGCACTTCTCCTGTTCAAGTCCGCTTTTGCTAAAGCTTAAGCCATTCATCGACATATATTTTCCAGGTATTTGCCAGTGTCGCCCCCAGGTTTCTCTTCTTTCAAGTTTTTTCAGTACTAGCATCGATCGCTTCCCACGAAGCGGTGAAAGGACTTTTGGCAAAAGTAAATAAAAACAGAAGAACAAGCAGCCTCATTCGTCTCGTCGGCAAAACATATGTTCTTAAGTATAGAAGCACTTTTTCTTTTACCTTACTATCTCCTACGCAAGGATTTTGTCAAAGTTTCCTCGTTGCATGATGGTGACGATCGACTAAAACGGATCAAGTACCAATCGATTCTCATTCATCACGTTCCACGTTATTAGCTTATATAAGAAGATTTCAATTTCAAAAGTAAACTTTAAAAAATCAGAATCAATGGAAAAATTTCTTATCTGCCATTCTTCGGTGCTCATACCGTTGGTTGCTTTTTTGTTTTGTTTCTTCTTTTTTTTTTTTTTTTTGCTTGCTGAGTTCGCATTTCAATTGTGTTACTCTATGCATTTACGATTTATTTTTTGTATTGAAAGAAATTTCTTAAACAAGATTTATTATAAAAATTGTATTGTCAGTCATCTTCACTTCATTGACGTTTTTATTGAATTACAGTCAAAGTGCAATACAATATCGTAAAGTTGAGTGAATGGTAAGCGAGACAGACATAGAAGAAGAAACAAAGTGTTTCTTCTTTCTTGGATTTGTCTAGGAACAGACACGCACAGGATAAAAGATAATAATATTAAAAATTCCAAAGGGTATCAATAACTAACATGGGAACGGATCATGTTTAAACTGTCAGCGATAATAATCAGAACATGTTGAAATAAAGAGGAAATCCATTCACGTTCATTTCAACAAAAAGATTCATTCATTCAATTATGAAGAAAGAGAAGATGTTAAAAGAGAAAATAAAATGATTATCAAAACAATATTAAATTCAAGGCAAGCAAATCAGGCAAATATTGTAAATGAGAATAAATTGAGTGAACAAGACGAATTCCACCAACTGGCATGGGAGCAATCATAGCAAGTTTCCATATATTGGGAATATTGATAATAGAAAATATTGGGCTATATATGTGGAACCAGTGACTTGCTGCACTTGCAACGGATTGATAATTGCATGTGATACGCGATCAACGTAAATATTTTTCCTCTTCCCTTTTTGAGGCACTCGTCGAGTTCTCTCCGGGTGCGGACAGATCTTTCCCGCAAAGCACGGTGTTTGAGGAACTGGATGATTTTTGTGTGAGTATACATAAAAGCGTGGGGCGCTTAACATTTAAACTTAAGGAAATTCGACTTTTCCTAAAGGGCACAATATCTTGTCTAGTTAAATAAAAGGAATTCCTGGAGAAAGTTTATTTTCCATTTTTCGCTTCATTTCAATGAAAGTTTATATGAAAAGATATATAAAAACAATATAGTGCGCCCACCACTGCCCACCATTAAATCCCTACATTACCCTGCGGTCACTCACATGACAACTTTTCAAAACGGGGCGTTATATAGCAAGCGATCAAAAGAGTGGTCCGATCTCCGTCATTTTCAAAAGCTCCCGCCTCTCGTTCAAATTCCTCAAAAAATGCAGGATGTCGGCCGAACAAAAAAAAGGAAAAATACAAAGCGGGCAGTTGGCCAGATTATCTTAAAATGCTTCTAAATCGATCGGTATAATGAAAGATGGGTCTACCTAAAGTGTCTCTTGTTATTGCAAAACAACCCAATAAACTCAACATATCCTCTTTTAATAAATTATTTTTTATTTGTTATCTGTGCAAGCACTTTTAGTTTAGTTGAACGTACATAGCATAGCAACTAGAACAGCGATCACGCAATGGACGCCAAAGAGAGACCTAATGGGGCAACTACCTGCTGTTCTGTGACATTACAGTTATAGACTTAAACACTACTTTCAGCTAAATGAAAAAGCATTAATTGATTTAGTCATAATTGAATTGTTCATGGATTCACCATCAATCAAGTACCGACAATGCTGAATATGAACACGTAAGTTATTAGGAAACTACCGGCTACTATGCTGGCTAGTGGATTGAATCAGAACATTCATCAAATCATGGATCGTTATATCGTTATATAATTAGAACAGATAACGAGACCTTGGGTTGTCAACTTCCAATTAGACAAAGAAGAAGCAGATACACAGGCTTCTCGGGAAATTTCTTCTTCTTATATTTTATTTCATTTTTTTGTTTTTTTTTAATTCGCAAAAATCCATCTCAAGCGCCAAACATTTGCTTTTTTTCCGCCCCTATATCTTGCAAAGCATAGACGTAAGTAATGTTATTGCAAGTGCAACTGTTTTTTGGTATTCTGTTCTGATTTCAAGGCAAAAATGTTCGCATATATATATAAAAACATAATACATGTGTACATAGGTGTGAGGTGTTCTTACATATGTCGACAGCATTTACCTTCCGATAAGAGTGGGTAAGTGGCCAATTTAAACAAACAGAACAAAGTTAAGTCTTTTTTCAAACATGCTCAGAGGAGAATCTATTGTAATGGTTGCAAAGTATGCAAAGGGGCATCGGAGACTTCACACATTAGGTGTGTTATGGAACACCTTAAATAGCGGTGTGGCTGCTTTTGTCTGGTTAGCTGTTCGCTTTTTTGTTGAATTCATTGTTCAAGCAAATACTTATTGCATTCTTCTCATCTCTGGCCAAAACAAGATCGAAAGATAACTATGACGCATGTAAGAAAGTTACCTACAGCTAAGGGCATAAATTGTCAGTGGAAATCTGAAAAGTAAAAACTCCTACATGTACTTTTTAAATTTTAACTAAAGTTCCGTCCATCCATCTGCCTCTTGATATTATGATTGCATCATCATCCGCTTGGCCTTTTATATATTCTCCTGCATATCTATGCAGTCGGTAATGTTGTTTGCCTAACAATGTTTCGATTATGCAACGTTTGCTATGTTGAAACGTTGAGCTTTGGACTGCTAGCTCTTAAAAAGCAAACAATAGAACAGTAGAAAGAGGTTTAGTCCTATGCGAATACGTCTCCTGTTTTCGTAAAACTTCCCGAACGGGATTTATTTCAACTAGCATGTGCACATGCATCAGCGTGTAAACATCCGCAGCCTGTGAACTACTTTGCAACGTACAGTTAATTGTCATTTTTTGGTGCAAGAGACGGACTTATGTCTTAATTAGAAAAACTCAATTTTTGATATTGAGGAACTTTGTTATTAAATATTTTGTGGGAAGTGTAAGTTGCACTTATCATCTTAGAATGGAAATGTATTTCAACAAATTATGAATATTTTATTACGCTCTTGCTTGTACTGCATACTGCATTGTAACAGCAAGAAAAGTCGTACCTGACCAAGGCAACATTTCGATAGCAACAATTTAATTTCACAAGACATTCAAGATTTTTATAAAGACCGTTATGTTGTGACTGTTTCTTTTTAGTGGCAAAATTCTTTTGCTAACCCATACGTTTGCAAACTATTCTGTGAACTTTTTGTTTTAATTGTGTTTTCACTAACGACACGAAAACGTTTTATTTTTATTTTATTTATGTATGTATTTGTGTTCATTATTATTTGGACACATCTGCTGTTAAATTGGTCAAAATAATCTGAGTGATGTTATCTCCCGCTAGTCAACATTTAATGACTGACTTTGATGGCACAAAATGTCGATGAGCTTGGACTCAATAAGGACTCTCCTAAGTTTACTATTGGCCTGGTAAATTTTCACACGCGACACACGACTGGTATTTTTGGTTTCACTACAGCTCTTGGGTTCTGTTTTTTACTTTACATCTGCATTTTCAGATTTCGAAGATATATAGATATATAGAGATGAGACAACGAATAAAATAAATTTTATTTATGTCGGCGAACACATGTCTGTGCATAGATAAACTCGGTTTTTCTCATTATTACTCATGCTATTGAGATTCTAAAGTTGACGTTACTGCACGTATCTCATATTCTTTTGCCTCCTTACCCCTAGACGATTTCCCCTGTACAATATCGGGAAACAGTCGACATTGCAAAATTTCATTCACATTCATAAATAAGCTTTAATCCTCTAAATGTTACGGTAGCGTAATATTGATTGATATGTGGATTACTTGTGATACCGTTGACATTTGCATGCACGAGCAGCTTTATCGATGATTGCATGTAACATGTAATCATAACAAACGTGGTTGATTTCCACACACTATGCAAGACGAACTTGAAATGGTTTATTTTTCACAAAATTTTCATCAATTTTTATGTAGTAACATAGAAGTGAACAAAACAAAATGGGATAAAAATACATAAATATCGTGCCGTAATGTAGTTGATACAAAGGTATATAAATATGTCACTGTATTTATATGGCATTAGAAAAGTTTAAGAAAAATTTTCTCATTAATTTCTCTTTTACTACTCTTTTATCTCTAGGGGTATTTGAGGCAGAAAAGTCTTCTTCAATTCTGAAAGAAATGGAATCCTCACATTAGATGCTGCTCACTGCAAGGTCGTCGTAAAAAAGCCTCAATTGACAAATAAAAGTTAAGTGTGCCGAGAAAGGGGATGGAAGATGTTTACTGTTACAGTAATTTTTATTCTATCAACGTTTCCCTATGACCTTTGTGTCTGTCACTCAAATATGTATGTGTGTTCATCCCCACAACGCATGAGAATCTTATAATAAATGAATTTTTGAAATAAAATGAAATGGAAACTTTGAATCATTGAGCCTTTTTTACACATCTCAGCGAATTTTCAGATCTTAAGTCCTGAGCTATTCTGCATCTTACCCTACCTATGGTCGCCTTCGGCTCATGCTTGATTCGGAGACCGCGAAGTAGGATTCGACAGCCCCCAAACGTACTTTCCTCTCAACAAAAAAAGAAATATTTTACTTCATTTTTACGACGTAGGTCTTTATTCGTATCATTATATATTACATTGGTTCTCTCTCATATTTGATATGAATATTCGCGAGATATATCTCGGAATAAACTTATTTTTGCACTTGATCCTGAAGTGAAGTGGTTGCTAGCTTTTACTTGTTTTGGTAGTAATACATTTAATTAGATTTGCAAGGTGGCCCGTTGGCTGGATTTGCTGAATTCGTAGCGGCGAACTAAAACTTCTCCAATTTACACGTTCGATGTATTCTCTGCTTTACTTATGATTCGATCACCAAACTTTCACGGCAGCGTAAATTGAGAACATTTAGCGAATGTTCTTGCATTTAAATAGAGTATATTTTCATCCAATCTCGTTCACCTTCCATCAAACCGGAAAATATTAACGCTATTCTCAGATAAAGTCACTTGTTAGCGTATCATTTGCACTTCAGGTGATTGTGCGAACCGGTTCGTTACTTTTTGGAAAGCTCTTCTTTTTCTGCTAGCGACACGAATGATAGATTTTAAGCCTTATACTTAAGGCGTCACTGTATAGTGTTTATGTTCAAACGATGAAACATTAACTTACGTAGTTTAAGCACAATCTTGGTCCGCACACTGTACATTCATTTTACATCCAATATGTATATATATATGATTTTTAGAGATCATGGAGTTCATATATTATTGAAAATGAGAAATTTTTCGTCTACTTACTCTCTTGGCATATTTAAGGGGGTTTTAATTTCAATTCACGTTAACATTGCGTGTGTACATGTATGTCTGTTTCCTATTCATATCTTCGTTATACACAATTACATGATTTTTTTCTCTCTTTTCTTCCAATTCATGACTTCACTTTGTTCGATACATCAAGTAATCACGAAAAATTAAATACGGAGTCAACAGCAATCATAAAAATTTTCCACATGTTCTTCGAGGATTGTCGCGAAACTTTTATGGGAAAGTCCCACGAAAACACTTAAATAAATTTTTGTTTTAACGTTTTCAGAAACAGTTTTTATTAAAATATTTTAAATTTTAGGTACACTTTATAATGCGTACACTTTTTTACTCCTTTTAACATTTCTCCTATTCCCGTCCACTCATCTTAACCAAACAAGACTCGTCGTTTCTCATCGAACGTTGACAAAAGTTACCAAAACATTATTCATTTCTCTACGAAAGAAGTTAAGAGTGTCCTACAGTCTTCAGGGTTGTATTTGTCACTAATATTACAAAATTAAACCAATGTTACAAAATACATAACTCATTATTATTGACTGTAGAGTCGCTAATAATTTACGAACTGTTTAGATGTAACTAAGACAAAAAATTAGTTCATTAAAATTTGAAAGTGAGACCACATGCAAAGCATGATTCACTACGTCACCACCATGATGGATGTATCTGTTCGACGAGATACTTCATGAATCGAAAACATTTTCAAGATAAGTTGTTCTTCAAATTTTATGTTCGTTTGTTACTTAGGCATGTGCCTACTGCTACCTTTACAGCACGTACATCTGGATGCATCAAGTAACGAGAAAGAGAGGTTTAGATGAAAGAAAGATTGTATTTTATTTTACAAAGCAGAGTAAGTTCTGTGTCTTAGATCTTTATGGTCTTTGGGTTGGAGAACAAGGACATTACAATTCTGTCATGTCTGGTACTGAAGCTACGTCAACGTGCTTAAGATTAATTTTAAAGGTAAACTTTACATTTGTAAATAATTACGTTATAGTATATACATATAAACGAATACATATGTACACGAAGTAGTTGTCATACGCATAATATCACAAGTTTGTTGGATGATAAAGGACCCGATTAAAGGATTGTTGCTTACATTGCCAAGTTGGTCTTGTACTGACAGCTAAGGTATGCAGCTTTCGCTTCACTATTTCAATGATTACAAGAAAAATAATTTTAAACTTTTAAGGGCTTTTCATAAATTCTATTTGCGGCATGGGAAAATTACTTCCAGCTACTTTTCAAAAAAACTTTTAATAACTCTAATGAATAATCAAACTTATGTTGCCAAACGTAGCTCGAAACGCTGCAGTTTGTGTGATGTTAGACTTCAAAAGAAGGCAAGGGCAACGCAGGTGAGAAAATTCAAAATTTTGCACTGAACAGTAAGATGTGTTTATACTCTTTCACCTTTGATTTTAATTTTCAAGGCGCAGAAATAAAACAACTACGCCTTGTATCTTCCTCTCTTCACAATAGGCGTAAAATTCGATTTCTCAGATATCCGTTAAATAGTACACTTATATAAAGGTCGGTTTTATTTTTCCTGATTTCGCAAAATCCTATTTTAATGGTTTTTTTTACTCCACGGTAGGTTGTAACCTTGAAGACACAAGGGCGGAGACCTCAAACAATGTGGGCGGAAATGGTTCAGGGTGTAAATAGTTGAAGCAATGCGGGCATGTTTCTCCATTTTTCTGTCCACCCGAAGAACAAACCGATCAACCAATTTTTCGACCACTTCTCTCATAACGCCCTGTTCGTTGCCTGAATAACTCCAGGGGCATGTGGGATATTTAGTGTTGAGACGTGGTCTGCTATAGTGTTTTTACTTCTTTTTATTCAAATGGATGGCTTAAATTTAAGCATTTTATATACTTTGAACATATTATGTATAGGTGGATAGGTAGGTAGATAGACAGATAAAGAACATATTTCCACTTCAAATAGTTGTCCATTCATATTATATTTTTTGTATAACACATTGTGTGGTGAGTACGGTTAGCAATATTTCCAAGTGAAATTAAATAAAAATCCGTAAATGGTCCGGAAATTTGCTTATGCACATGTCACAAAGGTATACAACACACATTTATCGCTAGTGAACAAGAATATCATATCTTTTATGCTTACTAAGTGCTAAGAATTACGTACACGCATATCCGGTTATAAATACATGCAACAGTATATGCGAGCAACGTTGTGACAAATTGCAGTCATTTAATGCATGACATAACTCTTAATGTCGATTCCGTATAAGACCTGTATATGAAATTACTAGGAATTAGGTTTGACCAGAAAGCTTATGTTGTCATACCGTTCAACTTGAAATTGCAACCCATAAGTAGCCAACATGAATAAATACGGAAGCAGAATGTACTTTGTGTGATATCGATAGCGTGGTCGGTGCCCAAGCAACGTTGACGTATCAACATTACATATAACTTTGCATTGTAATTCTTAATATGAAATTTTGTGGCTTAAGAGCAATTTATTGATTAGCTAAATGACTTTATGTGCTGTAAGACTTTTCCGAATCGTACATTGCGCAATATTTTCACAAAAAGATTACTTGCGTTTATAAATTGCGTTTAATTTGTTAAGAGACATTTATGTAAACCTGATTGAAATATTCTCTTCTACTGTAGATCTTCGTTATACTTTGAAATTTAATTTATCTTCTCGAGTTCGGCTTTCATTCATTCTAACATGATTTTCATTTTTAACTTCAAAGGAAAATTTAAATATTTAATTATAAACAGCACGAACTATGTTATGCGAATTTCTAAAAACTAAACGATACAATGCCATACAATGAAGTACCCTACATCATCCGAAACATTATAATTTATTGTAAATTTAGTTTCTTTTTTTTTAATGTAACTAACCGTTCAGGGGATGTCCCCTATTCGCGTAACCTGGTGACTGTTAGAGGAAGTGGAAAGAAAGATTGGTCAGCGCAGTTTAATGGTCGCATGTCCAACTTGAACTCCTAACCACTTCCTTGGGGGCGGTCTGTTCACGTAAGAAGAATTGCGTGCTGCGATTAGGACTCCCACGTCCTGATACTCTCTTCCGCGCCCTCCTAAACAAAGGATTTCTAAGAGGAAATCCCCTCCTTTTGCCAGCTTCGAACCGTCATACCTCTCCGTCTTCTTAATATTCCATTAAGAAATATTGGTCACAACGACTACAAAAAATGAAAGCCTTTCTACATAAATTTCGCTTTTCCGAATTTAAATTCAATTTTATTAAACAATTCCGAATCCTTTCACTATCGCTAGACAAGTAAACTTGAGAGGATGAATTGTTTTACTTGACCTTTCACAAAAATGATTCAAGCATAAGTTTCTATTTACTTATATGAACGATGGTAATATAATTCGAAATTCAATAACAGGAAAAGAGGGTGCAGTACTATAGATATACACCACTCACTGAGTACAACTTTTATGCTATTCACGCGGTATGGGAAGAAGGGATAACACAACAGTATCAGCAATCGCTTGATGGTTGGCCATCGTCTCAAATATGCGGTGAATATGAGTTCTACTCTTCGCCAACACTGTCTCGTTTAACTAGCAATCCAAGATGACTCATACACATATGACATACGTATGTGTGCAAACACAATTTGTCGTCAAAGAATACAATTATTATTTAGTCTCGGTGACAAAAGTGGCATTATTTAGGCACTATGTCGATACATTGAATGGACATGAATGCTTCTTTTGTTCTTACTTCATTAGCCCTGATAAATTTTTTTTGCTCAGGATATTTTCCTCTAGTTGCACACGACTGGGAAGTAAAGCAAATGTTTCCGTCGCTATTGTTTTTAATTGCAATCAATTTAATTTTTCGGTAAATAATTCTACGATTGCTTTTTTCTTCTCTTCTTGAAACTATAAAAATCTCTCTTATATTTTTCTTTATTTTCAACCACCGAGAATAAGATGACGACCAGGGCCGCAAGAACAATGACCACACATCAGCCGGTATTTTTTTTTTTTTTTTGTTTATGTATAAGACATTCAAGTTTGGTGCACACTTCTGAATCTCCAATATTTTCCTTTTAAACGTCTGCGTAGGTAGGGTTTTTCTTAGTGATGTCACTCTGTCCACGTTCCACTTAGGATAGCGGATCACCGTTAATCATATACTATGTAGTTTAACGTTAGCAATAGTGAAAGACAGTAATATGAAGAGAGAGAAAATCCGAAGTCTGAAGTTTTACGCAATCGTCACTGCATTCTTGGTCATCAACCAGTGAATATTATTGAAAACTTAATATAGAAACTTATTCCGATAGTCGAATAAAGTAGAGGTTCATGAGGAGATCAAAAGGTTTGAAAAAGTAAATTT
>KK502536.1:123884-228390 GCA_000688735.1 Glossina austeni | reverse complement strand
ATAGTGAGGTAGAAGCGCCGCCAGAAAAACAAAACCCTGAAGCTAGGACTTTTCAACGGATGAAGCAGCGGCACACCTATACAAAGGAATATATGGTATACTGTGTAGGTAAGTTTGTTTACTTTTTCGTTTAATATTAATCGTCAAATTATTATATCACAATTAAATCTTAATAAATTAATGCTAGCACAGTATGTTTTATAAATAAATTAAAAAAAAAAAAATTAAATTGGCATAAGAAGGTGAACTGTTGGGCTTTGTTGCGGAAAATGAATGGCGGGAAGGACGATACAGATGGACACAGAACAATAAACTAAAAATATATTTTATTGTGAAGCCCTAGCACATATATAACGAGAATTTTGGAAGGTTTCTTTCTGTTGTCTGCACTAAGTTTGCAGATTAACAGGAAAGTCGCCAAATGAAATTGTTTTACTCTAGCCAACCGCAACGATAGAACGAGAATACGAGAATGCCGGAAACCAAAACTCTTTACTCAAGATGTCGCTGCAGAGAAAAACAGCTGTGCTCGTTGAAAATAATTATGGTCTTGCAACACAAATTTCTTATTCTATTCCTGCCAGAACAATGGTTGCTGCATTTTAACGCTAGATTTATGGCACCCGTCAATTTGACGGGTTTTTGATTTGAAAAGATCCCCTAATACAGCAAATGCATGTCTACACTTTTTTTGCTGGGCCACGCCCACTGGGAAACTCGCAGGTCTCAATTGCGAACTGCAGCATTCCTTCTCATAATGAACAGCAGAATAGTTGAAGAGAAGTAGTAGTAGTAGTAGTAGTAGTAGCACTAGCTCGCTCAAGTCGCTGCATTTGCATCGCACATCGTGCGCTCAAACGGCTCAACATATAGATTGCACTATGTTGCGGAAAAAAAAAATCATAAAAAACGAAAAATATTTTGCGTGATGGGTTATTGCCTAGCGTTTAACTCAACCTTGATGTACAAAAAAATATTGTCTATAGGAAGCTATTAATGTTTGATTAACAAGACCCGTTAAAGATACTGATGGGGATTACATTACAAAAAACAACTTTTTCAAAGAGACATGTATTGTTTTCAATTTAAAATCACGCACGAAGTCTTGCCCTCACCGTATAAGCAAGAAATGCATTTGCGATGATTTCTTTTAAACTTCTTGCAGTTATGTTCACTGCTGTACGTATTTCATAATTGTGCTTTAAAGCAAAATGTACGCCACTTGTGCGCACCGAGACTAACCGCATCGATGCGAAGAAATTCATTCTGCACAACTTACTATGTACAATGGTTTAAATAATTAATTGATCGCATATGCTTTCAAATGAACAAAGAGCAGGAGAAAAGTTGATTTAAATTGGAAAAGTAAATGAAAGGACTGGAACACAGTAAAAAGCGTTAATAAGTCAAGTGAAGCGGCAAATGCAACGATATATAAATAATTTTCCGCTTTTTGTAGAACAACTTACTCTGATAAATTTCACTTCTTTTCCAAAAGGAGGGTTTTAATGGGTTACGAAAGATATTTTTCCCGAGATCCTTTTCATTTCTGCCTTCTTTCCCCTTTTTGTTTATAGTAAGTGTTCATGAAAATTTGTCAAAAACAACAAAGCGAGAAAACAAGGTAATGACAGATTTAACACATTTTTGCTTCCTACAGCACTTCCATCTTTTTACGAAACTTTTGTCTATCTGATAAACATGTCAACTAACACTCATTATAAAAGGCTTCCCACACGTAGTGTCTTGTTTCGTTAATTTCGCATTTCTTGCGCTTCTTCTTTATTTGTTCATTCATTTAACATTGTTGGTTGTTGCACTGTGGTGTTGAGTTTGCAAAATTACTTGATTTATAATATGTGTGGATGTAGTTTTGGTTATTTAACAAACAAAAAAAAAAAATCGATAATTGCCGCTAATAGCACTGATAATTAAATTTATTGCCCGAAGGAGAAATTTGTAATAATTGCTTCATTGCCGTGAAGCAAATGCAAGCAGACAATATTCAATTAAACGTAAGCAAATGATTTCTTTCATGCCATGTGCAGAAAATTTTCGTAAAATGAAGCCATTTAATAAAATGTTTTTGTTGAAGTTTTTTTGACATTCCCAACGCTGAGTTTTCATATTGCTTGCAATTATCATAATCATAATAAATTTATTCCATCAAAAGATGTTTTTAGAATAAAAAAATTGAAAAAATTACGTTTCAAATAAAGTGCAGTTTAAACGCTGTGCATGTTGTAGAAGGTTGACGTCGAATGTCAAAAGTAAAAAACATTCCGAGAAGCATGAAGACTTCATTTGCGTCACTTCGGTCGGTTCGGGGGTGGGGGTGGGGGGCATAACTAAAAAAAAGTAAATGATTTGCTCAGGTACTGTGCTTATCCTTTAACATACCGGGTGATATTTTTAGCGCTATGCGATAACCCTTCACTAGGCCCAGATATTATTCTAGGCTCCTATAAAAGACTCTCGATCACTCTTGAATATAACTTTCTTACTTTTTGGCTCTTGGCTTTAAATCAAAGCTCAAACAGTAACGTTTTTTATATACTTGGACAAATGCGGGATCTTTCTAATTTTTTGAATCCAAAAATGGCAGTTCACGTCTTCGAAGATAAATGCTTGCCAGTTTTTTCGGACTAATGCCGGGGAATCTCGTACGAATGGCGGTAAAGTTCCGATCTTATTTGGTATACGGTCTATTTTACATCAACGATTTTTGGAGATATAAAGAAAAGCGTGGGTAAAAGTTTAGCCAGTTTTATCTACGATGACCACACGAGCGCAACCAATAGCGTCGATTGGAGAGGAATATAGAAAGTTCGGAAATTCATTTCCTATCTTCCAGGATGTATCAGAAAACTGGTTTCAAATTATACCAGTATGTATATATATATATGTATATATTGATTATAATGGAAAAAAGTGATACTCATCAAAACACACGTAAATTTATTTTTTAGCCTTACTTTACCTTAGTTTTTTTTTAATGGTTCCAATATTTTAAGTGACTTAATGTTAAGTTCCACGTACACTAATCATTAATATCTTGCGGGAAACCATTTTATTAAATTAAACATTTAATTGAAATATTTTCCTTTTAAGGTTTTGTTTTACATATAATTGATTTGCTGGAAATTATTTTCCATATTTATATATTACATAGATACATATACATATTTACCCATTTATATATTTCATATATATATATGTTGTGCATGTGTATATTGTTCAAGCTCAGGTCTGGTGTTGTTTACGGGAGAAAATGAAATGCGAACGTTTACATCATCGCCTCGTCGCAAGAAACCACGTAATTTATTTAAAGAGTTTACCGAAAATATTGAAAACAGCAGAAAGGAATATTACTGTTCGCTTTGCGTTGAATGATATATGAGAAGCGCACTCAAAGATAATTTCTCTCAGCAAAAATTATAATTATACCGCAGCCAGCAAGAAAGGCAAACACATTTGCTCAGGATTAAAAGAAAAGCATCAATCAATTCACGGCGTTAATTGAAATTTTCCATAGAAACCTTACTAATTAGCAAGCCTTGCAAAGGTAGAGTAAGAGCCAATTTCTGTCTTCGCGATACAGATAAAAATTGAAAAAATTCACGATATATAATGGGAACTGTTTTCGTGATATTATAAGTTCATTGAGTTGTAAGAAGTGCATGTTGCGAACTGAATGGATTCAATCGATACTACTTATTAAATGTAATGTTTTTTCCATTCAACAAAGAGTGCATTACGTTTTCAAAGCGATAGGGCATATAGTGAACATAAATTTATAAAATGTGCTTATGCTCATTATACCCTGCATCGCTTGTAGTACAAACGCATATTAAGTTTGTGGGAATGTATGCAACACTCAGAAAGACTTGAAATATATTCGCCTGGATCGAGCTAAGCTTGTCTGTCCGTCCGTCCGCCTTGTTTTCTTCTAGTTCATCTACAGGTCGCATTTTTTGAGATATTTTGCTGAAGTCTGGGACACTGACGTTTCTTGGCGTAAGGACCCTGCCCTGCCCTGTTGAAAATGCTTCAGATCAGAGAACTTATTCGATCTTTTATTGTACAATGCATTATTTTAAAAAGCCGTTCTACAAACAATTGTGTTAAGCGAACGATGAAGTGATGGAGGCTCGAGGTCCGCTATAATGTTAAGGTGGTTCGGCGTTATAAAAGTTGGGTCTGTCTCAAGTTCATCGGGGGGTTGTATACATCCAATGCATTATACTCTTTTACTTATGCTTATATTTGACAAGGAAAAAATATTACTTATGAATTAACAAAGAATTTTTATATGAATGTTTATATCATATATTTTCACGTGGAGTATATACTTACATACATGGTTTCTAGTTTGTGAAATTCGCTTTAAATGTTACCATCAGCCCATCAGGTATAGTGGAAAGACATAAATTCAAAATGCGTTTGCTGCGGGCATTATATTTCTCTTTTAGCAATTTTCTATTTACATTTAAGTTTGCAATCGAATATTTGCCTCCGTATCGCTGAAGTATTATATATGATATAATAATTAGAATTTATTGAAAATTTTTCAGGTTTCTAAGCACAACTTTGTGAGGGATGGAAAGCAATTCATACAAGCTAAATAAAGTTTTTCTCATGCTTTAAGCCATCATTTTGCAGCAAAGGGGTGTATTGTACACAAACATACATAGAATTTAGTTATACTATGGAATACGCCTCATATGGAATACGGTCGTGTTCCCCGCACGTTGTTTTCTCTTATTTGGATTTGCTGAGTGAGAGCGATTTTTATATCCTGTGAGCGTCAATTTAACAGTATCCGCAAAAAACAGGAATAACAACTCAACCATTAGCTTGCATTGTCGTTGTCATCGTGGTAGAGTCTTTAATTTTCTGTTATAACTTTTTGTTACTGCGTTTATTGCTTTTTCAATATGTCATATACGACGATATGAGGGGAGCTTCATAATGAACATATTGCTGATGAAATGACCGTTATGACGTGGCTTCATTACTGCCGTCACCGCCATCGTCACGTAACCATGTGTTTTGTATACTCGAGCAACAAATAATACGAGCTTCACAATAATATTTTATTTATACTTTGTTGTTGTTTTCATATCCTGTAATTCATTTGTTGGTGGTCGGGTTGATGAACAATGAAAATTCCTAATAGCATTGTCGTAGACGACAACAGTAGAACACATACACACGTATACAAATTTTCCTTACCACTTCCGTTTTTGGATTAGCTGTTAAAATTGTTATGTTGTAGCTTTTGCAATTCCCTTCAATGACGCGGATAATAAGTCCAACCACTTATCAGCTAACGAAATACTCTCTTAATGTTTCTTATATAATTGCTTCAATGTATGGACGATCTCCGTGGTTGACCAAACGCTTGCGATTTGTGTCTCTAACTCACGTTGAATTAGTTGTGACAAATTATTTTCTCCGCCATCCAATCTTAAAGCGACTTTGAAGTTCTTTTCTATTAACGATTTTAATTTAATGCCCAATACAATTCTAATCTTTCACTATTTGTATTCTATACACTCGGTACAAATTTATAAGCAATTGAAAGGAGGAGAATCAAAGAAAAACAAAACATTTCTTTGGGTTAATTTCCACAACTTTTACTTCCATTCTTCATTGTTCTTTTCAAGTTTTTTACTTGTACTGCATAACGGCATCGAAAGCATTACATTGTGGAAAATTATTCGTATTATTTGATTTTTCTGTTTTTCCTCTTTATTTTGTCATTACATCCTTTTCTGTTTCACAAAATATTTAATTTTTACCTTTTCGCTGTTTGCCTTCAATTTGTACTTTTTTTTTTTAACGAGGAACGAAGACCGGACAATTTTTGCCTGTCGACTCTGTGCACGGATGTTTCTACTAACTGTCTACTTTTTTGTTTTTTTCATTCCTACATCCTTATCAACCAACGTTGGGGCATATTTTATTTGTCAGAAGGTTCGTAACAGCCAGAGGGAGAAGACGACAGAGACGTCACAAAGTACGTATACTCTTGGTCAATATCAAATCGATTTAATCATCTCAGGCTCATCTGCCTGTCTATGTGTCCATCCATCTCTGTGTCTGTCCATGTGCGTGTCTATTCGTCTATCTGTCCATCCGGCTGTCAATCTGACTACCTGCACGCCTGTCCATCCATACGCTTATCTGTCTGTCCGTTCATATGTCCGTCTGCTCATCTGTGTAACATCTTTGTTAAGCCTTCGGCAAAAATAAGGCTTAGGCAGAAACATTAGCTATAGCCGGCCAATATTGAAAGTCGGCTAAACCTATCGAAAGACCCGCGTATGGTACCACATGAAGTGAGAATATGCCTATTTGCAGAACACAAAAAGAAATGGTTATTTCTCATTGCTCACGACCTACTAAATAGTTCCTACGGGCGACAGTACAATACCTAAATAGAAATGGAAAAAATCATCCACTCAATGTGATAGAAAATCGAACTTTTTTTTGTGTTTCAAGTTTGAAATGAAAGCTGATGGGTATAAAAGATTCGGTGACATCCGAATATAATTTTCCTACTTGTTATTCTTGTGTTTGTTTTTTTTATACATAATATAAAGTTTCCCGTAGTGTTTTTTCTATCTCCTTTCATTTTGTTTGCTTGTTTGTGTTGCCGTTCTTCATAATTGTCATTATTATGCTAAAGTATAGCTTCAAGTGCCAAACTGATAAACTATTTATTATGGATTTAGCTCATCATAACTTTGTCATCTCCTTCTATTCCGAGATGAATAACTCAGAGAAGTTTTATGAGTTTTCGTTTAAAGGGCAAGAGGGGCTCTCTCTCACTCTCTCTCTCTCTCTCTCAAGGATTTAGATGAAAATTGAAGAGGGTTCACAATTTCATAATGAACTAAGTAATGTTTAAAAGTAATTACATAAAAGCTTAATTTTAATTTATTAGCTAACCGCGTCAAAGGCTGAGAAGTTTTTCCGCATCCCTTGCGCACACTGACAAACTCATAGTGGCATAGTGGCACTACTTGTTGTGGAGGATATATTAACTTGTGCGAATGTATGCAATATCTAGAAGGGCTAAGGACAGAACTAGCTTTCGATTCGAAATGATTTTCTGACGATGTGTTTTCTTGTCAAATTTTAGGTTGCAAGTTATCGCATACTATCGATACACTAACATGCTCTGGCTCAACGGGAATCATTCCTTATATATAGCGGCTTATCTTGAGAGAGTCGTGATATAAAAAAGATTTGCAATTATTGAAATTTCTTAACAAGAACCGCACTATACCTGCAGTTCGGCTTACTGCGACGATATTCGAAATTTGCCTCGGATTGGCCAGTTTTTTTGACCTCCTCTCCTCCTAAAGCTTTCCACAAAATGCTTTATTTTATAATATTTTTGAGCAAAGATAATATTTTAACATAAAACTTATGAAATGAAATTTGGATCACGTCGGTCTACGTTTTGCACCTGACTTTGGATAAAGGTCTTCATATAAAGTGAAGCATTGCAAAAAAATCTGCCTGTTAACAAGTTATGACGGAAATAGATGAAGACGGGACAAATCTTAGATTAATTTTGCTAAAACTTAAGCAAGTCAGTTCACGCCATCTATATAACGTCTCCCATCAAAACCAAGCCTAGAGTTACCAGGAAAAAAAGTATAATTTTTGGTTATTTATCTGAAAAATAAATAAAGTATTGCTCGAGGCGAAAGCATGTAAGGCATTGAATGCTTGGACTTGTCTGACTATTATATTTTTACTTGTTTTTTATTTCCATAGTAATGACGTACATTCAAGGTGATGAAATCGGTTTAAGTGAAGAAAACAATCTCTGAAAATTTTATGAACTTCGACAATGTTGTTGGACATGGCGAAGCTTTCATTGCGTATGGCCAGTGAGCAGTTGGCAGCCACACGGAGTCGGAAAAAAGAATCATATACAACGTAACCCATCGCCTTTCGAGACATTTTCAAGCGGCCTGTCTCCCGCTTTCTCAATAATTGAAAGCGAACACGCACATTGAATTCGCAGACTTTGGAAGTAGAAAGGAAACTATTAAGGCAAAGGTGGCTTGCGGAGATAAAGTGAGTTCTTATGCATTACAACTCAATCATACTTCTACTGACATGGATCAAGTTTATGTTGTGTTCATTGCATATATTTGATGTAGATTTTCGACAAACTTAGCTTGCCTCATATAACGATGACTGTCAATACTACTCAGTGCGTTTTAACATCTTGTTTAGTTGCCTAATTTTTGTGATAATTGCAAAACTCTCATAACCAAATATAAGATGGAAGAGATAAATATTTCATGTTACGTTAAGGTGTTACGGTGAAAAATGTTGTTGTAAAATTTTCATGTACACATACACACCTGCTGCATAATTCTAGATTATATTATAATATACGTGTAGTATGTAAGTGAAAGATGTATAAATATGTTCAACATTTAATACATGAAAAAACTTGTCAAAGGACACTGAAGAGCTTATATGTATTAATTCCAACAACATATAACTTGTGGGAAAAAAATGTTTTTTTGAAAGTTATGAAACATGATTTGGATCAGAAATTTGTTTGCATGAAGTGCAAAAAAAAAATTCTAGAAGTTTTGTTATGGACTCAAATTCATATGCATAGTAAATTTTTTCCCTTTAAAAATATATGGCTATGTGGCGAAAAGACCTTTTAAAAGTTTTTAACTGCGTTCATCATAAGCACTCTTTTGTTTTGCTACAAATCATTAAAAGAACTTGGCGCGCTAAGTGATTTTCATTTATTTTATTTAAATTTATGAACTTGAGATTGCCCTAATTTTGCGAGCGTAGCAATTTTCGCCAACGGGGAAGAAATATTTACTTATCCACGAATAGTGTTAACTCGGTCAGTATGCTCGTTTCATTATACATTCTTTTGTCTGTTGCTGCAACGCAGAATACAATTCACAGAGATGTGGAATAATGAGTTAAATTTCTAAAGATTAGATTCGCCCGATCACAACCACATCTACAATAGGCCGAAAATGTAAACGACGGGATATTTCAAATTTCTGTGAAAAGATAATCACACATGTCGGTAACGAACAATAAACTGCAACTCATAGATCATAAAGGGCCGTTTATGTAATCCACCCTGCAAACGCTAGGGTTAAAAAGGGATGAGCGGTAATATTGAAATGGCAGCGATTTTATAAGTTATTGATGAGCACTAAAAACAACTTATTTTATTTTCGTATTTATTCGCCTCGAAAGTCGTAATAATTTATTTGATGCTCCTCTAGTTAAAATGAAATTTCTCACCCACTTAAACTAAATATAATTCATACAAATAGTTGCTGAGAAGGTGATAAATAATAAATTCGTATATATCGAAGATTCGATCGTATTTCCAACCCCTCTCAGGATCGTGGTGCGTCGATTCTTATATCTAATAAACTTTCATTCTCTTACTCTTCTAATTTTGCAAATTGCTACCCCATCGAAGATTGAAGCTATCTCGCTCACACACCTTTGAGAGAGCTTTTTTTGACAATCCGCTTAAAAAGGGTTCAATTTGAAACATGAAGATCTTCGTTTGAACAATTTCCTTTGGATCATAAATATAGGCGTCATAAGGGCGACGACTATTCTTTTATTTCTATTCTTGTTTCTATTGTTTGCGTAATTTTCTTTGGGTTTTATTTAGCCCTCCATTTGCAGCTGTTTTTTATTATAAATGCAATTCTGAAAGTCCAATTCTACAGCACTCAATACAATGTTTGCGTTGTACGGTTGCACACGCGACGACATCGAATGCGAGACTGAAACGTTTTCGTATAAAGGCGTTATTCTCTGTTAGGTGGAATTAGAAGAATGTTGTCTGTTATTAGCTGTTGAGGTCTGACGAAACGCTTATTAGCATACGCAATCATAAACATTTAGGCAATTCGAGCTAATCGCTATTTGAAAAACGAGCAAAATATCAAACAGACAAAACAAGTTCATTTTTTACATGAGATCTGTTCACTGATCCAAGTTCGCGATACGTTGGAAGCATTCAACTGGAAAATGCTGGTCAATGTAGATTTTGCACCAAAGTCGAGTCCTTCCGGTTATCAGTGGGACACACTCTTGTTAAGCAACACTTTGGTTCGTATAAAGATATGAGGAAAACGTCTCGATGTAAAAGCACGACATCCAGAATTTCTCAGATAAATAAGAAAAATGTGTAACTAGCGATGGACAATACTTTGACTGCAATGTTTTTTATCACTTTCACACAATGAAAGTGCATTTTCTATACAAAAATTCCAGTTTCATATGTGCGTAATTGGTATTCCAAAAGCTGGCAATGTTTTTGTATTATTCATGTATTGGCTAATCTTTTTTAGGTCAAGCATGTTGTTGTCTTCCGAAATTGTTTCTTTATACTTGTCGGCCAGGGATGAGGAGTATATTTCTTTTGTCCGAACGTTTGCAACGCCCAGAGGGAACTTTGAGTATACATATTCTTGATCGACATCAAATTCTGAATCGATTTGAGAACGCCAGTATGTACGGTTGTCCGTCTGTCTGCGAACATTCTTCTGGCCGCGTGATGAATGAATCTTTCCACATGTAATACAGCAGAAAAATTGGACGTTTTTGCACGCAGGCTGGTATTGAAAATTGGCCACGCCCATAGTACCACGTAAAGTGAGAATACCTCTACCCTTCGAATGAAATAAAAAATTAGTTTTTTGCTCATTACCCATAAACTACAGGATATAAGATAAAATTTGAGGCCCATAGCTTTATTTTTCCAATCAGGAGAGTGTTTACCATAGGTATTAGATGGACAGACAGATAGACAGACAGACGGCCATGCTTTCCATGCTTACTTGCCATATCTACTCTTGTTCAAATTGGGTATTTTTTAATGTCATGTGTTGGCATTACATTACTATCTATAATATTAAATAATTTTAGCTCACAATGAATATTTCCTTTTTAAATTTGTATAATTCAACTGGCAATCTTTTGTGTGCTTAATGCGTCGATAATAAATTTTTATATAAAAGTTTTTGATTTAATTCTCTTTTGTCAATAAAAATTCACCAACAAAAGCGACTGATTTGAAATTTTATACTTGAAATAATTTAATGACGTTTATCGTTTAGTAATAAAGTTTCCTCATTTTTGTTATTGTATGTACGATGTTGTGATGCTTGCAATAAGTATTCCTGTGTGTTACAAGCGGAAGAACAAATATAGTACGCTTCAATCCTCCGGCAGTGGGTATAATTGATGTGTAATACCATGTATCACATTTAATGACATTTTAATGGAATTCAATTTATTATGAGGAGCATAAATTTAAGTATTTCGCGGAAGCTTTACAATCTACTTTTGGTAATATGGCCATCATTGGAGTTTTTTTGGCCTCAGACATAGTTTTAAGTGCTTTTTTTAAAAGTATTTTATGTATTACATCATAATTAAGCCAGTAAGGGGTCGGCCGTGGAATGAATGGAGAAGCACAGACAGACAGGGCTTTCAAACTCTGTCATCTGTCATCTGTTTTGACTTCGCATCGAAACGCTAAGACCTACAGCGCTAATTGCCATATTGGTAGTCTAACACCAACGGCCGAGCAAAGTAAGCGCATATGCTCCGACTCAATGGTTAGTTAAAATAAAGCTGTGATGCAATAGTTCTGCCTTTTTGTGTTTCTGGTGAAAAAGTGTGAAAGTGAAAGAGTGAACGAACTGTGATTTAGTTGAGTGCAAAGGACTGGGTGGGATTAGGAAAACCATGTGTATAGGAAATTTCTTTTGCTAAATAGCATCTTTCTTTCAGTAATGGAATGAACGCATCGAAAGGTAGCTCCAAAATCGAGTCCAATATCTTGATAATATAAAGGCTGTATTCTAAAGTGCAAAGCCAATGTCACTACTTCCGTAGTTATAGAATACCGATTATCATATAACTTCGTCATCTAGAGGGGCAGTTCTGACTTAGACATCCTATATACTAAAAGATCCATTTATAGAGTGAATACAGTCCATAAGTGCCATAAAAAAAAATTGATGAATTTTCCTTTTGCCCTAATAATCTGCTATGATATCTAGACTTTTCAGCGAAGTTTCGCAAACTGAAATTGTTTTGTAGAAGGGCGCTGCGGTCCATTGGCTCCGCCATAAGCAGCGTAACGCCACGAAGGACTTGGCTTTTTGCAGCAATGATTGTAAATGAGTTACTGGTGCCTATCTAGTAGCTAAAGCAATGCATATGGTTTTTATACACATTTGGAAACACATATCGAACAGTGCTAAAGGCTTTTCATTAACTTAAGATTTCGAATCAATTTGACCGCGTTTACCTCCTCTTTCGTCTCTAACGTTCGCTGCAGCTGGAGCCCATTATTACAGTTAGAAAGAAAACGTTTCTTGGTCAGTTTTTGTGACTTTGGATCAATTTTGATACTTCGAAGGAATAGTTGCAATAAAATGCCCGAATATTACTTTCGCTATAAAACATGGTGGTGAGGTTAAAGGTCGCTGTGATGTTGCTCAGAATACGACTAACACTAACTATTGTACTGAATTTGGCATCAAATAGTCTTCGAAGCCCAATGTACAGGCGCAGAGTTCTTGCCAAAACGGAAAGAAATGAAAGGTATCCACGCAGACGTTTCCTGATTCCCACAAAACTTTGAAAACTTTATTTCTCAGATAAAACAATAACCGCAGATGAAAAGCGAAGGGCGTATGAAAATGTGTATTAAGAAAAAGGAGCTGAATAATAAAAATAAGTGCAAAAAAATAATGTTCAAGCAAATCATTTATAAATAGCAATTCAAGACAGTATAGCTCGAGTTTGCACAAACTAAGATATCGGCTGCACACATTTGGCAGCACAAACACTGTAAACTCTTCCGCGCAGGTTGACATTGGAAATGATCTAAATCGGCCAAAGGACATGCAGCGTAAAGCGAGAGTGTCTCTGCTTCCAAAAGGAAGTAAATGCGGTTTTTTGCGCATCGCTGATGAACTACAAGAAGTATAGCGACAAAGCCCTCACTTACTTAGATTTTATTTCTTCGTTATTGTCTTTTCGTCTTTTTTTAAGTGTGATGGGTGTAAAGGATTCAGCCACAGCCGTTTATAATTTTCTTGCTTTTTTGTATGGCATATATATACACATGTATATATGTATGCATATATATATGCATATATTTGATAAAAGAAAACAAAGTAATGTAAAGAGACATCTACGTAAATATTTTTTACGTTTCATGTGAAATGTTGATGTTTAAGGTTTTTAATATAAGTGAACTTCGACATTGTTCTGCATGATGTTTTATCGTTCGTGTGTGTGCATGAATTTATTTATATAGGATATTATGGAATTTTAAGGGCAAATATGTTAGTATAAGGGTAAATGCTTTTGGTCACTTAAATGTTCAAACAGCAATTGTTAGCTCTTCACAAATATGTTTACTGTCAGTCTTGTGAAGAAAGCTTTCAAAAATTCCTTTCACAACACTTAAACAATCCTTTTCAAAGTAATGCTATTTACTAACCAAGAATAAGTGCATGCTTCCGAATGTGATTATTTAGTAAATATGTAGATATGAAAGATTATGTTTGTTATCTAAGTCTTAAGTAACTGATTAAAGCACGTAAAGAGTAACACTAAAGTAATGCAAAGCATTTCATGCTCTAGCAAGTATTTCTTACTATTACCCGTAAACTTGTAAGTTGATCTGATAAATATAAGACCGGACTGTCACAAATGTAATTTATAAGACGTCTAGTTAGCAGATGCAGATAACAGTAAATAAATGTTTATAGGAGAACGCATTCATGAAGAACGCTTGCACCTAGTGACGCTTCCAAAGGCCAATTCCCAGAAATCCATGAGCGACACTTTGTAGTAAAAGATGCTAAAAATATATGGGGAATGTAAACGTTTTAAATCGCCTTCTGAGAGCTCTCTTCTCTCTGGCCTCTCGTTTGCATTCACCAGCAATCGTAGGCGTAAGGAGTTTTCACTTTGTCAGAGACAATTTCCATATACCAAAAGCATATCTATGTTGCTTTGAATTATGTTTTGATAAAACGGACGTCCTTTACTTTTTTGATATTTTATGTCGTTCCAACTTGTTATTCAGTTTGTTTTTAAAACCCACCGCTTACATTGAGGTAATGATTTTGGGCATTTGCTTGATCCCCAATGAAATCACGAGTTCATGGCATGAGGTTAATCATCGGAAAACCGTAATTTTTTTGCAATTGCTTTGAAACTGAGGGCTTTGTATGCCCTTGCGTGGAACATGCCGTTGTATGACCGCATGTATTGTGTCCCTTGAAGTGTGCAAACAAAAATTAAAAAAAAAAATTGCTCGTTGAGTTATTACTTAAAACAACGCATTACACATACACATATTGGGCAGGGGTACGTGTAGAAATTAATGTGTTAGTACCAATTAGTCACATTTTCATTTGTTCTCTTCATTTGTTCGGATCTTCTTTGTAAACAAATACTACTCCAGACTGATCTAAGTGTGGTAAAGGCTTGAACGCAGTTAAGCTCGATTGTTTTCTAAGCATGGAAATTAAATTTGTATTCATTACTTTCCATTCCATTGCATCTTTTAAATAATCTACTCCCGGTGTCATATTCTATTTGCAGCCAGGGATTAACTTGAGGTTAATGCCTATCTATAAGAGCATACTTTGCATTTTCTGTTTTGCAAATTCACTGCGCACATTCCTTTATATGCTACCTAATCGTATGTTTGCCTTTTGTTCACCCATCATTTGCCTCAGTGAGGTAGGGTGACACCTTTTCGATAGATCACTGTTTGGCTAAATCTTTTGTTATATCATTGCTTTCGATATACAATTATTTGCTTATAATTAGTGACTCCTTTTTCGAATTCTTAGTCAATATTTTTTCTTTTGCTGCTTTCCTTGTGCTTATTCGTTCGCTGATAAACATTTAAAATAAATTTAAGCATAAGGAAAAAAGTAATGTCGTTACAATATGTTTAGAACACAAAATTCCCTTTGTTTTAATAAAATCAAAAATTTACATATGATTCGCATCCTGCTATCTTCGAACATTCACATACGACTTAGTTATTCCAGTGAGCAGAGTGTTAAATTATGTACATTTTTTCCATAAAATAGGTTTTTTCAAAAGAAAATTTGCATTAGTTTTGACATATGTGAATAACATACAAGCAACAATTCAAAAACAAAGTTTATCAACAACGGGGAACAGATGTTTGGTTTGTGCAAAAAGGAAGCCATGACGAATGTTTCTAACATGTTACTCTACAGTGTCCTCTATAAAATTCTTTCACTATTCGATCCCTTATATTCATTTAGGGCAAATTTGCCAAAAATGATCACTTTAATGTATTGAACTTCCCGTAAATTGTCTGGAAAAGTGACCCTGTGTTAAATAAATCTCCGCCAGGAAGTTAAAGAGTCGTCATTTACTGGGCGATTTCTAAACTTTCGAGTACATTAGCAGATATCTTGAGAAAGTGTTTTGAGTTAATTTGAAAGCACTTTCAAACACACGCTCAAGACGGCCGTTGTTTAGCTATGAATCTGGGAGCTATTAGAAAGGACTCAGGGCCTCTATCAGGAAATTAAAAGTGTAGGATGAAGATTTTGATGTTAATGACGAATTCAGATAAAGAATAATGCATTCTTTCCTCGTTTTTTCCACAATCTCGCAGTACGTAACGCCCGACTATTTTTTCGGCAAATGAGGCGAAAACGGCTTCTTCCAGCCGAAAAAGTTCGAGGAAAGAGAATGTGGGGAAATATTTGAACATGTGGAAGGGCATTTTTATAGTCCTTAAGTTGTAGACGAAGTGTTAGTAAAAAATTGATTGTGATAAAAAAGCGTGTGTATAACTCATACGCCTTTTCGAAGGAGCATGTAACATAACCTCAATAATTTCAATAATTGCATTCAATTTTTTGAAGCGTATTTCCTTTTTTCTTCAATGAAAACTCGCTCAAGTTTCCTATTCGTGTAACGCGGTGAACGTCGGAAAGATGTGGATATAGAGAAAGAGATAGGAAAGTCTTTGCAGCCTAGTGGATGTTTGTCCAATGCCTTCAGCAAATGAAATAACTGGTTGTAATGATCAGAGTCGCACTTCACACAAATATTCTTTTTGCAGAAAATCTCGGAAAATTCTTTCAGGTAATATTTTTTTTCGTCGTATTCGAGACCAAAAGCAAAATATTTTCTAAAAATTCTTCAGTAACCTTTCCTCTTAGTATTGAAATATTTTCACGTTTCAATACAATTCAGTTTTTTAACTCAATTTTTATAAAAATTTTGTATAAACCCTAGGTCAACATCTTTTCCCGAATTTGGGCGTAGAACGCATAAAGAAATATTTATTTCCTTCACAGCTTGACTGCTCAGAGAGGTTATTAAAACGTTTATGATGTCAGTCAACGGAGGACAGTAGTAAACTAACTTTTTCGTGGTAAGTGCAACGACCTATCCATGCTATCGATCAAAGTTCTCAGAGAATACGGAGATTCAGTCAAGTTAAAGAAGGCGAGATAGAGTAATTATTGTTAGAACTCAAGCTTCATTTCTAGTCTAACGCTAAGAATGCGGTCACTCCCGTTAGTTGATACCGGCAGGTAACGAGCTACCGCAGTGTCAGTCAGGCTCGGTTAGTGGTAGCTGGCCAACATCACAAGCAACTTTTCTTAACGAATATTCTTCTGCTCGCTAAGGAGACAAATGCAAACATATCGAACACACATCGATACATAAAGAACATTAATTCTCGTGCTAATGTTTGCAAGCAAAAAACCTTCAAGAACATACGCTTGCTAGTGTGCTCCACATTCATTTTATGTAATGACTTTTTTAAAAGAAACGATCCCCTGCACTCACTTTTCCCTACAAACAAAAGCCAAACGTGTACTAGGTTTGCCTGATTACGTTCATATGTTTTATCGTCTGAAAGACATTAAATAACAATAGTAACAAAGATAGCTTAATACATATTCGCATGGATACATGATTGTGGGGCTGGTATATTTGTAATACCACTTAATACTTACTTATTAGACAAGTGAACGTGTAATCTGCTCTTACATAAGAAAACCCCTTTAGCCGTTTAAGAAAACGTCTACGTATAGATAGACGGCAAAACCCTCTAAAGTTTATTTATCTACGCATTCATGTGCGAGTGTGTCTTTTTTAATTATGACACACTTTTGACACATCTCCAAGTATACAAATACTCGTTCGTGTCAAAGCCTTATGGGCAAATTATAATGAAAAGCATTTTCTTTTCTGTGACGAATTTGATTTGTCTTTTAATATGAGCAGATGCTGATATCATAAGTTGTCCTTTTGCTTTGACAAATGAATGGAAACGTTTCATCATTTTTATAAACTTAGTGCGATCTCTATCAACTAGCTCAACATATGGAAAAAAGTTCAAATCTTGAGAGGTTTTTTTATTTATTCCATTAGAAGTTCAAGAATAACTTGATTTCCAACGTGTAGCCGGCTGCTAATTTGTCCGTCTATCTCGGATATAATATTGTTCTAATTCTTATTCTTATTACGACAATTATCAACATAAATAATTTAGCCAGAAAAATAAGTTGTAAGACTAAAGCATTAAACTATTAGCACCTAAGCTATCGGCTTTCTTGAAAGCTCTGGAGATGTTAGCCCCGCGACCATTGAGTTACTAGTCGGGATCCCTTGCCTGTTCGGTCACTCAGGCGGACTGTCTCGGCAGTAATTAAAATCTATAGGAACTTCTATAATAATATTCTTCTAAAATAAGAAGTTAGCTGTGAAATTTTGAAGCAAAACACTTATAACTGCCTTTTTGAGCTGAGAATCTGGCTTAACCAAGAGTTTTTGCATGAGATATCGGATCACTTTTTCATTTGTAGCAGAAGTCTCTAATGTGGTCAAGATTTTTGTTTTGTTGTTCACTCCATATAGCCTTACTTTTTATATTATGAGGAAGGGGACTTTGCCATCCTTTAATCCTTTTTGGTCTTTCTTTAATTTTATTGTTTTTATTACGCAATTTTCGTTGAAATATTTTTCAGATTGAGAGGATGCAACACAGGTAGTGTCACTTTCAAGGCAGCAAATCAAACTCGAAATACCCGAACGTCATACACGTTCGACAGAACGTCGTTGGAGCGACTCAGCCATAAGTAGATGACACCACTGAAATGTGTTATTCTGAAAGAGTCTTGATTCTGTGCAGCTACCTACTGAAGATTCCCGTATTGCACTTCAATAGGTCTGTAGGAGATTTTTAAGGACCAAAGGATGGCACTGCTGCGCGAATATTCCTTCGTATTGACGTCGAAAACGTAGGAAGAAAAATTGTACGGATTATCCAAACGCAAGACATGTCCTAAGCTGGGCGTGGGAAAGCCCAGGGCTGTATATTCCGCAGTCAGTTTGCTGAAAGAGAAGTACTCGGAAGAAAGTCTCCTTTCGAACTGCTAAGAACGACCTTTCGAGGAGTTTTGCCTTGACTATAGTCACCGCAAAATTAAGGGAGCCTTAGGAGAGTGCAAAGGAGAGAAAATGGCTCAAATCCTTTTGTTTATTCTGGCCAACCACATGAACTAGCACGCCCTGATTGAATTAAGTTAACACAATGACTTGGGGATTCCGTTCATCACTTCATATTTATCCTTTGTTCCATAGGACAAAGTGAAACTAAACAATAGTTGCTGTAGATATACGCATAAAACCAATAAAAACAATTCTCTATTAGGAATCCATTTACGCTACAGTGCAAACAAACGTCATTGTACTAGGAGATGTGCCAGAGTAATACCGACTGCTTTATGAATTTTATTGACATCATTGTTGTTTGCATAGCCCTGTGTGTGTGTAAATGGATGCACCTTGTGTATGTACCTGAGAGACAATTGCATTTGGTTGTGAGAGATCGTAACGTTGGCAAATTTCAATTTAATTATATGCCTTTATGGCATATGGTGCACGTGGTGCTTTATGTACAGCAAATAACTAGAAGATCTTGATAGAAAGCTTAAGTTATTATTCAATATTAAATGAAGATTTAAAAGTTATTTTTGACAAAGCTCTTTAATCTTGCCTATGTCATCAAAGTGTTTAAAATTTTGCAAAACATATAACATATTTTTGACATTTTATGTTGCATAGCTTTACAAGACATTGCGTTTCGTAAAAAACTTCATTTTATAATGCACGGTAATCCACAAGAAAGAATAATTACGTCCTGTAAAGCCATAAACTTGTATCTTATCCTTAAGCAAAGCTTAAGTGCTTTGCTTGTGGCGGTTGGGAAAGTGCTGATATGATAATTCTTGCCCTTCTAACTTAATCCAAGGGATTTTTGGTGTGTATTTTGTCTTCTGGAGATTTTTACAAATGTTTAAATATTAAAGCTACTGCGCACACAGATGAACCGCTTATAGGATTTTACTTTAATACAGAAAGTTAATTAAAAAGTAAATTTTTTGAATGAAATGTTTTTTAATCTTTTACGGTTACTTTTGGAAATTATTGACTATAAAGGCTTTTAGTTAAAAATCTTACAAAAATAGTTAAAAAGATGCACTCCTGCCGATGTATTGGGAAATGAAAAAATAAATACCATTTTGATAATTTTACAAAGAAGATTTCCTAGGAGAACATAGGAAAAGTATTGATTGCGATATTTATACCCAATGTTTTGTCAAAACAACAGAGGGAGCTTCGGAGATTCTGTAACTCTAATCGAGCCATGCATGTATTTCGATCCATCTGTTCGCGTTTCCGTTTCTGTGGATGTGTGTTTGAAGAATTCTTCCAGCGGCAAAAATTTCTTCATTTCATTTCTTTATCAGCTTCAAGTTTTCGAAATGAATTCATTCTGGAGCAAATTTTTTAATATTATAGCTGGAGAACTTTCAGAGAGGTAGAAAGTATATGCACTCTTGACCACGATCAAATTCTGAATCGATTTAACTATGTGCGATTGTACGTCTGTGCAATGTCTGTTGCGAACATTCTCCTGACCGAAAAAATGAACCTATCAGCTCAAAGAGGAAAGACAGTAACGTTGGAAGTTCTTGCCAGCAGCTTGGTATTGAAAGTGGGCCAAACCAGACGAAGGACACGCTTACAGTATCATGTAAATTGAGGACGTCTCCGTTTTTCAATAGGAATAAAGTACTGGTTTTTTGCTGATTACTCATAAAGTGCAACAGCTAAAGCTACAAACTTTAAAACGTATATTCTATGGGCGATGCTGTAACATCCGCAGAAAGAAGGTAAAACATCACTACATCACGCAGAAGCAAGATTCAAAAATTCCATAAAATATAGAAATTCTTGGCCAATTTCAAGTTTGGAAAAGTATGTCCGTCTGTTCATTTTTCCGTTTGCGAAATTGTGTAGTATCTGTGGTAAAACTCTTCCTGCGGTCCCATACAAACCTGTGAAAGAATCTAAAAATGTCCCACAGTTTACAAATAACGCGCCCACACACCTATATGAACATGAAAACAGTGAACGCTTTTGCTTTCCCTCTCTGGTGCTCGTTGCGCATAAATTACAACAGATGCTCGATATAAATTTTCCCAAAACTATTCCACAAAAATAGAATAACGCTGATGGGTATAAAAAATTCAGTCACGGCCGCATATAATTTTCTTGCTTGTCTTCTTATAGTTATAGTCAGTAATATCAGTAATTATCGTGTAACTTATGCGTTCATTTGAGAATTTTTCACATCGCTTAAGAAATTATTATATCGAATAGTGACGTAGGATGTTATAATATATATTTCATATTTATTATATATTTACTCAATGATAAACGTGTAAAACTTTTCAATGATTCTAAAGTGTATAGATTTCGAAGCATCTGCTCCATCATATTCATATTCATGTTCTAGCAACGCATTAAAGTGAAAACACTTTCAGATGAATAATTTTACTTATGACATAACTCCTCTTGTCCTTTTCAAGTTTGTTAATTTATTTATTTCAAAATAGAAATCAATAGTTTCACAGACTGATATACAAAAATAATCAATTGACTTATATATGACGTCATTCCGTTTCATATAATTTAGATCAATATTTGCATCGCTAGTATTCGTTCATTCTTGTGAAGTTACTATTTCGTATATAGAGACCATTTGGTTTGGTTACTGCATCCATGTTGATATTATAATCACTGACCAATAAATTATTTTATGAGCTTCCGAAATTTTCCTGCAAAATTTATTCCTGATTTATTCTATAAAATTATTATCATTAGAATAATAAATAAATTAAAAAAAAAATTTTTCGCATTAGGAAAATAACCTTCTAATGTTTTTCTTCCACTTGCGAATCATACCGTTTTGTTCATGCTTCTATGAAATGAAAATATTTCATAGATTCCTCCGTATATGCCAGCGTTCGACAGTAAACAGCGTACAGTAAACGAAGGACGTCATACCATATTGTAGCGTAGAGATCTCAATATATCGAATAACTCTTGTTACACAAGTACTGCTATAAAAAACCGATTATTGAGTTTTTTCTTTCAATTCTGCTTCAGATTTATTTGGTATATTGTACTATTTATGTTTACATATATACATCTAATCTTGAAGCCTGAACTATGTGTTGTTCTATAATTGAAGCTTTTAATATTTTTTAAAAGTTTTGTTTTACGGTTTCGGATTGGCATAAATCGACTTATTCTTTTTTGTGCTCTGTATCATGAGCGATCCATAAGCGATTGAGGTTAGGCCGACGTATGTAACGCCCAGAAGAATTTGCTATAGTTCCAATTTTTATCGTAACAATCAAGTCGGGACAATTGTCTGAATCGATTTAAGCTATCAGTCTGTCTGTCCGATGTCCGACCACATATGTCTATGGAGGTCGCAAAAGCCTATTGAAAATGCAGGACACGCGAACCATAATTTTTATTTTTTTATCAGGAAAAAAGCGAAGAATTGTATTACGAGACGTTGTGTAAAGTGCTGACTGCTGCCGGACTGGAGTTTTAATATAAAATACATAATTTGTTCCTTGAAGAAATCCGCCCGGGCGGACGACCATGTAAAGAGTTTCGGCTAACTGGAGTTTTCATTAAAGCCGATAGCCGTAAATGCTAGTGCTTTAAGACTTCAGTCTTAGAATTTACTTCTCTTAGATTTCAGTTAGATTTAGCCTAAATTTCTGATTTGGTTAACCATTTATAAAGAACGGCCGAGAGTGATATAACTTTCATGCTTCTTCTTTTTAATAAAACTTTTCAACAGTGTTGCTTGAGGTATGAGAAAGTAACTAACCAACTATACAGCTCAGATGTTATTTAAGAGGCATTAGTTGCGTGAATTAAATACAACTTCGAGGAATATTATTTTCTGTGGTTGGCAGGCACTTGAAATTGCCCAGAAATATATTGTAGACAGTGTAACAGCTTGAGGAGAGTCTATAAAGTGCCATGTGTGGCATGTGTTAATGAAATGTGAAATTTATTCAAAAAAGAGATGAAAGCGTTTGCATTCGAACCTTTAAGTTTTAAAAATCAAAAATGTTGCGCTTTTATTAAAACATGCATGTGTGTTTTCATGGAGTGTTAATTATGTGGTCTTATCTACCAACACTCGCAACACTTTAGGCCGTAAATTAAATTTCATTAAAATATATAGAAAGACATATAATTGTTGACAACGTGTAGGCTGATTGCAGCTATCGTCTCTCCGCTTTCATGTGCGTGCAGTAATAGCAACAAGAAAAAAAAAAAAGAAATTACGTAACATTAAAACAAATATTAAAGTGCAGTCTGTTCACGTCATTAATTATGTTTTTCAATATATCCTTTACGTAAATTATTATTAAGTTTGCAAATGATTATTGACTTTACATCATATTTAAACTCATTTGTTTTATAACGTGTGGTTTTATGTCCACGAATAGCTCTTAATAGTTTAATGAATGACTGTAATTATTACTTGTCACATCACTGAATGTTTCTATCACCCCATTCGACATGCACTCTTGAATGAAATAAAAATGAATACAAACGTGAAAGCAAAGATAAATTTGCATAAAATAACTTTGAAAGCGCATTAAAAGTAATGTAATTTTTTTTCCTTTTTTTCTATATATAAATTTAGTGTATAAGTTAGGAATTCAGCCGTTTATTGCATTGAAAGAAAAAGAATTCATTAGAGAGAATTCTTTTTCTAAGGAATTTTTTGGTCTTGAAGAAGGTGTACGAGAAATTTCCCGTAATGTTGAGAGGAATTGTTTATTTTTATAAGCCCTTGTTGAATGTTTATTGCTTAACGCATAAAGCAGTATTTGGGGTTTCGGTGCTCCTTAATTAATAAAAATGGCTGTCGATATATTCAAAGTCAAGTGAGTCTCTTATAAGGGTGTTCGGATGGACGGCAATGTGTTTTATTTACGAGTGCAGATACGATTACGTATCAATGGACATTTGCAACTGTTGCGATTCATTTTGGACTGGAAATTCTAGAGCATCCCTGTTAGCTATTGAAGGTTTCAAAAGACGCTCGATAAGTCTCAATAAACTCAACAACACATTTATATGTCACATTACATATTTTCCGGTGATACATCATATGATGAGTATGCAGCGTCGTAGACACATTAATTGGAATTTCTGGCTTTCTTGCCCTGTTTCGAAATAAAGAAATTTGCTGTGGGGGGTTTATCTTATTAAGCGAAACTTTGGATGAAAAATGATCAAAAAAAAGTAAGTAAGATATCTTCCCGCATATCAGAAGTAAGCTATCACTTGTCGATTTAATTATGGACGTCCAATCATTACAAGAAGGAATTTAAAGCAACATCGCGCTCGATGAAATCGCCGCGGAGTGAATAACTAACGTGTAAAGTAAATTAAAATAAAAAAAAAATCATGAGCGGGATTTTTTTGGTTTACGACGTAGTCTTAGTCGGCAGTGTGGGTGTGTTTGAGGCAGCTAATGAAAGTCTTAGAGTAGAGAATTGAAATTTAGCTCGGCAAAGAGCTCAATTTAGTACTGAAACTTCAGTTCTTCGGGATACGTATTTAATGAAAAGTCTCGCACTTGCGAATTAATGAAATATTATTTAGTTGTATGGTAGCCTCAAAAATTTAGTAGATGAGTAGAAATGATAAAAACTTTCACTCGTTCTCCCTCGGACAGTAAGAGGTTGATAAAAATATATTTCATGGCATGGGTCTCACCGTCGGCCCACCTAAACTCGTCGATTACCTAAACTATTTTCAGCCCCACGTCATTTCATAGCGTTTATGCCTCTATTTTCATTAACAGAGCTCTTTCAATGTTGTTATGTAACAAGAATCAACACAGAACTAATAATGAATCCAAGCGTTTAAATTTCGGATTAGTGTTTAAAAAAAGAAAATTTCTTTAAATCTTTTTTTCAATCGTTTACGCCATTGCATAATCCACCAAGAGATGAAAGATATTTTTATTATCTTTTTTTTAGCTTTGTGTCTTTACAGCCTGAAGCTGTCGTGTCTGTCTTGCTGTCTGTAAATTTTACGTCTTTTTTCCTTTAGTACGAGACATCACAAATTTGTTAAAAGTGTGCCACTTTCACGGAGTGGAGATGAGCATCGAAAGCAATATATTTCATGAGAATCAACATTAATTATCTGCGTCCTTTGTCTTCACTGATGTCGAAGGATCGCCATATTCTAGACTTTTCTTTCACTTTGTAATACGAGGAATGTTTCATAGTACATCAAGTAAAAAAGGGCATCATTTTTTGAGTATTTTCTTATCATCTTATCTGTCATGTCTACATTAAATTTTCCTTGCACTTCCGCTTTTATGCATATTCCTAAGCGTTGCATTATACGATTCTCAATGAGCAACGTAAATGCGTTTTCTGGGCACTACCTCGTTGTGAAACTCACATAAGACGAATGTGCTTTATTGACAATTATTCCAAGCGATGATTCCTGTGTTTACTCCATTGGCCAGTTTAACAACCAAGTTACCGAACTTATGAATCAAAAAGTCTACATAGATCTTGAAGCAGTAGCTCGCGTCTCTTTATCAATTATTTTTAGGTTTCCACAGACAATTGAAGAACTGAAATGAAACTAAATAAAGATTTTTTTGCGCTGTCGCTGTGCTGTCTGTTTGAAAGACGTTATTTCTTTCATCACCCAACCGTCACTTCAAATAAGACGTAAACGCCTCCACTTACATCACGTGAGCTTATCCAAGCCATAACGTTGTTTTTTACATTTCGTCTCTGCCCATAACCATTAATGAGATGAGATACGCTTCCTTACTCTCATGACAGAAAGTGAATATTTCGATTCGTCTTCAATTTAGTCCGCCTGACGCCGTGTGAAGACAGCGGGAAGTTAAGCGGGCCTTAATAAGTGGTATAAATTGCTTGCGAGAAAATCTAGGTTGAATTTATGGAGAACAAGTCTCGACGAATCAATACACGTTTAGAGCACGTATTGTAGTAACGAAAAAAGCAAAAATTGTCTGTCCACACATATGGTCAATAAGTACTCATAAGTGAAGCATAAGGTTCGAAACAAAATTTTTTGTTGACACTACGGCCCAGCAAAGAAATTTATAATCAACTTTTGATTACAGTACCGTGCTCTTCGAGGTAGTGCGTTCGCACGTTCAGTGCCACTTTTCGCAATCAAATACATAAAGAAGGGCACTTAGGAATGCTATCTTTGATTGTAATTCTGTAAGGATGAGATACAAGTGGTGTTGCTTTGTCTTTTCATATCTCGGGTCTAAATGAATTTTTTGCAGGAGCTTAAAAATACTCGGAGGAATGGTTGTGTGGAATTTCATCACATCGTTTTATGTCATTGCTAAACATAAACACACACAATGTAATCATTATCGTTAGTTTTCTTTAAGGATTTTATTATCTTACTTGGTTTTCATTGCACATAGAAACTGACCTCAGCAATAAAGATTATGTTGATGTTTATCGTCCTTCTTTTCTCTTATTTTATTGCATATAATTCCTTTTAAATTGTCCCATCATGTTTATCAAATGTTTATTATAAGCAAATCTTTTCGTAAGGGAACTAAACTAAATAAAGTAAGAACTAAGTAAGAAAGTAATATTCGGCGGGGACCGAATCGCATACACCCACCCACTATGCTCTCTCATTCCACTCGCCAAGTTCTTTTGTTTTTTTTGAATATTTATTCAACACAGACACACAGACGGACTGACATGGCTTAACCACGCTAATAAACAGTATTTATATTTTCTAGGGACTCTGAAACACTCACTCATACTATAAAATACTCCTTAAGACTGTGGAGCTTATCCGACTTAAAACAATGTCTTTGAGCATTACGCGTGGGAAGTAGTTACCCGCTGAGGGGTGTATAATGCACGTAGTGTTCTTCGGAGCTTGCAATTGATTGCGTTCTGTGCGGGAGCGCGGGAGCGTAATTTTTTACGATTCATTCGAAGTATAGTGCTGCTGACGATGACCAATAGAAAGTTACGATTTCCAAAGCATAAATAACCAGGAGGTATACCAGGCATTGACGATGTAAAATATTCGTAGCGCCGCAATTTGGCGTTTCAGCTGCGTGAAGTAACTTATGACTCAAACTATGCTTAAAAGGATACTGACATCAACAGCTGATCCGATTGTGGTCGACAAGGCCTTCTATTGTTACAACAAAACCCATAGTGGACAGGTTTAAGGGGCTATTTATCCTTTCCGCATGGAATTCATATTATCCCTAAAAGATGATAAGAATAGTGGTCAATATTTTTTACTCTGGGCCCTCATCTATAATATACGTGCATTTCTACTAAAAAATTAGCGGAAACTTGTTCACACTATTGATGAATCAATTAATTCATTGAAACTTATTTTTAGCGCAAGTTGTGTTATCCGCAGATATGTTGTTTTTGTTGCAATTTTCATACCCCGAAGTGTTTTTGTGTTTTTAATGATGTAAGAATTTATCTAATATTTATAAGTAAAAATATTAATTAGCTAAAGCTGGTCTTTTATTAAAGTAAACCACACAAAAGAAGGGAAAGAAAAAGTTTCAAAAAAAAGCTCTTTCTATGTTTTTCTGAGTAAAACGTTAGCACTTTTAGAACAGATAACGAAAAGAATTCCATGATACAAACAAATTTTATAACATATAAGTTAAGGACCATCCTAACAAAAATACAGATTCACGAACCACCCTAATAAATAAAATAAACAAACATAAAGTTTCATAAACATTGAGCGTCATACGAACTCATAAAAAAACACGTCACTGCAATCTCCTATTGCACCCTACTATTAACACTTCTCACCAATCTTCAATTGCATCCTACTATAAACATTTCTCACCATGCTCCAATTGCACCCTACTATAAACATAAGTGCTGACTAACTGTCGATAAATTGGATAACCCAGAGGTTTCCTATAAGCTAATCGGTTAAGCAAAGGTTAGTTCATTACTCGACATCAACAAGTGTAACAACTTAAGTTCCTAAAAATAAAGTATTGTTAAATAATATAAAATAAATATGATTCAATAAAATAAAATCATAAACAACCCAAACCACATTTAAAAACTTATTTAACTTATATAATATTTATGTCACAGTCAAGACTAATTGTTGGGTGATGTGATGAAATGATTTTTGTAAGCGTGCTAGGTACACATTGTATGCCCATATTCAGACATGTTCCACTGAATCTCATTTCAAAATTCATTTAATTTTAATCTTTTTTAATCACAATTTATAAAAGCAGCCATAAATTCGATGGCTTGTCGCACGCAGTCCGTACAATGTAGTTATAAAGAAAATTATTAATGTGCAACTGTGACGTTTTGGATTTGGTTTTTTTTTTTTTCATAAAAATTTTAAACGAAACCGCATTTAAGAAACTTAAAGAAAAATTCAGACATATTTTAATGCATTTTTCCCCAAACGTACCAACAAACTTCATTCCAACTTCGTGACATGTCCGGCACGACGCTTTGGCAAACGTATGTGTTTAGTTGTCAACGAGACGTCCAATAAAAACCAATGAAATTGTTTGTCAAAGGACCGTTTACACATATGTTGGCAGTAGTGGAATGTGCCGAAGGATAAATAATTCAGCTGCAAAGGGGAAGTAGCAAACACTGAGAATTCAGGAGGCCCTTGTATAGCACGGTACTTGTGAAACAGGGTTTCATTTGTACATCACCCTGCAAACTTGTGGATATGTTTTGAAGTAGCACGATGCGAATTAACCGTGTTGTACGGCGGCCAACTGTACACATTCATTTACACACCCTTCTGCTTAAAGAACTATGAACCGTTGGGTGTATGGTTACGATATGAGTTTTTGCGTAACAAACCAACAGATGAGAAAATAGTTAAGAGCATGAAACGTCATTTGAATACAAAGATTATAACAACGCTGCTGACAAGCATCGAAAATTCGTTGCGCATATTTGCTTAATTAACTTTGAAAGAAAACATTTTTTTGCACTTTCCTTTATTTGTTGGTAGTCATACAAACCGGTTACTCGACAAAGGATGCAAGGATAAGCAAGTTCCTAAAGTAACAAAAAACAAAAAAAAGCATTTAAATGAAGACAAAAACAAAACGAAACATGTAAAGTACGTTTAGCGAACAAGAAGTTTTTCTATTATAAAGATCGGAGCTTAAATTCTTCTTTATAAAAAAGTACAAATGTTGATTGACATACAGGAAAGTGTACAGACGTTGTTTGCATTTTGACTCGTTTGCGAACTTTCGATCGCTTTTAGTTCTCGATCAAATTTGTTTTTCTCTTTTCGACATTTCAACCTCGGTTGGTAAGGAAAAGTCATGGGGCGCTTATATATTCCTACGTACTTAATGCCTTCTATCTGTCATCCGATGATATATTTAAACAAAAATAAAATTTATTTGTGCAAACAGTGCTTATGTCTTCATGATTGTAATTCAAGGTAAGGTTATGGAAAAGTGATTCAAACATAAGGTTAGTTAAATATAAACATACACATGTACGACTTTGCAACTCGACTCGACGTCTTCCACTTATCGTGTGGTCTTTTTTCTTTGTGTTTTTCCGCAACGTTGTGTTTCGTTGTGTTCACTAACAGCCCTTCCCTGTCTACTACCATCCTAGGCTAGGCCTACATCTACACTGTACATTTGTTTACGTTTTGCATTATTTGGCTGCGTGCTACATGCTGTGCGCAGTAAAGTTAGCATAGTTCGTTTTACTCCACATACCAACTGCCATGATATGTAATATATTTTGTTATTATTATTATTGTTATTCGACTGTTTAAGAGTTTATCTTTATCTCTGCTTTTTATGAATAAAGCTTTTTTAGGAATGAAGTTGTGTAGTGCCCACGGCATTCCTTTGCTTACCCATTTGTGGTAGATCTTTGTACTCATGCACCGTAGTGCATGTGTGTTTCCTTTATTACCCCATTAAATACTTGTATCTATTAATCACCCATTGCCGTAGTATTGCCATATATCTAACTACTAATGGGGAAAAAATAACTAATAATTTTCGTTTATGTTTTTCCCACTTGGCTTAAAATTAAGACCAACTTTGTTAAATAAATCTTATGCCATTATCCGTCTTGTATTGACGGTGGAAGAATTGATGTTTAAAGGAAGAAAATCGAAAGAAAAGAAGTTAATTGGCTGGTTGAAGGTGCATTTCGAGTCTCCCGCCTACAAAGGGCAACGCGATTATGTGTTTCACTCGGATCGTACTCTGATTGATATAAAGCAGAGAAGACCTAGGAATATAGGAACAGCAGAAGGAGGGGAGGAAGAGAGTGTGAAGACAAATAGTAGTCGTAATAGCCACCCGACTAACGAGTAGCAAGGTGCTGGTGTAGCGGTCACGATTACTCTTCGGTAAAAATATATTGTTTGTCAATGAACGCCTGGAAGGCCGAAGGCTTACCCGAGCTGCATTTTTGATAGACTTCATTACATTAATTTAATTTAAAATAAAGTTGTATTTCCTGCCCGGAGATTCGAGCCCACGTCGCTCGTCTGAAGCTCACCTTAAATGCGTATCAGTGTAAATTAATATAACTAATGAAATAAAAACATATTATACTTCTCTGTGGTATATTTGGTGTTTTTCTTGCTCTTATAATCACACAATATATACGATTTTGTGTGTTCTCCCAGAGTGCTTGTTAGTAAGCTACAATCGCATGCACATCCATGTCTTAAAAAGTCAAGTTTTCTATGCTCATTAGTAGCATTTATTTATTTTCGTTTCACGTTCCATAAGAAAATGTTTCACGAAACTCTTGCGTATTTAAATGAGAAAAGAATAATAAAAGTGAAAAAACAAAATATTAATGCGTTTTCTATAGCGAGTTCTCTTCAAACAACTTAACGCTGGTGGGGAATGCAAGTTAAAGACCACGGTTTGCTGAAATATTCGTGAACGCTGCAAATCGTTCTCAATTGATTTAAATCATTTCCGTTGTTGAATATGCCCTTTAACATGTCGTTACCACGAGCAATGCGGAGTACAAAGTTCAAAAAATATGACATAAGTGAAATAAAAAAGAATACTTTTTTATAGAATGAAACCAAAAAAAGAAGCACAAAAGCATACGAATAAAAAGCAATGAAAAAGGTAAGGAAAGGATTTAATTAACTTTACGCTTCTCAAAGGATAAGACGTGACATTGTTTTACTCAGAAAAAAGGGATTAAAATTTTATTGACTCACAAGATATTGAAAAACGAAATATTTATTAATTCCGGTATAATTGATTGCCTTGCTTTTGGGAGTATTTGGTCCCATCGTACATCTTCGTTATCAGCGTTAATAAACAACTACTTTTGAGAAAGTCTTATGAAAGAAAATTTCATGATTGGATGACACAAAGAGTTGACTCTTTAAAAGTTGTACGTTACTTGTAGTTCCTCGTAAGTTTGTCGCACATCCAAACGTAAATTTGTCAGTACATTATGTATAAAATAGTCTGTAACGCACTATGTCTGTAAATCCTCACTGTCTGTCTAAATATGGACCTACGGACTGGTCTATTTTTAGGTTCACACTTAAGTGCCCTTGTGGGGGATCGGGGTGTCCCATTGCAAATCGTGGGCTGAAGGGGACCATAGGTAGGGTGGACCACACAATGGGCGATGGCTTACGATCTACTCGTTCGATAAGTAAGTTTCGTCCGTCCGTGGAAAGCACGTGTATTTATTTTAGTTATAGTATTCCAACGTTTTGAATTGGAATAAAAAAAGATAGCTCGGCTTGGATAAATATTTGATAAATTGTTGAATGAAAAAATATTGTAATTTTCAGTATTTCGCGATTTCAGCATTCTAAAATTGGGGGGAAAAATTTGGATCGGAAGAGGACATTTTTTGAACCTCCTGCCTTATAACCGTCTCTATAGAAATTGAAACTTTATATGGTAAAAAAGTCTAGTTTTCAACATTTCTTGATCAATGTTTGAGATAAACATTAATCCTCCCGAATATGGACTAAGTAGGTCATTTTTCTGGATTTTAACTACAGAAAAATAAGCCTCTACATGGCGAAAGTGCTCAATTTTTTACATTTTATTATGAAAATTTTCTCGTAAGAGTAATTGGATATAAAATTTAATCGTATCGAATTTGCCCAAAGTAGGGGTATGGTCTAGACATCATCGCATAGAAGGATTTTTATGAACTATTAAACCCTTATATGCCAAAAAAGGTCCAATCTGGAAAAGTTTATGATAAAAATTGGTCCATAGTAGCAATGTAGCGCAGGGGCTTTCATGAAAAATAGGCCTTAACTTGGAATCTTTTATGGCGGCAGCATGTGAAAAATAGTAAAGACAAGACAAGACAATAGACAAGTAAAAAGAGTTTGCTAAACTTGAACTCGGTTAACTTGTTTTCAATTTACTTCATTTTCTTTGCCTACATTGTTACTTTATTTCTTACAGGAATGCGTTATAAAAAATATGTTAAAAAATTAAATACAATAACAAAGCCTTTTAATATCTAGAGAGACTTACAATTTATTAAATTGGGTTAAATCTAAAGATTTTCTTATCTCTGCTTTTCTTTTAGAAAGCTCTTGTCATTTGCAAATTTTCTTGGAATGGCTTTCATGTGTTATTGAAGTTTTTTTTTAATTCTTTTTTATTTCGGATTTTTCACCTTCTTTCTATCTGGGTTAAAATATATTTTATTGCTTCTATTGTTACGTAAAGGATAATGCACTTGTTTTGCAAAAAAACTGCCTTTTTTATAACATTTTTTCCTTTAATAAGAAAACTTTGCCGGTGTTGTGGTCTCTGCACCCGTGACTTAAACTTAACCTCTTGTAGGAGGAAAAATTCCTATAAAAAGTAGCGTAGAATTTGTATGTGCGGTGAACTTAGTTTCTCAGTGTTTTGTAGTTTCTTTAGCAACTTGACTTTGGCAAGAATCCCATACAAAGAGTGGTTTTTCAAATTTTTCTAAGCCACATTTTATACGCATACGCTGATCCATTTCTTAGTTTAAATTGCAAATGTTTTGTTAACATAAGCTGAAAGCTTACAACTACTACAACAAGAAACGAGCAACTTTACAAGAAAAGTTAAACTACTTAGTTATCCTAATCCACCATTTAGTCTAAAGTTTTTTTACTGAAATCATCAAATACTTAGAGAGACAGCACAATAGGTGTTATTGGTGCGTCACAAAACGAACGCTATCAACTTTACACTTTCACTATCGTTATAATGAATTATGCTAAATAAATAAATTCTAAGACTAAAGTCTTAAACCAGTAGCTTTTAAGGTTATTGTCTTTATTGAAAATTTTGCCGCATTTGAGATTTGAACCCACGTCCACTCAAGTGTTAGTCAAGATAGTTTTTCCTAGTCGACCATTCCGGTGGATGTACTTTTACTTAAGTGATTTGTGAATATTTCTACTCATTATCTTGCTTTTAATTTGTTTTGAAAACATTATTTATATATGTCAGAGGTGATTATAAATTTGTTGTTGTAACACAATGAATAAGACATTGAAATATTGTCAAAGATGAAATAGGATAAAAACGAGATAATACTGAGGAAATTTCCAATGAAATTTAAACATTTGTCAATAACTTCCGGAACTTATGGACATACTTCTAGCCCTTACTGAGTAATATGAAGTTTTACATTGAGAAAGTACAAAGCCTCAAACGACGTCTCCCAAAATTTCATATCCTTTCAATGGGTAAAGTGATGCTACTTTTTTTTATTTTCAAATCTACTGAAAATTTCAAATTTCCAATTGATTGATTAGACAATAGTTACTGACGAAAACAGTTATCTTTCCAACTTAACAGTGAGCCGAAAAATATTCACTCGTTTGCGGTTGCGTGTTAGTTGCTTCCTCAATAGGTATCCCGTTCATCTACAGTGGAAAAAACGCCAATTATTGCAACAAAAAAATTGGATGAATTTAAGTTGAAATGCCTGGCTGTCCCATCCATCCCATCCGTGGTGTTTACAACTGCCTTCCAGCGACTCTTATCTGCTTGGAAATTCTAAAGGCAAAATAAGTTGGGGTCTTTCCGAAAACTCAAGGGCATTTTAAGGATATTAAAAAATCGTTCTACAAGAAAACATCGAAATCTTCAAGGAGTCTTATATTAATTATATTACTCTCGCGGGACACGCCGTTGGTGATTAAAGTCGAAATTTGTAAGGAAAAAAGATTCTATTTTTTGCTTATGCCCGGAATTTGCTGATCGATGTATTATTAAGAGGCATACAACAAGGAATAGTAATTTGCATTTAACAAAATATATTAATTAATAATTTATAAAATTATTGATATTTCATTATGCACTACATTTGGTCATATATTTTTCATATAAACATGTAAGATATAGTTACAGAAATATCCTGAGGCAAATGTGGCATGCATTCGTTTTGCGCTATTTTTCCAACGCCACTTGCGGTATAAGATATTCTAATTTTATGTGTAGACATGTGTGACATCCACAACGACTTTAGGTAGACTTAATTTTCATTATACTGAATTAAACTTGTCCGTGTATCAGTCCACCAATCTGCGCGTGTTATCTGTAACAGTTATCTGGAAAACAATGGAAATATTTAAGTTTTTCAACACCAATCGTTGAATAACAATATTTAGGTTTACCTAACTGAACCAAAAAATTTGCATCAGACGGACTAGTTTTACAACTCTCTCCAATAAAATCATTTTTACGAGGACTAAAGCTTTGCACAACAAAAAGGCTTCATTTTTGATTCTTTATGACGGAATCAGCTGAAGGATTGTAGAATAAATTTGCACTCAATCCGTTCACGTCTTGGGCTCTCTAGCATATAAAATTAAGTCTTTGCAGGGAAAAAAAATATAATTTTCATGCTTTAATGCAAAATGCAGAATGCAGAATTGTTCTAGGCGAAGTGATGTAGTGACATTTATCGATCAGTTTGCCCGCCTACAATGTTCTTACTTTGTTTTGAAATTGAAATTTATGCCGCTTGTTGCTGCCTTCCCAAGCTAATTTACGTAATTGTATAGATTAGTGTAAACATTTTCATTAATAAACATTTTAATTAATATATAACACTAACATAAATGTTATGTACGTTTATCTCTCCTCCACTTCAAAACTTATTATTATTATTAAACTTATTTTAAAGTATCTTGACTAACAAAATTAAAACAATATTTGCAAAAGTCATTTGAAAGCGGACATGAACGTTCGGAAGTAAATTCGTTTAGGATTGCAATCATAAGTTATTAGACTTAAGCTTATTTGATAGCTGAGGCATACATATGCATATGATTTGTCCAAACTGCAAGTTGACAGTGTGCTAAACTTCGAGGCAAACATAAGCTTGTCTGTGAGTGTGTGTAAAAATATTTTTTCAAACAGGTTAATGTGTTGTACGTACGCTTACATTGTATGTATGTGAGGGCATTGTAAAGAATCAATGCGCTTACCTCTCGTTCTACTTGCTTTAATAGGTCCGTGATGAATCACTGACCGCTTTAATTTTCAGCACTTTATTCTACCATCCTTTTTAGACGAGCAATTGTAAAACTACTTCACCACTTCGCTTGCAAGCAAAGGCTTTATTACATATCAGCTTCTTAGGAACTCAAGTATATTAAGGAGATCAGCAAGTGGCTCAGAAATTTCACTCTGAAATATTTTACTTTATAAATTCAACGCTTGAAGTAAATGATTTTTAAATTTAAACCTTGCTAAAGTTTTTAAAAGACCAAAAGAAAAAAAAAAATTAAACCTCATTTTAAGTCAGTGTAACCTAAATTAAAAGTTGTTGAAAATTTCAATTTGTTGTTTAGAATACTAGAACAATATAATAAACGAATATATGAAAGAAATTTATTATTATCCGCTCTTCGTATTTTTTGTTCCAATTTTCTACGATACCATTCAAACACTCAGAGCGTTATTCGAAAAATAACGCGGAAGCATATAAACTTCAAGAAAAGGTTAGACAACTTTTTTTAAATGTTGTTAATGGATGTCGTATTGTGTTTTTCAATGTTCAAAAGATACCAACAGTGCAGTGTTAATTTCTCGCTTTTGAAAAAGCTTCACGATTAAAAGTAAATAAAATGTCTTAAATAAACCATAAAATACACAAAATATAAAAAGAAGTGGTCGAAGTTAGTTGCCATGCGGTACGCCGTAAGTATAATAGGTGAGGCTCTGCCCTCCCCGCCATCATAAGAGGATTCGATGCTTCCTCGCTGGGCGTAAGTTGGTTATTGCAGTCAACTAGTTGGGATTCTATATCAATTGTAGCGGCAGAAGTCGACTGATTATGACCTAACTAGGGCTACAAAGCTTCCCCCTAATCCAACGTTTTCATGCTCATTAAGCTTGTTGCGTTCAAATTATGGAAATGCTTAACTATTCCGTTACGTTAGAGACGATGTGAGACAGTTGTCACATTGTGAATTTCTAGCCTTTTTATTGATTCTTTGAGAGCTTAAACTGATAGCTTTTGATCAAACAGGACGGCAATGTCAATGTATTGTGAACGTATTGGTTGTTGTGACATACTGACTTGACTGACTGTTAATCGCCGCATTCACGTCTGGCCAAAAGTATTTGTGGACTATAACACCCCTTGCAGCTCTCAAATATAAGAATCCTTGCAATCCTTTAATTATAACTCTGCCGAGACCACCAGGGAAATAACTTTGGATATTCCCCCACACACTACGCACCATATTCCCGATTTCCTAAGGCTTGAGTCATTTTATTGTTCTTTATTTAACGTGCTGAAGTTCAAGTTTGCGAACCTTTTTATGGAATAGAGTCCAAGATACTGACACATGACCATCGTTGGTACTGGTAACTGGTAGGTACGTTCAGGACCTATAAAGATCAAACATTCGCAATTATTGCATAAGAAAGGACTTAAATTAATTAATTCACTTGCATTTTTCCTTTTGTTTAATTAAAACCTAGTTCACATAGATGCGCACATAGATGCACATAGAATTGCGAGAGGAATTGCGGTCCACTTTTCTTGAGATAAAATGGCTCATATGATAATATTTACAAAAACATTTAATTTACAACCGAAATAGTTAATGAGACATAGTTTTGAGGATTGTCAGCAATCACTTGTATTGTTTGACAATTTTGCGAATCTAGCAGAAAATAGGGTCAACATCAATGGGTGTGTGTTCTTTGAAAAAAGCTCATTGTGTGTATATTGAACATTTTTGTATGTATTTATGTATGCACACATTTTTATAGAAGCTTTCGACCTACTGAAAGTGTCGGTAAATCACGTACACTGGCAGCTTGTGTTGCTCGTTTATCGCTCCCTGTGGTCTAATATCATAACTTATTAATGAAGTTCACATTATTTGCAAATTGCTGTTGTAGGTGGATAAATGTGTGCATTCAGTAAATGAAACAAAGTTTATTATCTTGGCTTTAAAAAAAAGCTTTAAGTTTTTTTTTTTCTGAATATTAAGACAAAAATAAAAATTCGATCGAACGATTTTATTTTTTCGATGCGAAACAGCAAAGATGACTAAACGAAATTTTATTTTATTTTCTCTCAATGAAGAAAAATCAAATTTCTTATTGAGACGGTAGGCAAGGAGCTGAGCAGCTTCCACAGATACTGTTACTACTTTCCGCGTTATTAGATCTCAGCAGCGATAATAGCAAAAAATCACTTAACAACAAATATCCGATATTCTCTTTGTTTGCTGCACACCAACACAACAACAATGCATTTTATTGATTGACCTTCAACTTCAATTTGCTTAATATCCCCTTAACCCATCTTTAGTGTGTTTGGATGCAAGCCACCATTAAACTCATGATGTACTTGTCCGTAGTAAAATCATCACACCCTCAAAAACCTCGATTCGCTATCTCAGGAGCAAATTAGAAAGAACAGCAAGACAACAAGACAACAAGACAACAAGAATCGGTCCAACACTTCTCTAACATTACGGTGCTTATTCTTTTGTAGAACGAGTTGCAAAGATCCTCGAAATATCATGCAATGGCAAAAACATTAAAATTTATTTAAATTCTAAAACAAAAAGTGTTTTAATTTTTGGTAAAAATTCGCAGCGAACGTTTTCGTTGGCGCAATGTATATAAGCAAAAAAATTGTGGGGAGGACACCATTCAGTTCGATTTAAACGAAAATATTATTTATGGAATTTTATAACTATCTCGATATTATTTACTAACAATTAATTAACTCACAATCGTGTACGAACCTCATTACAAACCCCGTTAATTATATCCACTACTCAAAAATTCGGATGCCTTTATTACGTCAAAACGTTTGCAACGTTTCGAATGACGCTTCAAGGTGCATAAAATATGTATATTTTTAATCAATTTATCAAGTGTTGAATTCATGTCCGTCTGCCCACTTGCGGTAAATATTCTCTTGACTGTAAAAATAAAGATATGGATTTTAAACTTGGCGAGAATATCGAAAATTATTGCATGCGGACTGGTGTCGAAAATGAACTAAATCAACCAAAGTACACGCCCACAGCACAAGGTGAACTAAGAAGACATCTCTTTTGAAAAGCAAAAAAAAAAACATCGAGCTTTCTCAAGCTTGCAACAACTATATCGCTAAAAATATCCACGTATTCTCTATGGGTGATCCTGCACGAAATTGGGAAAAGATGTCCACGATCGTGAAATATTAAAGAGCAACGAAATTTCATTCTTTTTCTCGCAATTTTTGCTAAGATAAGGATAGAGAGAATCGAAGTTTCATTTAAGTTCTAAATTATTAAAAACGAAACAAGTGGGAAAAGCGTATTAAGTCGGCGAAAGGTTTGCTACGCATTTCAGACTTCTTTCCTTTTAAGTCTTAAGAGATATTTACAATGATCAGCGAATCCGTAGTTTAGAGTTTTTTCTTCAGACAAAAATGGGGTTCACTCTTCTCCTTTTCTTTGTTTAAAAAGATCTTAGGTTTTAATATTCTTTAAGCAGTCCTTTGAAAACAAAGTTAAGAATCCCCCGGACTTTGTCACCTATCAGTGTTGTGTACTTTGTATGCCTCCTGAAATGAAGGAAAGCATGAATGAAATTTTCACAAATTTTTATTGAAACCGATATAAGTTTATGTATATATATAGCAATTGCCAGAATGAAACTAAATTTTGTTTGGATACAACATGAAATCAATGTTATTACACAATATGTAATATCTGTGTGCGAGGAAAATAACGACATAAAATATTTCGAATTATCATTTAAAAGTATTTTTAGTCGTTCATGGAAATTGATAAAATTTTTGCGCTAAAAATGTGCTTAATTGCATAATTATCTATTTTATGGGACAAGTGCGTAAATATTGAAATAATTTGACACACAATGTATTTAAATGCGTTGTTTTTGTTTGTCCCTTTTTTTTTGGCGAATAAAGCTACAAAATATGTCATTAACAACTTTATGGAAATTTCATCTGAACGCCCGGAATAATTACTTACTTAACATCTTTATTTCAGTAAATTTTTTCAAATTTGGAATTTTTATATCGATCTGAAAAATCATCTGAATGCTCGGTATAATTAGTTAGTTATCAAACTTATTTTTATTGCATTGAATTTGAACAAACAACACGATAACACCTTCGCTATTGAAGTTGGGAAAAGTACTTTAGTCAAACAATGAAAAGAAAAAAAATCAAATTTTAGCTGAAGCAGTTGATATTTTTGCTATGATTTTGTCATGTTTTTTTGCCTACTGACCTAAACGATCTGTGAAATAATCAAGAATGCGATAAAAGCATAACTGTGGTAGTGCAAAACTTCAACTTGTTCAAAAAGTCGTTATTTTGAATATATTCGCACAGTCATAATATCGGTACTTGGAACTTAACTATAATCCGTGCATGATAAGTTTTGAGGCTCCTTTTAACTTTGAACTTGAGCTTTACGATCATTTCACATTGCGTCCTCAATACATTTTATACTCTATATCACTTGTAGTGCAGGGATACATTAAGATTATAGGGATGTATGCAGCACCCAGAAGGACGTGGGATAGACCCACCTTTTATTTACATAACTAAGCTTGTCTGTCTGTGCGTCCATTTTGCTGTCTTGTGTTTATTCTGCAGATCGTACAGGCATGTTTTGATGAAATTTGTTAGACGGAATTATTTTGGCCCCAGGACAAACGCTACTGAAAATGATTTGGATCTGAACACTTTTTTGACACACACAAACACAACCTTCTTTCGCCTTTAACATATAGGAAAATTGGTTTGGGTCATGAGAAATTTACGTGGCATCAAAAATTAAAAAACCAAAATATATAAGTTAGACATCAGACCAGGTAATGATCTTATAATTTGTATAAAGCTTTTTCAGAAGCTGCCTTAGAAACACTGACACGAGATCAAGGACTTTAAAGTTCATGTAGCGTTTACTGCAGTAATACAGTACAAGCTATGTGTTCAATTATACGTAGAATCTTACAACCACTGCATACGTTCATTTTTGTGGATACTCGATGCACATGCAAACGCATTTGCGGCCATTCCCCTTACGCTCATAAAAACGTGCAGTTCATATCTTTTCGTTTTTCCCTTCCCGCGTTCTTTTTTTTTTTTTTTGTTTGCTTTGTTATGTAAAGTCAAAATGAATAAATTTAGAGAATTCAGCCAAATATAAGTGTGGGTGTGTTGTTTATGAATTACCTTCACTGTATGCTGCGCTTTAGAAATCGAACACAAATTTACCATAAAAACGGAAATGTAAGCTCATGGATTTTAGGAAAATTTCCCTAAAATTGTATCGTCATTAACTCTCACATTTCTCGTACGGCGGGAAGGTGATATTTGCGTTTTCAGCTAAATATCGGTGATGGATATCCTGTATTCATCCCAAGCCGAGCATAGTTCTCTTAATTTTTTTACCTCAACAATGACACAAACAAATCTACAAACAAGAGATTTGAGAGCAAATGAGACGAACATCTTATGCTTTGCGAATTCGTTTATTAAACAGTTATGTCTATTTTTTAAAGTCATCTTGAAATATTTCACTGCTTAAACTTTCCTTCATTCTCAGACAAAGGACAAAACCTTTGCAAAGTTTTGACACAAATCTATTTTCTCTCTGCTTGTTAAGGATCCTCCGAACATGCTTGTCCCGGAGAGCTCTTTGAAAATCATTTCGGTCAATCCTCATATGCTTAGACTAGCTTACCTCGTCTTATGGTACAAGGGTGTATTAAGTGCGTGTGGATGTAGGCAACATCCAGGAGGACTTGAGGTAGGCTCACGATTTATTCAGAAGACGATTTGGAAATGATTCTCAATAGACCTAAATTTGCTTGTCCGTCCATAATAAGGCTTGTCTGTCTGTCTGTCTGTCCGTCTTGTTTTCGTATGTTCAACCTACAGACGGAAACTTTTGAGATATTTCGATGAAATTTGGCATACCGAGATGGTTTGGCCTAAAGCCACCTAAAGTGGTTTGGATCGTCACTCGAATTATCTTTTAACTTTGAAAGACTGTCTTTGTAAATGTTACCAATTTTCGCCGTACCACAAATACTATATAGTGCAGTCCAATGTAGTGCGGTAGAATTCTATCCAATTACAAAAGGAATTCACCATAAAGTAAGCGAATTTATTTTCTGCAATATTCACATAAGTAAATTATTTATATAAATGACGACAATCTTAGAGACTTGGAGTTGTAAACTTCAGTAAGCGACTTTTTATTATAAATGGATTTTATAGCTCAGAATATTTACATGCTTTGCAAAACTTCACATTCAACTCTTGTAGAAGAGAACGACTGAGAATTGGTAGATTCAACAAAATTTTCATATTAATGGTTGGAAGCATACCATCATGTTATATAAGCTAGTTGTAGAGTTAATTTTAAATGATATTTCTTCTGTTGTATGCAAATTTTTAAAACTATAGTTGCATAATTTATTTGAAATTTTGAAGGTTGGAGAAAAACGTATTTGTATAAAAATGTCAACCGCTTTTATATAACGGAAAGAGTCATACGATGTGAATTACCGTAGACTGTTGATCCAAACTTGTTTGCTTTCTTTTATAAAATTGCGAAAGGGTTTCACTGTTTTAGTTTGCTTAAGATGTAGCAGGTATGTAAATATGAAACCGGACATAGAAAATACGCGTTTATTATATGAAAAAGACAAAAAATATTCAAAGTATTGTCAAAGCTATATACCTAGCTACGCTACTTAGCTGCTGTAGTACCTTCATACAAATATACGAAAAATGGATTTTTTCTTCTTTTGGTAAAACCCAAATATTCTGTCGTTAGTTGCTATTGCTGAAATTTCACAAAAAGTTGCATAGGATTTGGAAAATTGCTATACACATATGCTCTTGCTTGATGGCCACACATCAAGTTGCGAACAGAATCCTATATCTTTACAAAAGACAAAAACCTGCAACTCAGAACATAAAACTAAGTAGGAAACTTGACATAAGTACGTTTACAGAGTCGTATTCTGACTAACGTCAAAGAGATGCCATCAACCACATGATAAGCAAAAGCAAATGTCAAACTGCTTGGAAGACTTTTTGCCTCTATTTCGCATTCCGACTTCTAAACGTAAGTTTAGAGACGGCCGAAAAAGAACTTTGATTACTATAAACGAGTAGAGGGAAAATTTTAAGAATTTAATAGAAATGTAAAACAGAAAGATGAAAAAATGAAAGAGAAGGTAATTGCAACATTTTTATAAGATTTTGTGCAGCTTACGTAATTTTTGCGTGCTGCACTTTACATAATCTCCTTATAAAACACAACATTGATGCTGCGCTTGATTTACAAATTAACTGATTTCCTTAATACAGTTAGCCGCCATCAGCGCTCTGAGTGCTTCCAAAAGGAAGAACAAGGAAGACGGAGAGCAAATTACATAAACATGTTGTAATTTTGTATAAAAAAATTCATTTCATTGCATTATAAAAAGAATATATAATACTATGCTCTTGAACACTCTACACCGTTTTGCTTAATATAATTATATACATGAAGACTTTTCGAAACAAGACCGTCATATAATAAATGGTCGAAAAAGTGGTCCGACCTAAACTATTTTTGGCAGCGTTCGTCCTTGGGTCTCAAGACGTTAGTGCACAGAATTTCCTCAGACTATCTTACAGCTTGCGGGTTGTAGATTGAGCAAAAGAATATAAAACGGATGCGGATAGACGGATGGAGAAACAGACCGATTTAGAAAGTGGCCGTGAATCGATCCCTACAATACAAATAGAGTCTGCCTCATGTCCTTCTGAGTATTCTATATATCCGCACAAACTTAATATAATCGGTTCACCAGACTTGTCCTTCTGTCATTATTGACATTTGAAGTATAAAATGCTGAAAAACACTTTTATAAACAACAAGTTAGTGCGTATGTTGCTTCAAAATCTTTTGACGGACATATGTACGTTACATAAATAAAAGCATTTTTACTACCTTCGAAGCAATCATTTCATTAAATTTATATTTTCCGAGCATACGCATGTATTTGCATGCAATATGTGCATAAAATAAACAATAGAAATGATGCATAACTTCACGTATTTTCATTATTTCCAACAAAAAACGTGACATTTATTACAAAACAAGAGTTACCACGACCTGTGTTCTCGGCAAAATGCAACCTGCGTATGTGTTGGTTTACAATATTTACATAATTACTTCATATCGATTTAATGAGATCAATCAACAAGTTTTCTCTTCTATTCTCAATATTTTTCATTTTTATGGTGAGCATAAATAACTGGATGCCCAGGACATGTACGAAATACATATATTTGCGTTCATATGCAAATCACTTTAATTGTGTGAATATATGCCCTTTTGATTTTTCAGAAACTTATAAATTTGTTTACCAACACATATGTTGTTCAATTTTATTCCAATTTTTTCCATAACTTAAATATTACGCCATATAGCAGTCGATACCATTTGTTGCATTTCACTTAACAGCTACCGGAGATTATTTTACCATTGGCTTGTTTTCATATGAACAAACAGACAGCCGTTTTCATTGAAGTCCTGCTGGTAATTACTCGAGTAGACGGTGGCATGAGACCAATGGCTTGCATACATCAGCAAAAGCAGATTAAAGGATTCTTTTCGGCATAAGATCAATTATTCGTTTATTTATTTGACTATTTCTATACCACTTTATTTCATATGCGATATAAAGCGTGATTCTTAAATGAACTCATGAACGCATTGAATTGCTTTTTAGATTTAATATTTGAATGGTCCGATTTTTACGAAGACTGCGGCCATAAGAGAAGATAATAAGTAAACTTTGCCCTGATAAGAGGGGATATAACATTCCAGGAAGTAATTGAGGACCATCTCACCCACGTCGTTGCTGTTTCATTTGATTTTCTTTTTGACTTACATATATAGGAGAAGCAAAATGTAATGGCTTATTGCCCCCAAGGCACGTGCATAGAATATTGGTAAACCGACCCAAACATTGGAAGCAACTTCAAAATTGGCGACTTCAAGAAATCAAGTATTTTTGTAAATGTGTAACAGAGGCGCGCAAAAGAAAGTTTTGCAGGAAAATGCTGCGGCCGCAATCTAAAAATATTAAAATTATCAAAAAAATGTTATATATTGCAAGACTCGCTTTAAAGCGTTTGAGGATGATCAGCACTCTTTTCCAATTAGGTTTTTCCCTCTTTTCTTATTGCAAAATTCCAGAAAAATATTAATTATTTACCAATGAGAACATACACAACAACTTTTTCATAAGATTTATCCAAAGTCTTCCCATCTTACGTATATTCATTCAATGGCTAAAACCGTGGTGCAGGGTGTGCACTTTATCCGTTTTATCCGTGAAATGATGGCCAGCAATTCAGGAATTGTTCTTCGACAATTCATAAGGGGAATGCAAGGGGGCAAGTGCGTACAACATGTATGTAAAGCATGTGCAACTTATTTTATGTTGTTGCTTGAGTGACGCTTAACTCGTCCTAAGTAATTTGTGATCTGCCAAATATCTATTCATTCGTGGCAATAGGCTTCCAGAGTAAGTGCCTACGTAAGAGATATGTCTTCACATCTGTCATCGTTCCTTTCCAAAGTCAAGTTTAAAATATTGCTTCAAGATATTTTAAACTCGAATAAAAAGGGAGCTCGAAAATGGTTCACATAATCTGACCAACTTCGTCTAAAATCGCTTCTTGATTATTCTTTTCATTCTTGATGCGTCGATGAGAGACCACTTGTTTTTCATTGCATTTTTTTTTGTACGCTTTCCTCTGCCGAATCCTATTTCTAAGTTTCCCAGCAATAATATTAATTTCATATACACACACATGCATACTTTTTTTAAATTGTGTATGTTTAAAAACAACTGCTTTTGTTATTTACAAACGAATGGAAAAAACTGAAGTGCAGTAGAGTTTTCAAACGGCGAGACTGTATCAAGTGATTTAGGAAAATGAGTAGATTTTCTCTTCATCATTTTTTGCATCGGCGTGTGGTCTTTTTTTTTAGGTCATAAAACTCAATACTGTAGTTACATATGCATGAGGCGAGAGCAAGCAGCTCATCAAACTCTTAAATGTTGCAGTCACATTCCACTCAAATGCATTCGTGTACACTCGCAGGGCAAATAACTATCAATGGCTCTTATCTCTTTTAATGAATATTCAGTTCCGTTTGTATGGCTTTTTGCATTTATTTCCTTTTTATTTTATTTTGTTTCCTTTTTTCTCTTTTATTCACTATCAAGTGGCACACATCGTGGCTTTTCAACACTTTTTGATTAACTAAATAGAGGATCAGTCCCTCCCCATTAGACGAAGAAGAGGAAATACTCTACCAACCTATACATTATTTCAATAACTAATTTTCAGGCAAGAAAAAAAAGCAGCTATTGTTTCTGACTGGCAATTAAAATTGCAATTGTAGTTTTAAGCAAAGCTCTACGCATCGGGCCTTTAAAGGGAAGTTTCATATTTTCAATAATTTTCATAAGTTAACGCATCGCGCAGTGCTATGCCATTCATTTCATTCCATATTTGCGAACCGATGCAAGTGTGAATTGCTTCAAAACGTGGTAGCCTGATAACGAGTCAACTTCTGAGTCAATATGCGTACTATGGAGGCTTCTGCTGAAACTACATCTTTTTGGCGTTCACTGCGTTCAGCATCATCCCCGTCTATACGAGCATGTTTAACTTTAGGAGGCCATCAACAAACTGTTCTTTTCGGCGAAGAAGTGCTGGCGTAATGCTTTTCAACACGTTGCTAAGTTTGAAAGGCATTTTCCCCATTAAAATACTGATTTTTTGGAAATATAACTCCACGTAAACTATTGTCACTCGTAGATAATTAAAATTATGTCGAATTTTATCAAGTGGCTTTTGGTTGCTGGCAAAAATTTTTTTGTTTCAAACAAGAAGGACTTTATCTTCGGTTGGGACTCCCTTAAATTGTATCTTATGCCAGCTTGCCAGTGACCCATTCGCATATCAGTCATGGGCAACCGCCGGCCCGTTTCGTTTTGAAATTTCAAAAAATTCAATTCACTCACAATACTAACGCTGCAAATTGATTGTGTCTGCCTTCGTGACTTGCTCTGCTGTTCGGCTATCATATATGAAATGTGTCTAAGTGTTTTTGTTTTTCATCCATAAAGTTGCCCGACACTGGTATGTACCGTACGTACTTTATATCATAACTCATGGAACGCACAATGACAAATTATATGGTCCAAGTTAAACAATGTATATATACACTCCTGTTTGTTGTGAGCGATTGACACCATCCATCTGAGCGTTAGATTTAATAGAACAATTTTACTGAGGCAAGCAAACACACACTTGAGTCTTTAAAGCAAAAATACTATAAGATATTAAGGTAGAGTGCCGCACTTCGATTCAACAAATTTTTGAACTTCACCTGCGAGGAATGATGAAGAAAAGTTTAGACAAAGTCTCTGGATTGCAATTGTGATCTCAACAAATAAACAAAAATATGCAAAAGCAGAGACGGACGTAACTAAATGTACTCCGTAAGTGCCGTCAGCAAAAATGTATACATCTACGTAGTCGATGTGTTTTTTCTTCTTTGTCGTTGGAAAGATTTAGTAAACACTCATATGTAATGAAATAATCGTGTAATAAAGTTTAATGGCTGTGAGTTTCAAAAATAAATCAAAGCATTTTACTTGAAAAACATTGATTACGCAATCATTATATGTATTGTAATATATTTTATATATCGCCTGTGGAAAAAAATTATCTACACAGTTGTGTCGAAGTAAATACTTATCAAAGAAATCTTTTTCGAAGAATGAAACTGTGGTCATCTTTGAAATAAACGACGTTCTTGTAAAAAAAAAATAAAAAAATAATATAAAAAAAGCCTTAGAAATCTTCGTCGTCTTCAAGTTAACGTTTCATAAATAATTTATTAAATTATATGCATTTTATAGTTCTTGCAGCTAAGCACATAATAGCTGCTCTCAATGGCATCGTTAAAAGCTATTTTATTATTTTTACCCACAACACTTGACATGGTTTCTGCTTGTTTTGCCACCAACATCACTTGTGCGCTGTTGCCGTATTACGCAAATTTATGAAGAGCAAGCGACATAAATCCTATAAAGTTTAAGTTTTGTGTTAATTTTAAATTTAAAAAGAAAACTATATTTCATTCGCCCCTCATCTCTCTGTAATGTGTTTAAATCTTTAAGATGAAAAATCCTTTCCCAGCAATGCTTGACCCGCTGTTACCTGCAAGAAAAAAAAAAAAAAGATAAAAACATTGCTTGAGTGTTTTCGTTAATTTTTCATATTCTAGGCATTTGAGCGAGCGAAAGAAAAGCTTATGGAATCCAACCTAGCCTACATACACATGTATGGAGTTCAAGTTGTTGTCATTTTGTGTGTTTACTTCTAGTTTTTATTTTCTCCTTTTTCTTTTTTTTCATATTCGTTTTTTGTTGGCTCTAGGGCCTAATGTGAGAAAATTTCTACACGTACCTAATCTATTTTGACATATTTTTTTGTTGCTGTTCTCTCTAACATACTTTACAAAGTATACATACATAGGAAATATAAAAGCAAAATGGAATTTGTGCAGAAGTTTATGCAAACACCAATCAATTATGTGATGAGATTGTTGCAAACAAAAAAAAAAATAATAATATGTTTAAAGTCTTGTAGAAGATTGCCGGATAAGTTTAAATTTAATTTTTAAAGGGATTTTTTTTTTTTTGTGCTTTCGTCACATGTGTACTAACTACTAAGCCGGGTGCATATAAATTCTTTGTGTGGAAATAGATCGCTTTACAAAGCACACTTGATGCGATCATTTCTTCTGCAAGTTTGAGTACAATAAGCTTCGACATTGGTGTTCGTACGATCGAGGCTGTCGTAAAGTGTAATGAGACGGGTATCAACGAGAGGTGTTTACAGCACTACATGTTACACTGTTTTAAACGGGAAAGAATTTGCAGTTACAGCTACTGAAACGATTAAGTTGCCCTTGCACGACAATCAGAAAGGAAGGAAAGCCGGTATTGATCCAAGGCAACCATCCACAAAGCAGTTAGGAATTTAGGTTTTCTTCATTACAACGTCCGTCCGCGCGCAACAAAGGCAATTAAGGAAGCGATCTTCAATTGTGACGGGGGATTTCTCCCGATTGGGGCTTATTCTGCAGACCCGACTTCCTTTGAGTTCCATTTTCTGAGAACGACGCAGAGATATTTTACAGATCAGCTGTCCGCAAATATTGAAGATCTGCGAAACCGGCTTAATGACTATTTCGAAGTTTCTACCGTACCGGCATTCGTAAGCTGGCCGATAAGTTAGTGATGATGGATATTTCAGTTTATAAAGCTTTGTAAAAAGTGTATTTTAAATAAATTTGAATTTGCGAGCGCGTCTGCTTTCTCTCATAAAGTGTAACGCATACATCGTATAACTTTCTGCTTTTATTCTCAAAATCGAAAAAAACAGCCACAATCACGGCAATGAGGGTGAAATAAATAAATATAATGTTCTTGCTATAGGGGTCTATAGGGTCAGTTACTTCCTACATATGATGTCTATTGATGTGGATATATATCGTAATGGTAGTTGAAACGCATTAAATAATTTTACTAAAAATTCATGTTACGGCAAAAATTACTTGCAGTGAAAATGCAAAATTATAAAAAATACTTCTTTCATCAGAAAATAGGATTTAAAGTTTTTTATTATTCCTTGTCGGATATTTTGTATGAAATTATGTTTTCAATTATTTTAATGAATTCATCTACGAAATAGTTATGCGTGTATAGAAAGTGGGGAAAAAAGGACGATTTAAAACGTTTTAATTTAATAAAAACGTGTGGCTGACACTTTCATCAAGGATGGTAATGTTGGATGTAATTTTCGCTTACTTTATGTTATTTTCCCCCATGAAATTTTTGAAATATGTCATGACGTGATTTAAACTGTGTATGGCTTGGCTTTGGAAACTTTTCATAGCAAGCAATCTCTGATAAAAATTCTCCAATTTGCAAAAAATTAAACCGAATATTCGTTATATTCCTGCAGCATAGGATGTTTTCTACAGTCATTTGCTTAGGGCAAAGCCAAACTCACTGCTTGTGCGCTATTTGTTTATTGGATTAGCTTGGCTACCAACGCCCATATGCGGGTATAAAACCAAATTAATTCGTGTAATAATGATAATTTCTTTAAACCGTAATTTTTTTCTGGTATATAAACATTATATGGGCTCGTAACGTGTTAACTATGACTTTAAATTTATTGCAGCATTTCGCAAATTTATTCGGTTACCTCAAATGGAATAAATTATTTGCACTGTAACCAAACCAAAACTAACTTCTGCTTTGTATATCTATATACGTGCGCCAGTAATTGATTTACGCAATTTTATATGAACTTCGATTCGAGTACGTTTGCCTTAGTGTATTTAGTTATGAGGTCAGCAAAGTCCTAATAGAGTCTAATCGCAGATATTGCAAATTGTTAAAGTGGTTTTGTGGTGCACGAACACATACATACATATGCACAGTGAAAAGTCAGCAGTAGGTCAATGCCGCTGTTCTTTGTCAGGGTGTGTGTTTGCGTAAGACCGAGATTTATTATTCTCGAATTTACTTTACATACATACGAATGCGGAAAAATATGTTCTGTTCAGTCAAAAATTTGAGAAAAAAAACCTTGCAATTAGTTAATGGAATATTTCCGAGAATATTGCAAATATTGAATAAAATGCTGTTGTCTACGTTTTAATTTTTTCCTTGTATTGGGATTAGTAATAAAAAAAAAAAAGAATTAATGAGGCAACTAAACAAGCGGTTCTATATGGGAATAGAAGCAAAAATTCCCTTAAACACATGATAATCGCACAAATCATAACGTACGCTCTCTAAAGTGATGTTTTCTTTTTTCGTTTCACGGCACAATTAGAGCAACTGGGGCTATGTACTCAACTTTTGTTATACCGATCGATTTAGAATCATTTAATGGATTGGTCTAAACTTAAGATAGCCGTGTTTTACTATACCGATCGATTTAAAATTATTGACCGGATTAACATGACCTTGTCGCCCATTTGTGTGTCTATCTTTCTGTACATAATTGGTACCATGGCTAACCAATGTGGTGCGATTTCGTCCGCAGCCAAATATCAAAACGTTTAAAAACTGATTCCGCTCGACAATTACGACAACCTTTTTAAGCTTGAGAAAGTGACTGTTTTATGGCATTTGAATCTTGCGGGAATACACAATGATCAGGTGCTAATGTTGATTTCAATTTTTCCTTTTTAAAATTCAAAAAGCCCGCATTGGGCGTATTTCATTTTTAAACTTCTTCTGGTAACATCCGTCATGTAGGTAAACCCAAGTCCCGTGCATAGTTGCCAACTGACGAGGAGTATCACATTTCCTCTCCCATCTCAATATCCCAATGGCTTTCTCGTACTCACAGCGTTAGTTAGCTTATTGCTTGGTCTACGCTTCAACAGATAAAGCTTTTGTGTAAATAATAAGTGGGCCTACGTTTTGGCAATTTTCTGAAAGCTATCTAAACAAAACCATTTGATGCGTCGGCGTGAATGTTTATCTGCACTAACATGTAATTTTTTGTAACATATGCATTTGTATTCCAGGACAGAAATGCCAAACTGATCTAATATAAAAAATAACGATGTTTGAAATTTGGATATTATTTGAGGGCAGATGTGTGGTTTTATTATGCGTGTTCGTGTTCGTGTTCGGGAGTCTAATGTTGCTTAAAAAACCAATTTCTCGAATTGTAACCTATTCAGCGAATTTATTTATCTGAAGCTCTTAACCCCTTTGAAAAATATGACATGATTATCATAATGTCTTACGTGTCTTACATACTCGCCCGCCAGGTTTGAGCAAAGAACAAAATTTAATACCATTACATTCATGTCATGTGTCGTTTTGCGAATTTGATATCAAATATTATTTTACATTTTCTCTTCACTCAATAATCCTAGAATGCTTCATATTATCCACAAATGTTTTTCAACACGAACGTTTCACATGACGGTCACAGCAGGTAGTTGGTTTAAATGTTAATATTTATGTCAAAAAATTTCAATAGAGTCAAAATAACACATCCATAGCTATTTATACTTATGTTCACATAAAAGACAAAAAGAAAAATTATAGTCGTTTGTAACAAAGACTTTTATGCTCACCGTCTTCGTTTAGAAACTTCAAGGAAAAGAATGTGAATTTCGATTTCGCAGGGCGTGGTTGATTTCTTCCTCTTGATACAAGTGATGTAGTATCGCCAGTAGAACCTTTTTATCGCGGTATCTGCTTCAGTTTTCGAGTGATGGGTAAAAAACTAAGGAAAAAGAAGTAATCTCAGTTTATCCTGCATTATAGACCGATTTTGCCGATATCAATCTGCCCGGAAGCACTTCTGATATATTTGTCAAATTCGAAGCCGATATCTTAATTTTCACTACACGAAAAATATAAGCCAAACACATAAACAGACGAATAGGCGAACAGACTTACATCACTCATATGTGTATAGCTTGAGGGGTGGTTTCTGAAACTTACTTTTGAACGATGAAAACGTTTTCGCAAAATAATAACTCCGTCAAGTCTACGGTAGTCCATATACAAGCGTCACATCAATATAAAGAAAAAAGTATGATTGCGCGGCCAATTCGCAGTACGTGTTAAAAGGTCTATTGTATTGGTCCACTTTCTTAAGCCTCCTGTTTTAGGATTCTTATGAATCCCGACATCTTCTTTGGTTCGGAGTATCATACTGTGTCTGGCATTACGCAGTATTCTCGAAAGAGCTGGTGCCTGATTTTGCAAATGCACTCACTGGCACATAATGCGGCGGGAGGTTTTCGTTACCCGTTCGAAAAATTTGCACACATGGGTATCAGAGGTCAAATGGTATCAGCAAAATGGTGGCCCGACAATAACGCTAAAGCCAAGCTGACGAGAACTTTTTCAAAAAGCGTACTTGCTAATAGTTTCTAAACCTGGAACGTGTATCGGGGACGTGTAGTGCACTAGAATCCGAGCTATGTCATCATAAATGATCATTCTGTGAGTCAAAGGATTTTGGAATCGCATCTACATCGACATAGCACTTCTCTTTCATAAGAAAGTCCACGCGAAATAAAGCGAAAGTAGGAGATTTGAAGAGCCCTATGGCCGTCAATAGGTGACGTTACCAAAATGGGTTGTTTTTTAACAAAGTCTTATTTACTGTTGAACACAGCTTGTATAAGTGAACTTTCAGAACATAAACGATATAATGAGTGAATGTTTTATATAACAAAAACGCAGAGATATGCGCTATTTCTGAACGGCTTGGTTCTGCTGCATATAAACTAATATGAACAGGTCAGAATGCAATAGTGGACTACCGCCCATCATTAAGTATCCTATGCCAGTCTACAGTTTTTCAAGTAACAATTATTAAACCAAGGCTTCATATGGGAAGTGGTCGAAAAAGCGGTCCTCTTCCTGTTATTTTCAATGGCGTTCGTCCTTCAGCCCAAATACGTCACTCTGTCGAACTCAATCAAAATGCCTCAAGAAGTGCGTTCTGTAGATTGAATACAAAAGTACAGACAGGCGGACAGAAAAATTATAATACAATAAAAAGTGGGTGAATGTCAAGTAAATCACAACGAAGACACAACACAGACTGCATACACGATTCACTGCACGACTGAATTAGCAAAGAAATGTTTGTTTATGTACACAAAGACTTGACGGCATGCCTTATGAAGAGATGTGTGTGTGTGTTCAAATTGAGTCGCAAAAAGAAATTTTTCGACTTGTTTGAGCAAGAAGGCACACATCGACTTTACACCAATTTTCTTCTCTTCCGCTTCCACTGTTCTTTTAAGTTCTTACTCTATTTTCCCCTAAATAAGTTAATTACAGAAATCTGCACTTTTTGTGTCTTTCTTTATCTTCCTCCAGTTTCTTTTGCAGACATGAAGTGAAAACTCTAAATTGTTGTTTTGTTTTAAATTCCTTTAGAATTATTGAAACCCGTAAAGAGTTTATTGTAATTTGATTTTTATCTTTAATCTTAAATTTTTATTACGCACCGTATATAAATTTTAATTCTTCCCTAAGATCTCAGCCAGCTGGTAAACGATCTCTGTTGTTAGTTTACAAAAGAAAAATAACGAATCTAACCGGAGGTTATTCTGTCAGTAATAAACAAACGGAAGAAATCAACAACTTGATAATAGGGAAAAACAGAAGCCAAGTGTTTGTAAAAAAGCAAAAATAAAAAATGAAACGACTGGCAAATGACAAAGAGAAAGCAGCGATAACAAAATTGTGACAAGTGAACAACAACAGCATTTCTACAGGCAAACATATTCAGACTCATCTAAATACTCGTCTGCCAACAAGCAGTTTTTTCATATAAAATTCTATACTAGAAATACTTTAAGAATAACTTAACTAAAGGAATTGGAGCGCTAGTAGTGGTGTTACGAAATGATTTTTAGCTTAGTTTGGGCACTTTTTATACCCACTACCACAACATGGCCAACTAGGTTGTGTAAAAAATTATTATTAATCGTCACAAGGTGTCATTCGACAGATGTTAGATATTACGTTACAAAGTACATGTGGCTCCGCTTAGTAGTGAACGTTTTGCTTAGTGATGGGGTAATTTTCACTATATTGAAAAATGTTTATTTTAAAATCCTCTTTGCACAGAGGTACATATTACGTAAGTCTCTACCTTTGTAAGGAACAACTTAAATAAAAACTTTTAAAATATGCGCGGTTTTCATCCCCATTTGGGATACAGTACGAAAGGACTTTCTTCTGTAACGTTCGGAAAAATGCTGCCGGAGAATGTTCTACATTTAACCTGTAGTTAGAAAAGGTCTTTTCGTATGGCGATACTGATGAAAGACAGACGATTGTTGCCAGATATCCCAACTATAACCAAACATACATATATATATATATATATATATGTATATATATCTTCTACATGTAGTGTTACCAGCATCTGTGGGCAAGTTACGGTTGCATATTTACCCATCTGGTATTCAAAAATGTCCTACAATACTATGTATGGACAAGAATTGAAACAATTTGTAACCTCGCCGTTCACGTTACATAAGATAGATGAAAAACCCCGCTTAATACCTCCTAGAAGTATTCTAAAGTTCGAAACTACGTTTTAAACTCTAATTAATATTAAGTTGCATAAATAAACCTCTAGAAAATTTTGGGCGAAACATGGTATATTGTTGTTAGTCAGCTGATGGGAACAGATTTTTTAAATTTCAAATACGCCTACTGAACATATCTACAGTACATGTCACACCACTCACTTAATCAACTTGTCATAATTCCTCGCTCTTTAAAAGTTACAACAGCAGGATATCGATGGAAAGTCAATTAAAATCATACGATAATCATTCGTCGTATTATTATCTATGTCTTCCTAACGTCTATATTTACAAGTTATGGACGCAATGGCAAAACTAGTATACTCTTCAACTTTCGATAGCTTTATAAAAAATTTGAATGTGTAAAATATCAAAATTTGTGTATGCTTTCGTATATTCATTTATGCCGTTGATAGGATTATATCTACATTTATTAGTTTATGATTGCAAATCTATATAAGAATATATCATATCACTCAATAAGTCTCCGGTCTGGCTGGACATTTTTTTGCAATTTCGTTATTCAAACTCACTTTTTAATCTCTATTTAGTACGGATCCTGAAAAGTGGGCAAACGTGGTACCTACTTAGCACGAAACTTCCTCATCAACATTTTTTGATGCAAAATGGTAGATGGGCTTCCTTGTGATATGTCATCTAATCCACAAAACTTGCCAGGCTTGATTGTGAAAGTATTTTTCCTCATCAACACAGGACGCACAAATTTTTCCATTGTTTCGAAAATAAGAAAAGTAGCGCCGTTAAAACAACCGCGCTATGTACACTAATTGTTAGTGCATGAAATTTTTACACGTGACGCTCGAATACGATTACTATCCAGAAATCGTATGCGTCTATAAACCTTGTTGCCCTGTATGCGGTTGACCGGAGATTTATTGAGCGATGTGTTACCTTGCGAAATAGTTGCAATCAGAAAATATATATACATACAATTTTTATACATCTTTTTGTCAGCATTTTGCAAGAGGACGAGGACCCTATAAATTTTATGGAGTAAAATTATTATTTTATTAGTATCAACAACGGGATAAAGCGCGCGAAAATGTTGAAAATGTAACAAAAAATGCGTCGTTACTAAGCAAATGGAGAGGATTTGTGCAGTTGTCCATGTTATAAATAAACCAAAGGAAGCAAATGTTGTTGCCATAAAAGTAATAAAAAGAGAAATGAATAAAAGGAGTCGTAGTTCCGTAGTTTAGAGGGATTATCGAGAACATTTCAAAAAATTCATTTTAATGAATTGAAATAATTGTTAAAAAATTTTCAGTTTGAAACGACATTTTTTGTTTGCTTACTCCTATTGAAATGGGATTATCAATCCATAAATTATGATTTAATTGTTTTCGCTATTAGGAATTTGAGTACGAACGAAACGCATAATTTCGCCAATAAAACTCAAATCAACGAATGCAATTCGTTAATGAAGAGAAAAGTTTTTTTCATTTTCATATGAAAAAAATAATTGCTTACTTTGACAATATATTCATTTCCATTATGCCCTGGACCACTTGTTGTACAAGCAAATATAAAGTTGGTGCAGACGTATGCAACAAGCAGACCAGTCTCTTGCTCTATCGATCTAAATTTGTCTGTCCGACTGTCCGTCCTGTTTTCTTGCGTCTAATCTATAAGGCGAAATTTTGAAGATGTTTTGATGATAAGGTGCTTTGGTGCAAAGACGGACGCTGTTGAAGATGGTTCGGATAGGATCGCTTTCTCGACCACTTTCAAACACAATGCTTTATATTGAAAACTCATAATATGAATAAGTGTAGGGTAGTGCCAAATATTTAACAGTGGGCCGTTTATAGTGTTTTTACTTGTTTCTCTTTGTTATATGTAAGTATAGCTCGACTGAAGGTCCAGTGAAGTAATTATCTTCCTCCATAATTCACTATAACAATGATGATCAAGAATGAACCGATATTCTTCTTAAAGTATTCAAGGAATCATCAAAGGAGTTCAAAATCTGTGGTAGCGCACTCCAATGGACGGACGGTAAATGCACGTTCGGCCAGAGAAGGAGAAATATATTGTACTAACCCAAAAAAGATTCTTTTACGATCTAGAAAACTGTCGTTGCCCTATTAAGCGATTAGGTCACTGAGACCGAAAAATTTTGTAATGGCAGCTTAGCAATTCGAAACTTTAGGTATTCAGGCGAGCAGAACTTTGAAAAATATGGACGAAAGAGGAAAATCTCTTTCTTAGTTTGACATTATAGTACGTTGAACCCCATTCAAGCATAGCTTAGATTATTAAAAATGAAGCGCAGTTTTATTTTTGATTTATTATTATGATTATAGGGATCGCGTCAATATATTTCTACTGCGGTATAAATTTAGAGAAGTTTACGAGCATATTAGTGCCAGAGTAATTCGTAAGAATTCGTGCCGGTCTTTTTAATTGTCATCCATTAACAAATAGCAAAACTTTTAATGATTTGTTACACATCTACACTGATACTTACGATCACCTGAAAAACATCAATAGACTCAATCTGAATTTTTTTTGAAGTCATCAGGACTCGATTTACTGATGTAGAAGTACTTTCACTTTCAAAATCGGATTCTTTAAGAAAGAAAAGAATATTGAATGTAAAGGGTCTTTGGATTTCGTTTACAAATTTGTAAAAGAGAGAAGTAAACTCTTCTCTCTCACCAGCGAACTTTAAAAGAAAAAAAATGAAAATTTATTGTAAAATTTTTTTGTAGCTCAAATTTTTTAAACATGATTTCCCAAACTAAAGCATCGCAGAACCTTTTAGGATAGTGTAAGAAGGTAGATTACGTAAGTCTTTTGTTGTCACTTTTCCGAGAAGCTCATTCGATTCGAATATAAATTTTGATTCTAAGATATCAACCAAGGACGTTTTCACTCGTAAGATTTCGAATCATAGTTGCAAGTGACATTTTTGTTCACCTTGTAATGCTGTGAAATAAAGTTTCCTGAGAATATTTAACTGCAAAGGTTGGCTAAAAGCTTTACGACCTGACCATGCACATGGTAGCACTTCCCGACGAAAGTTTAAAAATATGATTGTGAACGAATTGAGAAATATCCACGAAAATTGCAGCCAGTTCAGATGGGCGGTTAGCATTTGACAATCGCTTCGGAGCGTAGACGTGAATGTCTTTGTGAAACTAGAAAAAAAAATAAGAATCGGACTGTCATTGAGTCTCTGTTTCTTTTACATTTTTAAGACGCTGTGTAAGGACAATACGCACAATCATTTACCACATTAAAATCTTGGGAAGCTGAATTGAAATATAGCCACGCCCTGACCAAGAATGTTGGAAACGATCGAGAAGGGCCCCTAACGACAAAAAAATCGCTGAAGTTCTGTAAATTTTGATTAACAATCATACAATTAAGTTTAGAGAGATAGCAGACTGTCTGAGTAAGTCCAAAGAATCTGTTCGCTACATATTTTGCAAAGATTTAATCATGAGAAATCTGAGCGTTCGTTGGGTGGTATTTTTACTCACTGTAGAACAAAAACACACAAAGCAAAATTGCATGAATGAGATTTGCACTTGCCGTCCTGCCTATCTACCCATCTATATGAAGAGAATATAAAAGAAAAAGATTTTAGAATAAAAAACTTTAATCACTTTCTAAATTGTATCCTGTGATTTCATATTAAATTTGTTAAGTTTTAGGGACATATTTCTGCTCCTTCAGTTCAGGATGCCTTTACACTCAGTGCAAAATTTCTGCATTTTTATTTCTCTTTTCTCTATTCTCTTTCTCGTTCCGTGTTCATTTCATAATTAGAAAAGTTTTCTAATCCATCCATCCACAGCATCCAAGTGTTAAAGTTCACCGTAACAGAAATAGGGGCGACTAATGTTTGTTGATGCATACTGCAACTTAATGCATGAAAAAATAAGTAACAAAACTTTCTGTGGCGTTTATTTTAACTGATAGCTTTATTTTGTTTATCTTTAGTCAAGAATTTAAACTTAACCAACAAGTAAGTGAGAAAGTTATACTCTTTTATACCTATCACCTTGATCCGAAAAAAGAAAGAAAAGGAAAAGACCTAAATTTTCATACTCAGTAACTAGGGGTGGGCGCGGCTGACTTTTCCATTTTGAGCATAAAGGTGGAAATTTACAAACAAAAACACGGAAAGTAAAGGTCTTCACTGTTTTTCTCACATAGGCGTCTGGCCGTTGTACGAGTGTCCTTTGACTGGTTCAGCTTCATTTTTGCGGCCAAGAGAATTTTTACAACAGACATTACACAGACAGACAGACAGACAGACAGACAGACGGTTATGCTGAAACCGAATCAGGATTTTATGCTGTTAGAGACTTTGTGGGGCTTCTGATGATTCCTTTGGGGGTTGTGGGTATAAAAAGTAAAAAATTATCCTTAGGCAAGTTATTAACAATGAATACTCTCCAGCACTTTATCTAAAAAAATTCTTTGTTGGGTCTATCCTAAGCCCTATTCGGTGTTACACACACTCGCACAAACTTAGCATATCGTGTCTCAAAAGTTTTAGAGAGTATATAAACATTTTTAATATTATTATATATGGAAGTATTATTTATATACACTATAGTGTAAATCAAAGAAGAGAACAAATTTCGTAAGACGAATATATTAAAAAACTCATTTAAAAATAATGTACAAACCATTTTTTAATCCCCTCTTTCCTAAAAAAATCTATATTGACCAATAATGCTTCTGACGTAGGATTTGGTGTCCATTTCAATTGTTTTCTTTTTTCTCCAAAAATATGTGGCATGCATTGACTTAACACAAAACTAATTCTAAGAAAGCACGATTTCAAAAAAATGTGTAAAACATATTAGAATATAAAAAGTGTATGCATTAATTTATTTGTTCGCACATAAAATTCAGCGGCAACAGAACAGCTCCTCTACTCTTCACGTTCGTAAAAATACATATTAAGCTAAACGTTTGGAAAAAAGGAGCAAATCATCCATTCTTTGAGCACAGAGGCACATTCACAGTCGATGTAAACCCCTAAGACGATGAAAGCACGCAAAAGCCTAGCAATCGATAGTCCTGAAAGTAAAGTTCGTTAGAAAAACGAAAAGGATTAATATTGACGTCCTGACTAACTATTAATTTCGAAATACATTTTTTTTAATCTTCGTTGTCAAATTAAAGCAAAGTAAGAAACGAAGTTTTTTAAAATTTAAAACGAAATTATCAAAATATTTAAGGACAAAGTTCAAATGATTACCCAACGCTTACCGTGGTCCGATTAGAGCTCATTTATTTCAATTGCGAAACTGAGTGATCATAAATGTGTCATAAATAGCAGAAACGATGTTAAAATTTTGCCAAAATTGTGATAATCAATTCTCTTTTATGTAGATGTAAACAGTGCAATAAGTAAAAATTTTATATTCACACTCGTCCGAATACATTAAATAGAAATGCTTCATAAATAATGTAAAAAAATTGTAGCAATCCCCGACTGAATTTTTATTGCCATCACCGTTCTTTTCAAACTTTATCTGCCGCCATCAACTAAGAAGATAAAGTCTAAACCTCAGCTATCTCAAATTCTGCAACATGACGACGATAAACGACAGATAGGAAAACAGGGGAACGGTCACATTACGGTGCATATGGAAATATAAATTTAATGTACGAGCTTATAATGCTTGCATAGTTATAAAAACATTTTATTAATATTTAAATTAAAGCGGTTTTTTATTCGATATTGCAATAGAATCGCCACAGATCTATAAAAATTTAAATGCGGTATTAGTGATGTGGAATATAAAACAGACCAAAACATGAATGAATTATATATAAGAGAAAAAACGCTTGATAATTTTTTATATGACATTTTTTATTGCTTAACGATACATTTACAATATTTAATTTTTATTTAACTAAACTCTTTTTTCTACCCTACATCGCTTGTGGTGCAAAGATATAGTAAGTTTGTGCGGATGTATGTTTAAAATGGTCCCACCTTTTATTGTATGGGTCGAGTCAGAATCACTTTCTGAATCACTTCCCGGATGGATATAAGCCTGCCTGTCTATCTGTCTGGCCGACGGACCAGATGCTTGAGATGTTTTGATGAAGTTTGGTACACTGGTGTGTTTTGGCCTCAAAAACAAACGCTATTAAAAAGCGTTCTGATCGACCAGTTCTCCTACAACGTCCTATTTTGAAAAATCGTCATTTGTATAACTAAAGGATCGTATAGCGCATTTAATGGTCAGCCGTGGCCCACTATACTGTTTTTAGTTATTTTGCTAAGCATTTAACAAAAACACAGTTCAATTAAATCACAACGTTTCGGTTTCCATTTGCAGTTTTTCATTTAAGGGCATTTATTACAAATCTGCGGAACATATGATTAATTAGTTTACGGAAATATTCATTCAATTTGTACAGATCAAGAGCACTGCGAGGCGTATGACTAATAGCATTATTTATATATTGTTATATATATATTTTATAGATAATGCATTTTGTTTTTGGTGTTTCTGGTTAAATTAAAGTACAAAAAAAAATTTGGAAAATGAATAATAAAATAAGACGCGCGTCGGAATTATGGTTAAAAAACAATCAGTTAAAGCCATTTCAACACGAATTCGGCACAGCTAAGCTGAGTCTAGCAAATTCACTGAGCATTTGTTATTTGTCTTATGTCTTCCGCAAGCATCAAGGAATAGTTTGGGAAGTGAAAAAAAAATTAAAATAAATTATTTATATAAATAATAAATGTCGAAGTGAACGTTGACGAGCCATCGGCACCTTATAACATAACACAATGCAAACATTGCTGCCACTGCACCCTCTGCCTGCTTTTACCGCCGCTAGCCGATCAGCTGAGGGAAGCTAATGGCGATCAGACACTGAGACAAGAAACAATTGCATACAAATCTGAAGTTAGAATCAACTTAAATGAGTAGGAGATTGAATTGTTAGCAAGAAAACAAATATTGAATTCACTGAAGTCTTTGTCACAAATTTTTCATGGAAAGCCAATATATTTAAGTTAAATAGAAAAACAATACAATTACACACGATAAACAACTATACGAATATATCGAGTCTATCTACGAAGCAAACAGCCGAAATCTAAACACAAGAACACTTAACTTTTTGGCGCGACCGTTACGTCTGGATGGCTGCCTCACAATATCTTTACCTAAAGAAAGCATATTGTTCCCTACGCTACTATTTTATAAGTCAATTTACAACTCGTACACTATGCTGTCGTTGCTTCTACATTAAGTAGACTTTACAAAGATATTGAAAAAAATGCTTGCACAGCGATGCACGTTATGGGTGATATACTGCATGTTAATTCTCAGCAAATACTATAAAATACGCACTTCAGATTTATCCGACTTCAGTAAATTAGATGCACATGGCGACATAAATTTTGTCGTCAATTTTGTTGACTACACAAGTCTTAGAAGCTCTTCAAAAAGTAGTAAACTTCTCTACGACAACAGTCGTCCGAATATGATTAATGCAAGTATTCAGAGCATAACACTGCTTCGTAATTCCTTCATCCCATAGCTTAAGATATCCTGCTTGCCGGAGGCTAAAAGTTTTATTAAACGGCCGGAACAAGTGAGCAGAAATTCATTTTTCGCATAATGGAAATGGATTTTTTCAAAATGCAAATCGCACCTCCCCACCTCCTCAGTAGTTTTGAAATATATTTAAGTAAACTTATACTTTAATACTTAATCAATGAGTTCATTTATAATAATTAAATTTATTATTGCGTTGAAAGTTAATGGATGCAATAAATTTTCTTTTCTCTACCGCACAAGAAAGCATGTTCATTTTGATAGTCTGGATGTTCGTTATATGCGTGCGTTGATCATTTTTGGAGTCGCAAAATTATCAATTGCAGTACTAAATTTAGCATAGCCTACCGGCTCGCAGAGGTAGCTCGATAATTAACTGATTACGTTTATTAGCGCGTCCACCATTCCTAGCCATGCTTTAAAAAATGTGAAAAAGAAATTAAGACGACAGATTCTGTATATATTATATATCTAAACAAATGTTTCCTTTCCTTTTTTCTTGTATGGCCAGGGGATGTTTGCTATCCGTGTGACGGTCAGAATGAAGAGAGGAAAGGGGAAGAAGTAGGCAAGTGGTGGCCGCAGTCGATAAGTGATATGCCTTTACTGACTGAGCACTAACTATAGTTGCGACTAAACAAAACTCTACCACGCTTGATATTTGAATCCGCAGCCACTGACTTGCTAGTTGCTGTGCTTACCTGTTCCGCTACTCACGCGGATATATAAATTTTCAAGAATTTTATTTCTACTCAGCCTAATCGTACCGCATACTTTTATAGCCAATGGCACCACAATTTAACCCTCGTCTACTTATCGTTTTTTTTATAGCTTAAATTCATTCCTATCTCCACACGTAAAATATTACACGCAGACCGTATATTTTTTGAAAGAATAACATGAAATAGCGAAGAGACATCTCGGTCTACTTAGTGCTAATTTTAACTTGTTGCTTATATATGAATGAAATGACCTATGGACCTACTTTATGAAGCACTCGGAGAAAGCAAGAAACCCTGTAACTACTACATATTTTCTCAGCTTGCTAAGTGCTTAAGAGTTATCTCGGATCAAATCCTTCCCCATTTGTTACATGTTACAATCCATTGCAGTGCAGTATTAATTCAACGAATTCGTAAATGACCAAACGACTAAGGGACGACTCGCTAGGAAACCAGTACAGATGCCATGATTTCCCCACGATAAAATCTTTGATATTTAGAAAAGAAAATTTTTCTTTCTTGAAGATTTTATAAGAAACGAGAAGTAAGTTTTCAACGGAAAAAAATATATTGCATTTTAGGACCGCTTTATTATCCACAAATCAAATGTTGGCAAAAGACATTAAGTTCCCGCATTTCTGATTGCCTACATCAGACTTAAGTGTATTGCTCTTTGAAAGTATTCTACATTACTTTTCTCTTTCTTTCTTTTCGCTGCGTTATTTTCAACCTCCCTGAACATCCAGGATAAGAATCGCGAAATTTAAAAGAAAACCTCAGTTCGCTGACGTAACATTTCATCAAACATAAACCTCGATATGTACTGGAAATATGGATATGTTGTAAGTTAATTTTACTCGTTTGAGATTTAGAATGAATGGCTTAAGAAATTTAATTTATTTTTCCTATTACAATTTGATACATTTATTATTTATTGGCCATCCATTCATTGGCACATTATCGGTGGCTGTTTTTTGCACTTTTCCCGTTACCACAAATTTAATATCAATTACCGAAGTCAAGCATGACCTTTTCTTTATTTCGTTTTGGCCTGGACTAGTCTTGCCAATCGCTAACTATTGGTGTCGAAGTCAACTTATTCGGGCTTCGAAAACAATACTCTATCACCATAAGGAGGCATTTCGATACTTACACTTGGTTTAGGCCACATCAAGTCTTGTAGAGCTGCCGTAACCAGTAAAATTTCATCTCCTAAGTTTAGTCGGCTAATGCAAACCAAATATCGTAGGTTTATATATGACAATGGTAATCTCAAGCCAGCTGTTGTTAATCTTGATCCTTGTCATTTTGCATTCTTTTATATTCTCAATTTCTTTTAAAAGTATTTTCACGCGCCAGTGAGGTCATCGAGAGGAAAAATGTATTTTATACTGCCAAGATTGTAGTTAATATATGATTTATTGCCCGTCCCGGTTGGTAATTAACCAAGAAATTGCATGCGTAATACATAACATTATATACATGTGCTATCGGCATTTATGTACTTTCATATACTTCGAATTTTCATGCCAAGTAAGCATTAAAAGTGTTCAAGGCGTGTCACCTTCCATAGCCAGCTTCTCTTCCATCCACATATAAAACTTATTGCTAATAATCGATGATTGGAGAAATTCGACAGTTCTTATGTAGCGAAAATGTTATGCATAAATCTGCTCAGCACTCTCTTTGAATAGGCTTCAATAATGTGGTCCTGCGCTTGGCAATGCTATGTTGACTCAATTGAATCCCTTCAGAAGAAGTCCTTACTATTTGCATTGCGTAATTGTGGTTTGCATCCCAAGTATTCTTTGCCCCTTATGAACACAGGCTTAGTGTAATCGGTTTGTCTTTGTTAGAAAAAACACAGGTTTATTTAACGTACAAGTTTTCTATGTATTCTGCTGACCGCTGGAATTAACATTAACGCGTGTCGCAGTTGTCTATTTAGCAGCTTATCATCTAATTTCGGTAAGGGAATCGAGAAATATTGTGGAAGAGCGCCTGCTTTGAATTTTGTGAAGGTTCCAAACAATTGGCTGCTAAACTTTGGATGTTGGACTCGTTCGATCCTGTACACGTATAGGCTATGGATATTGCAGGGTACGTTTATCATACTATCATATTTGTCCTGACTCCACTCTTTGTTCTAAATATTTATTATACTAAACATTTATTATAATGTCGATCGGTAAACACTTCCAAGTCCCTGTAAAAATTGTGATTTAGTTTTAATTGCAACTGATTGACTCCACAAATAGATTTTATAGACAACAATAGCACACAAAAAATATTCCAAAATATATATGTATACCTGTATATAGTGTTGCGACTTCTCTCTTTGACTTTTTTGTTCCTTTTTTTTCTTCCAGTGTTACGTATGTTGATATGTTTAATAATGATTTATTTATTTACCTTAATGTTTCTTATTCTCTTTTAATTTCGTTTAAAATGCTTACTTTTATTTGGGGTTGAAGATTTGTACCCAACTGAGGGCAATTGCAGCAGAGTCGTTTAAATAAACACAAACAACATACAACAGTCACTTAATTGAACTTAACCGATGTTCAAAGTGTACTTAAATACTTAAACTCTTATAATCACAACAATGACTTAAGGATGATTCATTATCTGCTTATGTGTCATTCTGTGGCTTTAAATTTGTTTCACCACAAGAAAGATCCCGTCATTCAATGCGTTTGGGATGGAAATTTAAATTCCGTCAATGAGGAAAAGCATTTTCAAAGCACATTACGCTCTTACTATTTCCAACAAATTGCTGTTAATCCATTTTCGGCTATTTATCTCTATGTGTTTAATATTCTTGTTATTCGCGCTCCGCATATTATTTATACAGTCTCCCGCTATATTGTATTGCGTATTTTATTCTGGGTTAATGTATTTTGTTATTTAAACACGCATGGTTTTGCCCATTAGCGTTAAATTTGCTGCGTGCCCGTTAGTCGTTTAATTAAACGAAAATGTTGATACACGAAAGGCCTTCACATGACAATTAAATGAGCGTTTTATGGGCTTCAACAGCACTATAACGGATGTGTTTGGTTAGTTTTGCTTTCGGTTAAACATAAATTGTGAAAGCCGTTCACACACTAAGTATTACGTGATACTTTCTTATTGCATTGGGTAAAATTCGGTTGGCTGTCACAATACAGTCTAACCATTTCAATAATGAGAGCAATTTTAAAAATTGGAACAAATATCTACGTGTTCTACTTAAATGAGCCGATCAATAGCACTTTTACCCAACATTTTTCGGAACGAACATATTCTGTCCGTTATAAATGGCAGACTCTTAGTAAGCGTGGTTCAGAGCATATTCTGCTAATTGGATATCGAGTCAAAGAAACATTGTATTCAAAATTTCGACCTTCTTTTCCATTTTGCGCGACCGCAAGCGCTGACAAACCGAAAGACAACAGTCAGACAGCCAATGGACAGGGAGTGGATTCTATGGCAAGCAGATTAAAGGTGATCCGAATGTAAAGGAATTTCAGAACGATCTTTTACATGTTTCTTTTGTTATATGTGTTCCATAGGTTTGATTACCAAATGATGTCAATACTTGTTCCTTTCCTCTGGGTTAAAAGCAATCTATACGTTATGCGGGAAGGTTTTATGATTACTTGTTAAACAAGAAAACGAAGAAAAGTCTTTAATTTGATTTCCTTCGGTTTATAAAATAAATGAAAACAATTAAGAAAAAAATAACAAAATTATTGTCAACCGCGGTCGAAATTCGTATCTTAAAAAAGAAAAATGAAAAAGTAAAAGGTCGATACGATTCTTGCACAGACATTTTATGGCCGTCCACAGAATATGCGTACAAATTTTCATTATTGTAGCTGATGTAGTTCCGGAAAAGTAAGAAAAGCATCTATTTTCCCTTTTCTTAATTTATGTTCCATTATAAATACGAACTGGGTGCAAGAGCTCCCACCGTTTCTGCCCAATGTGAAAACGATATCTTCATCTTGGCGACCAAGAGAATGACAACCAGACATTCATAAAGACGGACAAACGCGCCTAGGTCGATTTGGAATTTGCCACATATATTGGGTCTTTGAAGTGTGCTTCGGAGCTTTGCGGGCCTTTCAACAAAATAAATAGACCGGCATTCCGCGAGGGTAGTTATAAAAAAATACGTGAGAGAAAGTTTTCGTATATTTTATTAATAAAACTCCAAATCTAGGAAAACAATAAAGAGCAGAAAGAACATAACTAAATAGTCTTCCTTCACTTAAAACTTTACTGGGTCAGAAAAAAGACGAAAAAGTATTGACTTTGAATTTTCATTTCTCTTGCTCTTGCTTTATTCTTCCGGTTTGGCTTGAGAGGGCAAGAATTTGTTTTTAGACCTTTTCTTTGTTTTCTTTGAGAATGCTGTTGAAAAGCTTTTACGTAAAAAGAAATCATTTTTTTTTTTAAACTCATTTCGCCTTCATCAGCAATGGATGTCGCGGTAAGAAAGCAGCACCCGTTCGTTCATTACAACATCTGCAATCCTCATTATTTAGACAACAAATGTGTCGAAATAAAAATTTGCAACAATTTGGAAATTCGATCTCGCCCTTCAAATACTTAATTAGTTACGGAAGACTATGGAGTTAACATGTAAAAAAGTAAACGAACAGTTTCCTTTGAACTTGAAAGTATCGTGAATTTGTGAGAGTAACAGAAGATGGAACGAATCCCTTCGAGAATTGGCATGGATTTCGCTCAAATTTTTAAATGTTCTCCCTGATTATTTTTTCACTTGTATGTATGTTATTGCTCAGCGAAAACACTTTTTCGCGTACGTACATTTTTATACCAACGCTTAACGGATGGGGGTGAATTAATTTCATCAAAATGTTTGCAACGTCCACAAGAAAGAGAATATAAATAAGATGCCTTGCTTTTCCTTCCAGCGGGGTGCAAAGGCTTTGACAAGGCGAATATACCCCACATCTCGGTAGTGGATATAAAGACTAAAATGACAACGATTTGTTAACCCTTTTCCCATTGCATCATTATACCATCGCCTGGAAATTTCTCAGATCAATTTAGAATGCGGAAATTCACTCACAATAGCATTTCACACAACAACTTCTCAAAATAAGTAATTATATGGGTAGCGGTCACAAGAGAAGTCCAATCGTAATCCTTTTTCAACAGAATTTGATCTTAAACAACAATATTGCAGCGCAAGAGATTTCGTTGCAAATATAAATGGGGCGATATTTGGCAGGCAGACGGACCGACCGATCTCAAATCGATGCAGAAAATTGTATTCGAAATATAATCGATCAGTATAATGGAAACTGCGTGCGGGGAAGTTGCATACATTCATGCATGCTCAGTATACCGTTTACCACAACTGCCATAGGGTATAAGAAGTGATTTGTTATTTAGCGGCAATTTCTTGCATACACATTTGCCATTGCTTTCGGTTATTTGCGGTAAATAATGAAGAGTTAGATTAAGTGTGAGTACTCTCAGCTGTCTTTTATATTTTATTATTTGTAAGGTCTTTTCTCGTTTCTTTTTTCTCTGACGCTGCTCTGTTGTTGACGCCGCCCCACAGAGCCCATCCAATTTATGACCAACTGCCGTTTAAAACTGTCAGTGATTACAAAAGCGATGCGTACAATGCAGAGCACTTTCGCTTGGATTTGAAATTAAAATTGAAACGATTGTACTGAACAAATCATCACCAACTGCGTTCTATTCAGAACACTTCCACGTGTTCGAGTAAAGGGTTATTCAAGCAGGTAAAGCAATTACGCAAGGAACGGAAACAATTTAGCGAACGAGGATGATTTTTAGAATTGTGCAATTAATTGAATGTAATGAAATTCTATTAAGACCGTTTAAAAGATTAAAAGTTCTTCTCCTTTTAAAAAATTTTGCAAGATTTTTTAAATTGTGTTTATTCGACGTCGATTTTAGGACGTTAAGTGAGCTTTGTGCACACTTGAGATTTGTCTCTTCTTTTAATGGAAGAATTGCAAGCGAAGCGAAAACATAGAAAACTTTTCTTAATAAAATTTTGTTCGCAATAAACTTTTGGTATTTGAGACTTAAATAAAAAATATTTGCTTAAAATATTGTCAAACTTTTATGATATGTTCAAGAAATGAACAAATAACACAACTTGTGCAGGTGAATATGTGTCATGCAATAAATTTTTATACACTCATCACCGGAAAAAGCATTAGTTGTACCGTTCGTAAAATTTATCGAAGATTTTACTGCTCGTAGAATATAAATGCGTGTATGGCCCTCTGTCATTACCGACCTCAAAAATTCATCCGCAAACGTAATACTTAGAAAAACATTAAACATGAGATTCGGGCCGAAAAAGGTCATACATTACAGCATACACAAGTGCTTGACAATCTTCAACTTTATGGTAGAAGCACTCACGTCAAAGTCAATCAAGTTGTACTTCTCCTTAAATTGTACGGTTGGGGTCATTGTTACCGTAGTTTGTTGTTTCGCAATTGATATTAAGCAACGGAAAATGCCTAGACGATCACCGTGGAACATTGCAGTATATTTTAGATAGCAAGTACTCGGAAAAAGAACTCGTTAAACTGTTTGCGCTTTTTTATAGATCACTTCTGAAATGTCCAAAAGCAGCCAAAAAGTTCAAAATACCCTGCAAAAGATATCGATCTGAAGTTTCCTACGCAAATGTGTAGGATCCACTTTCTAGTTAATTCTTTTTACACCCACAATCAATTTGCTAAAGTCCAACGCCCAGAAAGAAGTTTCAAATATTGAATCGATCCGAGCTTGTCTCTACGTTCACCTATGTTAATGTCTGTTGAAAACATTTTCCTTTTCACAAAGATCAAGGTATCGATTACAAATTTGGTAAAAACATCGGAAACTCTTGCACGCGGGTTGGTATTGAAAGTAAATCCAACCGTTATAGTGGGACAAACATGCTTTCACGTGGGCTGAAAATACTTGTGCTGTCGGTGTTTTACAGCAAAGCTGTAAAAGGCAGCTGTTTGTCCCTCTGCCCGCCCGATGGCTGTCAATGTGTTCCTGTGTTCACCACATGTACAGAAAATTTCCGTACACTTTAATAACGGTACAAGCTTCAGCTCAAGGCCGAATGTTATTTCAAATAAATGGTACGAAACTATTTGTGGAACAACTCCCCATTTACTGGCTTATCTTGAAAAGGTCGCGATATGACTAGAACTAGATTTTTGTTTCTGCAATTCTTAAGATATCTTTTTTGATGGCAAATTAATATATTTTTACAGTAGACGATTTTTGAAGTCCCGTCCATGTGAACGTTCTTGCAAAAACTAAAGCTCTTATGGCAAGACCAAGGAAATTTTAATATTTTACATTGAAAGTACGTTAAGAATAGCAACATGACCTACATGTTAAAATTATTGTGGCAAGTCGGAACTCCATAGACATTCTACAGTCGAACCACCGCTAAGTTTCTCATCAAAGAGCAACCAGGATAGGTAAAGAACTGCTTATGTGGGTTAGTCTATATTGTTTAATGCTCTGCCTTGTAGTAACTTTTGAACATTTTTTTGCACAATTTATTGTGTACATCTTAACTGACATTCTAAAATCATTTAAAAGATCAATTAGAAATTATTCTTCGATTTATTGAAAACTATTGCAAGCAAAGAAACAAATGTAATATTGAATTATTATGCAGTTTCTATGTAGGAGAGGAGGTCGTAATAAGTTATATAACTTTTCTGCGGTACATCAAACCATTGACTACTACTGACAGTAACGAAAAAAGAAAAATGAAAATTTTCATACAACAATTGAATGAAGTCTCCGAGATCATCCTCTGAAAAGCCAGAGAAAAGAAGCATAAGCTTTATGCAGAGTGTTATGTTTTTTCAACAATTGGAAACAAAAAAATGAAAAAAATTGTATTCTCAACGTTTCTTTTTTTTTCTTTTTTTTTTTTATAAACTAACAAATATTTTCCAGTACATTGCATTCATTCAACATTTAAATTCTTCAAAGTTGAAGGGTATGAAACTTTTTTAGTCTGTCGCTCGCCTGCCTTTGTTGTAATGTTTCATTTATTTTAAGTATTGTATTATAATTGCAGTTGCGAGCCTTTCGAAAGCTGCAATATTTTTTTAATAATTTTTTCTATATATATATATATATAGAGATATTGTTTCTCTACTTGAATAGAAAAAACGCAAAAGCTCTTAGGGATATTTAATAGGTTTTCGAGAATAATAAACTTTTGAGTCGTGCTAACATTTAAGTGCAAGTAATTAAAATATTTTACTACTTCAAATACATATATACAATTATTTCCACATAAATATTCCCGTTATTTCCATTAATCATAAATTTAAATTTAAAAAGGAACAGGAAAAAATCCTTCGCAAAAAACGACAAAAAATAAAAATAATAAAAAATTACGCAACTCAAGTCATAATCTCTGCTTCGATGATTTTAATTTCAATAAACTATTTCATAACGAGCTCAGTGCTTGAAATTGGACTAAGTTGACGGACTGATTTTGCCAAAAATGTGCATATGAAACCGGAATTTTTTTATACAAAATACAAGTTTACTGACTAAAAATATTTTATTTGAAATATCGCCCATCGCTCGCTTTGTCGTTTTGCCACCTGCCTGACACTTTGTGGACGCTAAGCCAAAAGATCTGTTTCTTCAATCGTCACTCCACTTTCATACCTTTTCGTACGAAATGAAACGCTGCACAGCAAACGTAGGTCCCGTTGGTGAAAAGAACTGAAAATCGGAAGAACTCGAGGTTGAGAAGTATGCATGAACTATTACTGCCTAGTTGGATGCTCTCCTCGTATCCCGCACAGGTTGTGCTGTATGGATTGAAGGACGGATGCCATGTAAGTAAATAAACTTATGTCGCCTTCTTTAATGTTTCTTTCACTTTTGAACACCGACCCATTGAAGTGAACTAATTGTTGTTCGGAACGTTTGCTTCTAACTGTCTCGTTAAACTTTAAAAGACCACAATCTTCTGACCCGAACATGGCGAACCATGACCCTTTTTCCCTGTGATTCTCACAATAGATCCATTTTTCATACCCAATTAAGGTGAGATGCACAAAAGACTTCCTTTCGTATCATTTGGGCAAAGAAAAAATGTCGTTGTCAAATGTTTCTTCCGCTGCCAATAAAGCCACGCCAAGTGCAGTTAAGTGAGCATACCTTGCAATGGTTGGAGTTTTTGCTTGCCTCTTTATCTCAAAGATGAAATGCAAATTTTCGAATTCGTAGAAAAAGGAATATTTGTCGCGAAAGGACTAACTTTTCCAAATGGAAAAATTTTTTTTGGATCAACTCTTTGAAAAGAGGAAAATTGTGGATTGTGTGGAAGAGTCAAACTTTTGTGGTGTACATCCTTATTACTGACATTATTAACCTTAGTTTCGTAAAGCAACTCATCAGCGTTATTTTATAAAGCGTATACGAATGGGCGAAGAACGTAATTCAACCAATTATCAATTTCTCAAATTAAGCTTATCGGCATATGCCTACTGATCTACTATGGACTAAAATATATTACTTTGGCAAATATCCGATAATTTCACTTTACCTTTACTTTTCATTTCTCCTACAAGTTTATTTATAAGCGACAGATTTGCACGCTTATGCATCAGAGGAACTTGTCGCTTCCTTCATGTTAACGATTTTTATCTGCTATACGCTAGGCTAGTAGCAGTTAAAGTTGCAGTTGTTTGCCCTTCGTCGTCGACTTTATATTTTATTGTGGCAAAATTCAAACCGAATGGATCGAAAGCATGTCTGTTATGTTGTGATCAAGAACTTTGCAGAAATCTTTTTTAATACACTTCGTTGCCTTGAGTACACGTAAGCAATATATGATTGGAAGCATGTACTAAACATTCATATGTGTCCAATACTCTTAAGAGTGTAACTTATTCGGCCACGTTCATCAACATCATCATGGGCGAACCCTCCAGTCGACTTAAGTTATTTGGGACACGAGCTATTCAAGGGCCCTAAGCAAAAGCGCTTAACTAAACCTTAAACTATCGAATCTAAGTTGAAAAAGGTTTTAAAGGCAAACCGGTTTTTATTTATTTTACTGTGACTGTGACTTGCGGTTCTCTGCGTTTATGAGCTTCGTTCGCATATTATATTGTTTCCCTTATGGGGGAGTACAAAGACGAAACCATTAACTTAAAATATTAAGTTGGATACAACTGATGACATGTATGTTTGAATTTTAACCAAATACGAACTTAATACCTGTCTCTCTTTTTATATTAATGGCATGCATTAAGACATCTTTACAAGCAATTACACATTCCGGGTTTATTTGCGTTATACTTGACACCACCGCCGTCATCGTCAATTCCAAAAAAGGAAAAAAAAAACGAGTGACAAAAAAAATATTCTCACATCAATGAAATGCACAACTTCATGTACATGCGGGCGGGACGCGCGTTAAATAATAAAGTAGAAATGGCTAAATGACCAGAAGCATTGTTGGATAGCAAAATTTTATTTTAACACATTTTTCATTTTCCTATACTTTTTGGTTTAAGTTAAAAATAAACCTTTCTGTCACTCTGTCGCTGTATCATTTTTTCGTTTTCTGTGGTCTTGATAAAAGTTGATTTCAGCACATACGAGGATGGTTCCAGAAGTGTGATGGCCTGGTGATGAATATTTTTTTGCAAAAACAAATTGCTATGAGAGAAAGTGGTGGCATTAGAAGACTTACCCTCGAAGTCTGAGCATATTTCAATCGAGTTTTAGTAGCATGGATGGGATAGTAGTCCACCACTTCGTCGCATATGAGAAGAAAGAACAGTCAAAATACCAAGACTGAAAGGAGAGAATAGGTTCTTCTACGATTGCCTTCAAAAGGAAAGCCATTGAACGAGAAATTTGCTGCGTACTACACGAAAAAGCAAATCAAGAAAAAGCAAGCGAAACAGAAAATATTGTTTCATCACGGGAACGAACTAGTTCTTCAGTTACTTCGTCCCATATCTTATTCGCGCGGATTAGCTTCTCATTCCCAATTTAAATAAATTGTTCGCATTTACTATTAACGGCGGAATAGCGCCGCCAACTAGCGGCTGTTTCGACGAGATGAATCCTTAAGGAGGGTATCAAGGCTATTGATAATAGCTGGGAAAAGTATGTGTATGTATGAAAGGAGACCATGTGCAAAATAAAGCTTTAGTTTCCGAAAAAAGCTTATAGATCGACACTCTTGTGTATAGGAGACAATGAATATTTATTGAAACTACTTTTAAAATTGACCAAAAATAAAAGGGTGATATTCCATCCGGTGGCCTTCCACTTTCGTTATGCACCGTTTCTAATTTTCTGAGTTGGAAATGCTAAATATTTACTTGTATTACTCTCTAAATAAACTCTTTTTTCTCGTTTAAATCATTTGTTTAATATATCTCGGGGAGAATATGGAGTATTTTCTCAAATCAACAACACTGCCTTTACAACTTTCATTTGTCATCACATGTAGGACATTGTGAAAGTGTTTATTGCATAAAAAGCAACTCCCAAAAATATTTGCCTCTCTTTTCGTTTTGCATTCCCCCACAAGTCGGTTGGAATATATTACATTTCTGGGTTTAAAACATGAATAAACTAAATTTTTGGTTTGTAAAGCAAACCACAACCAAGTGTGTAGTGTGAACAAGTTGCAACACTGAAATAAATCATCAGTGAATGCTTGCGTGAACTAGGGCCCACGATTGTTCTATCTACCTCTATATGCAAGCGTATTCAAAGTACGTATACACAATAGTTTCCTAGTTTCAATTTGTTCTGCTGTGTGCAACAATCAAACATGAAAAGCCATTGAAAATTTATCAGAAACTGAATTTTTTTTTTTGTTATGCTCTTAATAGATCCTTTAAATCTTCTAGAATAAAAACAAATCATTATCTGAAAAAATTATTTTGCTTGAAATTTCAGGGCTTTAGCCGAAGTGCTTAAGTCAAGCGAGCTTCTGTTGAGAAGTCAAAGCTTAATGTTTTTTATATCTTTATTTCTTACTTCTCCAACATCCTAACAGTTGGTGCTTAGAAGCATTTTACCTCCGTTTGAAAGCATTTGCAAACGAAAGTACGTTAGCATACATCATAGCATCAAAACGACCGTTGAAGATCAGAGCGATTCGAAAGGACTCCGTGCGCGTGCCAGCAAATTCAAAGTGCTCGATGAAGATTAAGATTTTAATTATAGGCTCTGAGTAGAGTGAGTTTCAAGTTTCTTCTGCACTCCTCTTTGTTACTTCGTGACACGTGCGTTTCTGTTTTTGACAGATGGATACATGAACATGATAGGAGGTTTTTGTGGTGGTGCGATTGCAGATAACAATTAGTAACAATTAAGAATATTTTATAGCCATCACAGTTATGCCAGAAAGAATTTAAAAAAGAAAAACAAGTAAATTTTATACTGCGTAATATTGGATGGGCGCGGTCAATTTTTTTTGTTTTCAAGATAAAAGTGAAAATTTATATGGACCATGGGGTATGATGTATGTAGGGTGTATTTTGTGAGTAAGAAGCAAAAAACGTGGAAAGCAAAGATGCTCACAGCTTTTGTTGCATAGGCGTGTGGACTGGATTGTAGGCGTATCCTTTGCCCACTTTGGGTCACTTTCAATTTTCTTTGCAAGTTCGCAGGCGTTATCTTCATTTTTGCGAATAGGCGGATGTTTGCCGCAAACACTACAGTGTTGCCCGGACCGAGAGATGGACATATGAACGGGCGTACATGCTTAGGTGCGTTCTGAGTTTGAAACAAGCCAAGAATTTTTATACTTAATGGGCTTTTTGAAGCTTGCTTCTATCCTTTGTAAAGGTATTGAAAAAAAAAAACGAACGAGCGATACATTATAAGGTTGAGTAGGCGTGACTGATTTCTCCCACTTTCGTATAGGTACTATAGCATGCCGTATAGGATATACTTTCCAATTTTTGTAGATTTGCCTGCTTTAGTTTACGAGTAAGGGGCAATAAAGTAATTTTTTATTCTTTTTCAACAACAAAAGTGTCTTCAGTTTAAGCGGTGCTGTAAGGATGTCCTTCCGCCCGATCGATTTGGCCCATTTCTAATACCAACCTCGTTGCAAAAACTATCAATGTTTTCGCCAAATTTGATATGGTTTGGACACTACTAAGTATATGAAGCCTTGCATTTGAAAAGTGCAGGGACATGTTCGTAGCCAGCTTTAATACCCTGCTTAATATTCCGTGCAGTTTGAGAACTTGCATTCCATGAAACACAGAGACGGTCACATTCCTTGAAAAAGTGCTCTTAATCATTAAATTTTTATTCCAACCTCTTAATTCCGGTTTTCCCAGTAGTATCTGGTAAAAAGTGTATGTTTTTTGAACCGTTTCCTTTTTCGCTCTGTTAACATTAGGTGTTGAAAAAGTTGCAACAAATCTATGTTCACTTTTGTGTAATGCGCCTTTAAACAATCAAAATTAATTTACATTAAAAATTACTAACAATGATTATAAAATTGCTAACCTGTGATAATATACTCAAGTACTATAGAATGTAAAATAAGTTTCACTTTTAAACATGATACGTTGAGCAATAGCAACCATAACAATGTAGTTTAATAGGATCTATATTTGATTGAAAAAAGAATAATAATAATAATATACAACATAATTATCTCTAATTTATCCACAATTCATGCGACTAATTGCCGGCGTGGGTGCCTTTGAAACAATGCAGCTTAATTACTCTTCTTCAATCCATTCAGCTATTTATGTATGAAGGAATGGGGTCGTTTGATAAAAGAGGTATTAATTATTTTCCTTTGCCGAAATACTGCAGTTATTGCCCAATTTCAACGCAATGATTAGTTTACGAATTCAAAATATTCCAATTAATGTCTTAAAGACTGAATCCTCCGCCCGAAATTTCAATGTATTGCTATTATGTATGTATCTGCAATGTGACGTTGACAGAAGTAAATGCTGCTTAAAGGGCAATCTGGCTAAACAGTGAAAAATGGAAGAGCGATGCAGTATATGGAAACTCAAAGGAGTGGAACACAGACATCCATGGACCGAGAATCACTGTCCTAGTGAAGAAATTGACCTGACACAACTGAATGTACACCACCGTCTTACAGCAATACTGTCTGCTCCAAAACAAGACAAGGGACTTGTGAATTGAGACAGAGCTCCCATGCGTGCCCCATAATATGAGCTCGTAAGTCGATTAGATGAAAAGAAAAATGTCGACGTATATGCGAATGATTTGAACGTTGTTTGTCTTTAAGTCGGTATTTCTCGCTAAACACGATATCTTGACAGAAATCCTAGTGATGGGAGAAAGAAATCCCGTACTTATCGCTCAAGCTATTAATCCTGGATAACAACTCGTGTAACACTAATGGAAAAAACCCATACGTTTCTTTATCTTCCATTGACTTGACAATCCTAGACACAAGGAATACATTCAATGAATGAAATAAACCTTCCCGACAACACCTTAGCGCCAGGGATGACAACAAGCGGTAGTAACATCTACACTTATCGAGATTATCGAGATCGAGATCTTTGAATTCAGCCGTTCGGAATTGTACTGAAGCTCTAGTGAAGAAGAATCCCGTAGTACTTCATTGATAGCGATATTTTTGTCGACTGGTATTGAATACAAAATTCTATATAAAGCTGAAATTATATTCAATTCTGCGTAACTAAGTAATTAATATCAATTTCTTGCTTTATGGATAAAAAAAAGTAAGTTAACTGAATTTAATCAAAAGGTAACTTCCGCTTAATGCGGAAAATTGATAGATTGGCCATACATCTGATAAAATATGGACAAGCGCGTCGGGTGATACCAAATGTGGAAGTATAAAATGAAGAGGAGAGAGTACGGTGAGAATAGTATTCATATACTGAAGACGAGGTTGTTTTCGCGCGTCGCATGCACGCCGCCGTGTTCTTTACCAGCCCGCAATGCGATCTCGACAATTTCATTCACAAATACGTTCCACGATTTAGAAGAGTGAATGGAGTGTTTGTCTCTAACACAGTGGTCTCCAACATTTTTGCCCCCCTTTTAAAAAAAAAATTAATGCGCCCCCCTTTAAAAAACAAAAAAAAAAAACCGAAACAATCAGATGCTTCTGTTTACTGAAGTTTGGCGCGAGTAAGCACGAGAATAACCGGGATGTTGCAAGTGCTTATCTTTTGATTCCCCCTAAGGGGGCGCGCCCCACAGGTTGGAAACCACTGCTCTAACACATTGAACAAACAAGAGCTGAGAAGATCAATGTCGCGTGAACTAAGTATACTAACGGGAAAATCATATGAATCCCTCACATATTCTGTTATATTTGTAACAGTGTCCTCATCAGACTATAGTACTTTCATGATATACAAAATTCCTAACCAAATTTCTATGATACCGCTTTCCATGCCTTTAACCATATCGTCCACCTCGCAGAGCGTCAACAAATCTCAATTTTTACGTAGAAACGTTCACTTTTCTTCGTTGCAATGTGTATGCATGAATGTTATAAGAATTCCAATTTATTTATAACTTTCGTAAATATAACACTTTGTTCTTCTCGATGTACGGTTATGTGTAAGCACTAAGCTATTTCTCATAAGTTTGTTCATACATTTTATATATGTACACAAATTCGTAACGGTAAGCAATATTTCACAGTTCCCGGTAAACACCAATACATATGCTCGTTCATAAGCTACGTATGCACATGTGGAAGAAAAATATTTATACATTAGCATATATGGACAGTATTATGCAAGTCGAACGAACAACAGAACAACATTTCTGTTCTGCTTCGTTTTTGTATTTTTTATATCAACCAATTGAGGACAAAGCACAAAATTGACAAAATAAAAGAAAAACTGAATAAAGTAAAGCAAAACATCCCATTGCACATATATATGTATATATGTGTATGCATAGCTAAGATGAGAGCAGCGTGGAAGTAGGGAGTAGTGAGCACAGGCGCTTTATTGTATCTTGCATCTGCTCAAGATTTGCTTGCGCTACGTTTAAGCTGTAGCCGGGCTACAACATAGAGACTGACCAGGTCCTCCTGAAATGGCTGTTGACAATCAATGGAGTTATTGAACACAAATCAATACTACATTTAAGTAATTTCCACGGAGTTGCTGTGAAATATGAGTGTAATTGAGAAGTTGCCTAATTCCCTCAATACTTTATTTTTTATTGTAGGTGTCGTTGTGTGCTGGTCACGCCTCTTCTTAGCGTTCACCCAAGAACGTATATGCCAAGTTCCAGCACAGTCTCAATTTATATGAGTGGGAGCGGTGGAAAAGTAGCCGACAGGCAGCCAGGGCATCGGCGCGGAATCACGCTAAATATTTCCAAGAGCTGCTAACAAAGGCAAAAGTTTCATGTACCCCGTCATTCAGTGACGAAAATAGGAATGAAGCTATTCGTCTGTAACTGTTAAAGAGGAACTGGCAATCGGCATTGATCTGAAAAGCTTTACAAACGCCATGCCAAGCCATACAAAAGTGATTCTATTCAGCCATTTCGCGCTGATTCGCTGGGAGGCGAGCATAGCTTTCTTAATTGTTGTAAAAAGTCTTGAGAGACGCATCTTCTCGTATTGTAAATTCCGACACGCGACCACACAATCATGCAAAATATTTTCTTTTCATTTCCACTACCAACATAATTAATTAGCCATAAGAATGAGAATTATTGCGCCATTTCTCAGCAATTAGCTTAACAATGAAAAACCTCTTCATACTGCCCTCTCTTGCAACCCAATTAAGTACACAACTCAATGCGAATAAGTATAAAGCAATCTTAGCGAAGAAAGGAAAAACAAAACCAACAAACCAACAAAACGAATTCAAAGGGCTCTGAGTAGGAGAGCATTCATTCTCTTCTCTGCAAGTACGTCTGAATACGTATTCTTAAAATGCAAGTAACTATGGGCAACAGCGATAGAATGAGAGGCGAAAAAATTCGTTAAGCCTTTTATTTGTCTATTTCATGATCTTCTTGCCTTCCATAAAACAATTGCTTTTGAAATAATTTGCACAAGTGTAACGTATACTTTACACTAATTGTTTTCTGGCGTTTTTCCGATTTTTCCTTAGAAAAAAGAAATCATTTTTAAAGGAATCACTTCCTTTAGAAAGCACAATGAAGATTAATTAGATTGCTGGCCATTGGTTGGTTTGCTTATTTCATTCTGGCATTCGATGTTTTTTGTTTTTCTCTTTGATATTTTTAAACCATTTTTCATGTCAAAAAGTCATATAATTAAATACCAATTTAAACCAATGCAAAACGAACATATATATATTTGTATGTGTGCATGTGTGTAAGCATATCAACGCGTACGTGCTTGCCTTGCATGCTCCCGGGCAGATTGTTCGAGAGGAAATGAATCAAGAATACGAGTGCAAATCGAAAATCACAGCAAGTTTTTCCTGCACATTTGTTATAAATAAACACAATGTCTCACGTCATTCATGGCGGTAAGAAGATTGTGCGTCGACTTATTTCTAAACAACTTGCGGTTTTTCGTCTTCTTCAATGCTTTTTCGGCCAATTTTAGCGTGAACAAGATAAGATGAACATCGCCTACAGTTTCCAAATCAACAGTTTGTGAAACATTCCATTTCAGACAAACAGTCGTCACTGTGGGGCTCAAAGGCCGGGATAGTTTTCGGCGCATGTAATCTGCAAAAGCCAATAAAATCGGAACTACGCGTTCTGCTCCAACCCACCAGCTTTCGTGGTTGTGTGAAAGCACACAGACGAGTTATTGTTGTGATACTTGGGGAAGGAAGATCGGTATCCAGAGAGGCAGTTGCTTGAAGCGGTAGGTCGCTGTAGAAAATTTTAACATTAAATAAATTAAAGTGAAAATGTTTTATTTTTCCAACTAAACAGTTAGCCTACATTTTCCAGGATGACGGAATGGATAATGATGGAGGGAAGTGCGAAAATATAATCTACGAATGCAAAGAGCTGCGCAATATGCTTATCGGATCGTTTCTTTTTGTTATTAAATTGAAATGAAAAGACGAGGAAACTCGTGGTAAATTTCTATAAATTCGAATAAACTTCCACCGATGTATCCGACCTCATGCAACATTATTCAAGTGCGAGTCTGAGTTTTTCCTAAATAAAACCTTCTTTTAGTTTAATAGCGAAGTATGGACACGAATACGTTTTTCTTATCACAGTCAACTTTGCGTTTTAAACCCTTACTGATCAGCTTAAGTCGAGATAGCTAGATCTGAACGAATCAAGAAAGAAATTATAGTCATATTTTTCGCCAACAATAAATCGCAATCAGGGCAATGATATGCGAATGGAAAAAGTAGAAAGTGAATGTTCTCTCCCTAAACACTTCAACTGCTAATGTTTTGCTATACACATTACCCTCCGTGTGCAAAAGGAAATGAATTTTCTCTTCATAAAATTGATGTAAACGTTTTTGCGGTTACACTTATTTCAAGTCATTAAATTTAAGGGTTCAATAACCGTCAAACGCTCATTACAAAGGCAAATCCGAAAGCTAGCTGAGATATTGTCTAACACAATAGAGATGGTAGTGCTACCAGCGAGAACTAAATAACAAAAGTGGGTAAGTCATTGAAGGCGCATGTGGGAGGGAGAGAAAATGTGAAATGTAAGTATCGTTTTACGTATGTAGTATAGCGCATGTTTGGTTGAAAGTGCTTTTGTTTTACCAAGAATTTCCCATACAAATCATAAGAACGAGAAAGCTAACCGAAATGGCAGCGCTGCTACCGTTATTAATAACAGAAGCGCGAAGATTCCCCGAGATTCTCATTCTGGAAAATTTTCTTCGGCTGCTTTTGCTATTTGGTTCTCTTCAACGTAATCGTGTAGGACGATATCGGGCATAGTTATAAATATTAATTTGTTGCCGAAGACTGCTTGGGATATAAAACTAGATCTTTACTCGTGGCTGTTTTTTATGTGTGTATGTCTCCCTGCGGTAAATGCAAATGTAGCCCATAACTTTGAATGCATGAAAAAAGGAATATTTATAGTTAAGGCTTTAAATTGCTTTTGTGGTTTACACATCTTTAAAATTTACTTATTTTCATGTCATAAAGCTTGTAATTTGAAATAAATTTGCATAGGTTTGACTGACGCATGTGTTTCATGACAGAAACAACGTTCTTCTATTCAACCATTTTAAACGCCTACGCGCGTATGTGTCAACAATATTTGCACACTAAGGCATCAACGTGAATGTCATGTTTGTTCAGCACGTCTGTCGCACTGACAACCTAAGCCAGCGCAAGCGTTCAACTAAATTATGTCAATTTAAACATTTCTTAAAATTGAAAACGTGTCCGTATAGAATTTGAAAAGGTTAGCTTTAAATTTGCATGAATTTTCCGTAATAAAGAAAGTCTTTCAAATGCTTATGCTTGCAGCGAAATAAATAAAAATATGAATTTCACACATAGTTTACAACCACCACGACTTTATACTTTTCCAGAGATTCGTTTTTGAGAGATTTGTAATTAAATTGGAAAACTTGACGGGTGATAAAAAATACATAAGCCGCGATCATCTGAAGAACAACAAAAGAGCCATCATGCAGACCGATAAGCTATCGCAAGTTGCTGACCACTGTTAGTTGGAACTTATGTATTCAAGTCAGAACAGCCATGACCTCTAAAGCCTAAACTTCTTGTAAGGTTGTTGTTTTAGCAAAGCAGTGCCCGGTTATATGTTGGAAGAGGTGTTCAGGAAATGTTAGCATCGCAAGACTTCCAATTACCACAATATAGGCCAGCATATAGAAGCACGTACGTCCTCAAGCAATAGTTATAAAGAAAGTTTCTCAGCCAAGAGGGATTATTATTGTGCTAAAACAGTAAAAAGATCAGTACCTAATGTGTACACGTACCACACTCTGAATGCATGAATGGCTTCACTTCCTTCTTTCAATAAGCGTACGTTTTACCAAAATTTAAAAATAAATTTAAAAATAAATTAAAAAAAGGAATTCATGCCATCCGTAGACGACTTCAACTCCGCAAATTTTTCAATGTTCAGATTTCTACACCAAAGTAGCCTCATGTAACAAGCAATAAACAATCGTTGCTTAAATTCGTAATCACATAGCTTAATAATACAAAGTGCCCAGAAAGGCATTGCGTAGGCATTTCTGTCGATGCTTTGTTTGCGGCAGGTCAAGTGAAATAGAATGATTAAATAAGCATGGTGGTCAGAAATAATGCTTAGCAACAACAAAAGTCACTTCGGCGACGTGAGTCTTATATGAGATCGAGTCAAAGAATGATAGATGTCATCTCATGCATAAAATGACGGCAACTTGTAACATTGCGGCCTTCGTTTGCTGGCGTCAAGATGCAAATGTGCGCAACGTAACTGCTAACGCAATGAATATGAGATATTAGGGTGCCTCGGCTAAAGTAGCAATGGCTGGTTGAGTGTCAAAAACAATTTGGATGAGTGTTTGTCAAATTCATGTGGTTGGATGTGTTCAGGCAGCCTTTGAATTTGTAAGTAATGCCGAAAGGAAACACGTAGATGTAGATGTTAACCAACTAGGCTGCTGCTGTTTTAAACTAAATGATTTGTGACAAGCTTTAAAAAACTTTTCCAGTTTGCCTAGTGTGGAGTTTAAGGGTTAAAATGTTTGCATTTGAATAACACTTTTATACTCTGCATCACTTGTGGTACGAGGGCATATCAACTTTCCGCGGACGTTGAATGCAACACTTAGACATGAGACATCGGTTATCGATTCAGAACCCCTATATGATTTAATTTAAGCGTGTCTGTCCATCAGCATTTTCTTATTTTCTTACATCCAATCTACAACTACATCATTTTTGAAATATTTCTATGAAGTCTAACACATTGACGTGTGGTGAACGCTATTGAAAATGATCCAGATCGGACCGCTTTTCTGACGAATAAAAAGCTTTGGTCTGATAGGAGTGTAAGAGCTAATAAAATTTCGTTTAACAGCACAATGCCAGGAATACCTTTGTAATTTTCGATTATTAGAATACATTTTCCAGTGGCAAGCATTGATATAAGAACGTCTTAATCCCTAAATAATCCACATCAAGCCAAACATATCGGCCACCCGTTGTCAAAGTGGAAGTTAAAGAGAAGTAAAAGAATTATGTGTAAACGTAGCAAATACTTATAATACAAGCAAGTCGAAGGGATGAAACCAACAAAAAAAACAATTGAAGACAAAGGAAAAAAACGAGCTTGCTTTCAATCAATCTGTGCCCGACACATATGAATAATTTCCCTAAGCCATACAATTAAAAAAAAATCCATTAAAAATTATTAACGAAAGTTTCCTTTGTAGGAGACTATGTTGTGTTATGTTTTTAACATAAGCTCAGTTTTAGGATCATACCATCATAGACCGCGAATCGACAATTTTGGTCTGCCCTTAACTAATAAATGAAAGCTAAAATAAATACATCCTTTCTTTCTATCGAATTTTTTTTATTACGCGACGACAGGCGCACAACCAAGATCACATATTCATTTGTCTTCAGCATTCGCCAAATCAGCTAACGGGATTATTTTACTCTAGCGACAAAATTCATTGTAAGTGCAGATGCTTGCTTAGTGATTCCTTCTCACAGTTTGACAGCCTTTTCAGCCAAATTCCTTGTAATTATATGCCACCAGATTTATAAGAGAGAGCGATGCGAGCATCATTCCATGAATTCTTCCTAGGCTTTGCTGTTGCTATCACATAAATATTTTGTTTGTTACTTAGCCATTAGCGATATCTCTGAGGACTTGGATGTGTTTATTTACAATATATTCATATATCAAATGAACGCTAATAATATGTTCTTAATGCTCTTTCGTACAATAGGATAATGTTTCGTATAATAGGATAATGTTACCTATTTAATATTCTATCGCAGATAATTAAAGTATTAATATCTTTAAATATTTATAGTTTAAATTTAGATTTAAATAGCGTTAATCTAAATTTTACTTTCGCTAACTCGGCAAAACATTCACATAAACAACTATTATTGTACAATAAAAATTTAATTTTACTGTTGATATATACACGTGCGTATGCATTCAGGGAGAGTTTGCTTTAAAAATGATTTATTATTGACATTGTGTTCCAGCAGCGTATAGGAATACATGCGCCGACGATCAATAATTCCTGGAACAAAATAAGAAAAACCCGTATTTTGCAAAATTTAATTTTGCTTGTAAACAAGACTAAGAAAATTACTTCAAAACTTCTTTAACAGTTTGATGCCCTCTTTATAGAACGGTTTGTGAAGATCTCCAAAGTAGGCATCAATTTCCTCCGTGTTGTGATCATTTAATCTTTCACATCATCTCATCTTTTTGAGACTTCATAGAAAGTAAGACAACGCTTGCGCCATTGACTTAATGGTAGATTGTTCAGGTTGCACTGAGAGTAAACGCAAAACAACTTTCCTTTACTTTTCATGCAAAAGTAGTGAGTGGATTGAAATTTTAAATCTTTAGAATATCATGCTTCTCCTGAAACTTCACTTTTCGATTTTTGAGAGTAACTTCTACGGTGCTTTTGTTGTCTTCTCAAGTAGAAATCTCTTTTAGGCTTTCGTTGCATTTAGCGTCATCCGCGTCAGGAGAGATCGCTTAATATTAGCAGACTTTATTTTCGCCAGTGATTGCCAAAACATTTTTCACGCAGGTGAAAGGTTTGCACGATATTTCAACCGGTGTTTAACTAGAACAGCAATTTCCGATTTTTCCATTACTTCGAAAATAGCAGGAGTGGCGTCATTCATACTCCGATAACGCGCAAACAAATAATCAAAAGAGTAATAAGAGTTGGGTGGAAGTCGTTCGATTTTTGGCACTTTCCAAAAATAATATCAATTTTTAATTAGGCGCGACATCCGCATTGCAGACCCGGGAATTAATGATCGATTTGTTAGATATGCACAAAAATTTGCATTACAAATATTTAGTTTGAATAATTTATGAACACTGTAAACTTGTTTTAAACAATATTAAACAATGCCTTACACTATAGCCTGAAATGTCCAAATAATAATTGCGAAGGAAATACCTGGACAAATGTGACATTTTCATCACAATTAAATGGTGAATTAAAGTCACAATGTTTTAAACTACAAACATGTCATCGTCTGCACCGTTATTAAGGCACATTAAAAGTTCATTTTGTTGCCACATCAAGGCCTGCTATAAACCAATATTTCAGTTTAATTAAACGACCAACAAACAAGCGTCAAATTAAATGCTAATGAGCAATGCGAAGCTTGTTTAACGATAAAACATTTTAACACTTAATTGGATCACTTAAAAATAGTAAAAAAAAATTAAATATTTACAAAAAAGTTGACTTCAAGTAAATTACAATTTTTACTGAAATGCGTAAACTTACGTCTTACATAAATTTTCTCTCAGCAATTTTTGGTTTCATATGGAACCTAATCGAATTAAGGATAACAGGTTGACCACGGCTACAGTTCTGGGTTCCATTAAAATCGATAAATGTCGACAAACACTAATAAACTGCAAACTTTCGACAATAGTCACGTATCTCAGTTCATTACCTATCTTGTGAACTGCAAAAAAGAACATGCTAGCACCGCCCTAGTGAGCACATCAAATTATACCCAATTTGCTTGTACTAATAAATCGAACCTTCGTCCACATAGCCGAATAAATAAGAGTTGCGACTCTGTATGCGGGTTCTGCGGGTTCGAATCTCAGTGCGGTTTGACGACACCTGAGCGTAGCTATTATGGGTGCTTAGTCGGTCAAGGCACTTGTCTCCATTAGACTACAGCCACACTGCATTTCTCTCTCCCTTTCTCCACCTCTTTCCGACTATCATGATACTACACGCGTAAAAAAATAAAAATTATAGACCGTCTGTACTACGTCTTTGTTGCACTTACACTCGCTCTAATCATACACTGCAAGTGAAAACCATTGAGAAGCATCGATCGATTTATGTCGAATCCAATCTGTATGAAAAGTTTGCACATTTATAAACAAACAACCGTACACTGAGTAACATAAACCATAAAGCAATCAAAGCACTCGCTTGGGAAAGATTCGTGACTAAACAACCATTTTCGATAAAATAAAATCGACACTGAAAAGTTTTGCTCTAACTATTGCTTCGGCGTAACAAAGTTGCTACAAAAGCACAATAACTGTGATAAGAAGACATATTGTCTGCTCTTATGACCAGTGACGGATCATATCGGACGTCGGGAGAATAGATAGCCGAGAGAAGTTGTACACCAGGACAGAAACTAGAAAGTTATTCGAAATTATCCGTAACTTTATGCTTACAACGTGAATTTACTCCGCAATAATTTGAAAGGTGCAACTGTAGCTGTAATTTAAGGCGATCTGACTCGCCAAATAAACTAAAGAAACACTTACTCAAATTTTGAATAGTTGCGCTTGGGGTTAAGCATGCATAACATCATATAATAAAGACGTATACGGTTTCTTTGTTATGTTCGTATTTAAACGCGATTTCCTCCACCGTTTTCTTCTTCTGCTGTTGTATCACGCAAAATTTTCATTATGTTTTTTCTTACTTTTTTTAAAAAGCGAACGTGAATTGCATTCAAAATAATGTGTTTACGTCTTCTAAAGACAACAAAAGAAAACGTGTTAGCTTAATGTGTTTGATGAATGATTACTTACGTCAACAGTGTACTGTTTGGTACATGTCAAGGTTATTGAAAAAATTTCATCACCATTTGCGTATACTACGTCACCCATTGATGCATGCAAGTGAATATCAACTTAACCTTCAATTTTAAAAGGTGTTCACATTAACAGTATCGCTAAAGAACAGAAGTGTTGTGTTGCATCTAATCTTTAATTCTCTTAGGGAACGATATGTTACAACAGCATACAAGGGGAATTAGTTTTTGCTAGAGCAAGCGGCAATCCGAAGCACTGACATTTCAACTTTACGTGGCTTCATTGAAATTGAAAACGTGATTAACAGGGACAAGCCGACAAGACATATTCTGTTGTCCCGTTGAAACGTTGAAAAACGAAAATTTTTTGACTTTATAAAGATAAACTTTTTTAATAAACGTGTGGCGTTCATTTTACAACCAGGGCAAGTCCATTTTTGAACAAAATGAAGAGGGGGCGGTACCTATAAATCGATAGATTAATCGAGACATCTCCCTTTCTTTCTAAACTTCCATTTAACCGCTTAAGTCTTGAAGCACTGGCATCTAAGGCCATCGGCTAACTATTATATAATATTAGAATCCACGTAATAAGAAAAATCAAAGGAATAAACCTACTTTGATGACTTATGGCGACGCCGACGTTTCAAAGTTGGTCTTTTGCCTCTTTCAACGTATCATAAAGCGGAGCTACGCTTATTTCTTTGCATCTTCTTTGTTTTTCATAATTAATTGAGTATTTTACGTAAATTGATACGTCGTACAAGCGTTTATTGGGTTTGTGTGCGACACCCCACTTTTTAGACCTATTACCACATAACGCCTTATTATATATATATCGAAATGCAAGCTTTTAACACTAGACCTACTGATTACGTCATTTTAAAACTTTTTAAATTTCCATCTTCAAAAAATCGTTTTAAGGCATGTAGTGCTCCAGCATTTCCTTGCACGAAAAGAGCTTTGAATATCTGTTGTGGGTTTTTTGTATCTAATCTAGCTTGTGAGATGCGACTGATCTGTTCTTATACACAATATAGGCAAAGAGACAGAAAGACAGACAAGCTTAAATCGGCATCGTAGACGACGGCTTTATCTGTAATCCTTCTGTATGTGGCAAACGTCCGCGCAAACTGAATACACCCTTATCCAAAAAGGAAATCTACGCTTTACAGCTAAAGCGTAAATCACTGTGAAAGAGTGAAAATAGAAGCAATTTGTGTAACGTAAGATATGTTAACGCTAACATTTCTTGCTAATAGCGCGTACGCATTAACGATCAACGATTTGCAAAATGCAAAATAAGCTCTAAAATTTTCGAGAAAATATTAGTTTATTACCTTAAGACTTAATCGAGAAAAACACTTTAACTTACATATGTTTATACATGCCTTTATTCCCCCTTCAGAACCTTCCTCAGAATTCTGGCAACCAGTTGCATTTCGCACGTTTTAAAGATGCCTTAAATAAACATTTTTAACGAGGTGTTAATCTCAAGGAATATCAACGCTCTTATGTGTGCATATGTGTTCATATTTTTATGTCTATGTTTCCTTGTTTTGAGAACGACAACAGCAACACGCTTAAATATGACACGGGAAAAGGAAAGGAAACAAATGTGCAATGATTGTTTACATAGATGTGAATTATTACCGAACTGCGAACAACATCGCAGACACATAATAAGTCGCAAATCATTGTTTTGGTTGTACTTTGCGTGACTTAACGTAACTATGAATTTTCTAGCAGCACACAGCACATCAGCTGTACCGTTATTATTACTATTCGTTCTCATTAGAATATCACTGGAACCGTAGATATCATAACTCTCTGCAATATTCGAAAAATCGTACAAACCAATTGGAAGATTAGATGTCAACTACTTAGGATCTTTAACTTGAAAACTTGATACATATCCGTGCCTACAGCGATTGCAGGTCGATCTATGAAGTAGTTATACCCACACTTGTACTTAATTTCTCCTTCAAGTGTTGCAGAGTTTGTAAGGTAACTACGGTGTTCCATTACCGGCAATGCTAACTTGAGTGTCAGGATCCATGTTTCCTAACAGCGCACCAAAGGTGAGAAAACGATAAAAACCATTTACTGCTTGAAAGCTAAAAAAAGTTGTTGCGAGCGCAACATTCCCATATAAACAAGATGTCTATTTGTACATTTTCACGTGTGAACAGAAAGCCGTAGCTAACGTTGGATAAGTGCGGACAACATTTACACACAAATGTGTATAAAAAAAGAACTATGAAGAAAGAAAACAGAAGATATGTAGACCGTGTTTGGCCGGTTTTATTGACCGGCAAAATCTAAAAAATTGAAATCATTACTCATACCTTCAAACAACATTACGTATGATTGATATGAATTAGGGACATACCAAGCTATAGTTTCTTTAAATTGAAAGAAGAAGCATCGAAATTAAACGCCAACCTTAGCAGCGTATTCACATATTATTATCGTCAACTTTGACGGGCCTTTAGTCTGCTGTCTCTAATGTGATTATTGGACGTTTCCAAACCAAATTTATGGGGAAGCAAAAATAAAATATTGCATAATTACCAACATTTTGACCGGCCAAAGGAACTGTTTTAGCGTTCGTTACATTTCAGTGATATATCGTGTGAATCTATCTGAAAGCCTGTCGATAATCATTTTCAAGAGGCTCATTAGCTCACAATCAACTCACAAATAGCTCAGAGCGTTAAATGCTGTGCTAAAGTTTTTAAGCAAAATTTGATTCAAAATAAAAACAAAATAAATGCTTAATTACCGTAACAGACGTTATTGCCGACGCCGTTGAAGTTTCTATTGCTGTTGTTCTTGCAGTCGTTATTGTTGTCCTTATTTTTATTGATGTTTTATTCAAAAAAAAAAAATACTTATCGACTTATCTGTTGTAAGTAGTCCAGCCGTACATTAACACATGACATTGATTAAATAGGCCACTGTATGCGTTGTTACCGTTAACGCTAATACTGCTCTTGCAATTCCTAATAGTGTTGCGATTGTTTCCGTCCCTATTCTTGTTTTTTTTTTTACTGTTGGCTTCGTTCTTATTCCTGTTTATGGTATTGCCGTTGTTTACGCTGCTTTCACTGTTTCACTAGCTTTTGTTTTTCGTCTTGCTGATGTTGTCGCTTTTGCTGCTTATTTTAGTCTTACGTTTAATGTGGCTTTTACTGCTGCTTTTACTACAGTTGCAACGCTGCATTTCTTACTGTTTTTACTGTTGCTCTTGCTGTTGCTTTTACTACTGCTTTTATTCTATATTCCCCTACACCCCTTACCGGTTGTGACTTTTTCGATTGCTGATTTGATTCCTTATGTTGTATATGGTTATTTTGTTGTTTATGCTGCTTTCATTTTTTATATTGTTTTTTTTATGTTGCTTGTAATGTTGCCTGTTATGTTGTCGTTTACGGTGTTGTTTATGCAGCTGTTAAAAATATTGTTTATATAGCTATTTATGTTAGTGTTTATGTTGTTTTTCATGTTGCTTTTTGTTGTCGTTGATGTTGTTTTCATTGTTATTGTTTATGTTGTTACTTTCGTTGTTGTTTACATTGCTGTTGTTGAGAACGCGTGAGTGATTGCTTTTCTAGTGGCTTTAATTGCTGCATACGTTCTTGTTTTTAATGTCTTTTTAAGACGACCTTGTCAGCTTCTCCTCCCTTCCGCTTGATATATTGTAAGACTTCTTTCATTTTTTGGCCTCCCGCGACTTCAGTCACACCTGCTTATTGCAACTATTTCAATTACTATTTATTGTGCGCTTTGATGCACTTCGATCGTGAATATTTCTGTGGTGCTCTCTATGGGTTATTGCTTTGATTTTTCCTCGCGTGGAGCTTCAGTGCTCTCTTCACCTCTGCGGACGATATGTCTCTCCTGTGGTTGCATAAGCTCATCACGCATTTTCGCAAGCCACGATGAATGGTAACGTCTTTGCATTCCGTCTTGGGGAACAATTTCGTCACGCAACCGTCTCCAGAGATACTGGGTTCTTGATTCTCTTTTACCAGTTCCTGCCATGTAGTCCAAATTTACAAAACAAATAAAAAAAAGAAAAACAAAATTCACTTACGTGGGTCCATGCATTCGCTTATATCGGAAATGAAATATAAATTTAGGAAATTTCGAAGTTTTGCTTTACTTTTCCTCGGAAATTTCGAATTTCTCTGAAATGTATTAAATATGAGAACGTAATGTGTATGAGAAATTATGTATTTTATTAGAAGTCAAGAAATTTTTTCTTTGCAAAGAAAAAAGTTAAGTTCATTAACCTACATTACAGTATAAATGTGCCCAAACGAAGAGGCGGCTGGCTATAAAGATGAAAATCATCAATTTTTTCCATAAATGTATTCTTCCAACGTATTGTACGCATTCTATAGGTATGTAGTTGTAACATTACCTATGTAATGCAAACAAATAAAACAACAAAATGTTCCTCAAAATTTTTAAAAAGAATTAAAAGAAGAAGAAAGCGTGTAATAAGAGCCGAGGACTATAACAGTGTTGTAGGAAGCTGCACAACTAAACAGTGCTTTCTTCTAACGGGAAAACTGATCAATTGGGGATGAAACTGATCTATCGCGGAAAAAAGAAAACGTAAGGTAAACGAATAAGAGAATCATTCTCTTCACAAAAATTTGACTCTCTTTCTGCCCTCATATAAGTGTGGTTTCTCTTCTCTGATGTGAAAGGCAAATTCCGCCAAATGTTAAATATTGTTCTTAACTATCACAGATTCTTTTCTTATTGTCCCTTTCCGCCATTCATTGCATAATTTTGAAGTGTGACCAATGAATCAACTTTTCACTTCTTACATATTATTGCCAGGTTTTTGCATAAGAGCCCAAACGCGATCATTATGTACTCTCGGCTTACCTCGAAAATTGTATTTGATTTGAATGCCTTTCACCCCTTTGCTCTTCTACGCTGTAGGAACATTCAACTTAATAGCGAGAGGCACCAGCCTGATTTAAATAAATGCACATGTAAATGAGCGAAATCATTGCCTCCTTCTCTATCTGTACTCACTTATATTGCATTCTATCAACAGTCAATTTTGAATTCTTGTTTTTCCAGTTCGAAAGAAAAAATTGTATTGAAGAGAAATCTGAGAAAAAGAAAAAGGAACGTACATGATTGACATGAAAAAGAAAGTGTAGACGCAACAAGTATAAAATCGAGATACAAACTCCGAAAAATCTCAAAGAAAAAAATGTCGTTAAGAAATAACTTCACTTGATTGTTTATCACTTTGTCATTATTAACAACAAGCAACAAATTTTTCGTGCATACTCCAAAGACGTGCCTGCATACACACATATATATGTATATGCATATATGAAAAGGTAGATATTTATTTGCGTCATTATATAATTGTGCGGGCATTTAAAAACAATTACTGTCGGTCATAATCGAAATTGTACACCAACGCCGTCACCATAAAGCGGAAAGTTTCATACCGTTTGATATTAAAGTAGAAATTGAAGTGATATGGTTTGTGTGCTGTTCTTTATATATCCTTTGCTGGCTCTCCGAAGCATCCTTGACATCCTGCACAAATCCCTCATCCTTTCGTGATGGTCATAATACGAAATACTAACAGCTTAACTGACAAAGCATAACAATTACATTAATTCTCTGCAAGGCTTTCGCGCGTCAATCTCAAGGATAAATAAATAGTCTTGATAGAAATACTTGTTACGTCGATAAGCGTACAGCACCCATAGAAAATTGTTGCCCAATAATTAAGTTAAGCATTTTGTGTATGTGATGAGTGTGAATACGAGTATGGGGCTTCAAGAATGAAACATCAGATCATATCCATCAATAATAGAATTGTCACCCTGTCACTGCGAATTATCTATTGTTTCTAGTAAAGAAGAAGAAGAAGAATAAGAAGAGGGGAAGGAGACAAGAGCTGCCAATGTTGCAATAGATTGCAATTACCATTTTCGTGCTTCCCTTGTTCAGTGTTTGTCTTATTTTTTTTTTTTTTTTTTTGGTGTTGTTGAGTGGAGTTGGACTAAGCCAATAAAATTGTGGCTTATATGTCCAGTAGTGTTTGTTTGTCTTATAGCTTATAAATTTTTGACATTTAATCAAATTTTTTTCTATGAAAATAAAATAAAAATTTTTTCGAAAGAGAAAAACAAAAGGGCGATAACAATAAATAAATAAATTTTATCACGTTTGTGGAAAAGTGGAAATTTATGTAGTGTATGCGTTACATTTTATGAGTAATAAGCAAAAAACACGAAATTCAAAGTTGCTCACACTATTTGTTGCATAGGCTTGTGGGCGTTTTTGGCGTATGCTTTGCCCAGTATCTTCATTTTTGGTAGCGGGAGAATGCTTCCCACATATACTAAACAGTTGGGGAGACGGACGCGCTTAGATGCATTCGAAATTGTAAAACGGCCAAGACTGTATACACTTTAAAACTTTTCTGATGTTCACATGATAATATTTGTGTGTGCGCTTTCAGAAATAACACTTGTGTGCACGCTTTCATAACGTCATGTCTTATAGTCTTCTGAACACGAACGCAAAGACGTTTATGTCACACCTTGAAACTTTTGCTTGGCTCTACTTTGGTTAAGCAATATTAAAAGCAATAATCATAATTTATAACGCATTTCGGTGGCTTACTAGCATCAACTGAGTTGCAGACCTGTAGATTTGTGTGTGAATACGTGTAAGATTTTTTGCAGAGCAGGTGGGCAGAAAAAGGCCAAGGCCACACACAGTATTCATTGTCCAGAACAATGCATACAAAAGTAGCTAGAAATATAATAAACGAACCAGACTCCTTTGCTTGTAGTCTTTTTTCAGGTGGCGCAGCTACTGGCAGGAATTTCCCGTAGTTCTGAATTGTTAAAATGTGGATTTGCAGCTTTAACCTCACAGTAATGATTTGAGTTCAAAACGATATTTAAGAACCACATAGAAAAAATTCGTTTTTCGATAATCTCTTCCATAAGCATGCTGATGTTACATTAACAGCTACAAAGGGTATATCTCTCAGCGAATACTGTCAAGAAGAACTTTTTGATTTGCTCTCTACACTACACGACATTCTTATGATAAGTACGACGACAAACTTTGTTTTCTAAGGCAAATAAAGTACGGGAGAATGCACAGAACGCAAACATAGACACTTACGCATATGTGAATAGACATACCTGCAGTTTACGTAATGAACAGCCCTACATACATGCGATTATGTAGCGCAAAACAAACAGATGTGGGGTAACCAAAGTCATTGCCTTTTCCATATAAGAAGTGCGTGTAAATTCCGGGTTTTGGGATAGGGAAAAATGAAACATAGACTTTGTGCTTGCGTGCTTGTAAATCTGTCATTGGCATCTGATGTGATTTCGATTATCATCATCATGATCATCATCATCGAGGTGGCCATGATGTAGACGACTCAAATGCTAATAAGTTTATAACGTTAGAATGTGTTTTCAACATTCTTTTTTTCTTGGTTTCTTCTCTGGCAATCTTTTGGTTTACATATCCATTGAACTACATGTGTAGATGTTTGATTGTGCATGCATATATACACATGCATGTAGAGGAAGGTAATGTCAGACTTGAATGTATTAAAAAAAAAAAGAGGCAAAGACAGCTTCTTAATATGCCTTTTCATGTTTGCACGTACACATACCTTTCCGTGATCGTCTCCCGTCTTCATACAACATCTCATACTTGAACCTATAATCGTTTGCTGGAAAAAGTATGAAACGAATTAATGTAACGCATTCTCCACAAGCCTAATATCAACTTTTTTCTCATTATAGGCATAGCATAGAAATACAAAGGTATAATAAAATTCGTTTCTCGTTTATAGTGTTCCCAACTACGCCCCAACTAAGGCGTAAGCCTTTTTAAAGAGAGTCTCTAAATCGGTTTAACTTTAGCTGTCTGACTATCTCTTCGAGGTCCCCTTTGAAGTCGTTGACAATCGATAGCGTAAAATGTTCGCGGAAGACCGAGTAACACGCCTATAATTAGGAAAGAGAACTATAGTTAACATGTATTGGCTTAAAGTACTTAGTAACGAAACTTCGCCTCAAAAAGAAGTACGACTTTTCGACTTGGTTTTGCTCTCTACACCTCCCATGTTGTTCTAAAGTCGTCTATACTGATTTAAACAACGTCTTGTGATATAAACAATGTTGTAACGAAGTAGAATGTACGGAGTGAAGAGAGAGAGAGAGAGAGCGAGAGGACCAGGTAAGGAAATTTGTACACGTCAATTTTTCCATAAAAAAAAAACACACACACTAATTATCGATATTTTTATGACGAATAGTGCGAGTTGATGATTTTTCGATTATGGTGCAGGTGATATCATCCGTATAAAATGTTGTTTTTTTACTTTTGAAAACATACGTGTTCTTACTTTACATTACGCTGTTCGCGTAACCTTCGACCAATTTGGCCCGTTTTCAATAGTAAACTGCTTGTAAGAGCTTCCAACGGTTCTGTGAAAATCGAGGTTGACAACGCCATTTCTGCGGCCAGAGGAACGTTTGCAAAAGGTAGTAGAAAAACAGATGGACAGATAGACGGACATTGTTAAATTAATTTAGAATTTGATGCTGATGAAGGATGTACACATTTTTATGAAGTCTCTAAAGTTTTCGTCTGTATGTTACAAATATTTTGCTAAAATGAATATACAGCCAATGCTCGGTGATGGGTGAGAAATAAGTAAAGGAAGACAGTTCAGTTCTTCATAGCTATTCAACGAGCAAAGTTATAACTTTTCTCTAAGCAGTTGTTTAACATGATGCTTAGTGGCCTCATGTAGTATTCTAATATAAAATACTATTCTTATCGTAAGCAATGGGAAGCCTTCTGAAAGTATGGGTTTGCAACTGGCAAACCGGCGGTCTATCTTCTAATAGTTTTCCAACCCTCTATTAGCTAACCTATCATGATGTGCCGTTACGTATCATATAGCAAATAATCAAACATCACGCTAAGAGGAAAGATTCACCTCTTGAAGTGAACAGATCGAATGAGGAACATCGTTTAACCTCTTCTTCTCACTGCAGAATCGTTCATTCTTTTATGTTTGTAAAGGATAGAAATTCAGCTTTTTCTACAATACGTTGCTACTCACTTTTCCCCCACGTCTTCTGCCTGTAAACTTTTCGGGTCATCGTCATGGCCGTATGCTAAAGCATTTCAGTAGTCAGCAACAGAAGATATTTAGGTAATCATGGGAAACATAGTGTGAGTTGAGGGCCGCAGAGCAATGCAATGGATAGCGAACCGTAAGGTACAAACTAAACAATGAGCACTTAAGTAAGAAAGAGCGCTGAAGAAAATGCCAAAAGTATCTCAGGGACTTTTAATATTTCTGTTATGAATAAAAGGAGCAACCGTGCAATTAATTAGCAGCCAATTTCTCTTTCGTTCTGATGTGAGCATAAAATTCGTGGTTTTGTAAATATAGCGACTCTGCAGCATAATTTTTGAAATTCAAAATCGAATTGCATTTTTCTCTAAAAATTTCGTGTTTTACACAACACATACTTGTTTTCCCTATGTAAGCAAACGTATAAATCGGGAATATTTTATAAATATTCTGCGTACAATCAAGATGCCCTTGGTTGTGGTGCTTTCCTTATTCTTTCAATGCACTTACATAGTGATGTGAACATCTACATGAACACACTCATACCTAATTGTATGGTTTTTCTTATCTTTCTCCTTTTATTCCTTTTGTATAAGTAGAAGAGCAGCCCTATGTTTGTGTATACAAAACTTTTTTCAGCATATATGGAACTGCGCCATATGTTCCCAAGTTATTTTCTCTTTTTGCCTTTCCTTCAGTTTCTTCAGTTTTACCATTAGCTCTGTGCTCGTATCTGTACGCTATGCACTTATATACTTAAGTGTATGTATGCATATATATGCTTAAATGGATGTTACAGGCATATGAACAGGCATATACTCGAGGACTATTTACTAAAGTCTCCTCATAATAGGTCTATTGTTGTGCATGCATCGAATACTAGCGAATGTATGTATGTCTGTTCATCCAACCTCTAAAGCAATTTGTATATAATTCATGTTTAATAACAATGTGTCTTGTCCGTCTAACATAGGATGTAAGGGAAACTATAGCAGACGCATATAACGTTACAAGCGAGAAGTGTGTGCACTAACTTTGTCTCAAATGAGGAAAGGGTTAACTATTCGCATAAAATTTATGCATTTATACTCTTCATGAAAAAAACAAAAAAGAAAAACAACAGAAAAGACAACCGTAGGTAACCCTTCCAAGGTCCCAGTCAACTGATTATTGATCTCGTTTACGCTGTCTGTAAGTAAAAACGTTATAGTGATCGAAGGCCCACCATCAAATACCTTACACCACTGCTTTCCGAAATTGGCGTCATATGGGATGTGCTCGGAAAAGCGGTCCAAACCGAACCATTTTCAATAACGTTCGTCGTTGGGTCAGAACAGGCTGGTCTGTCGAATTTCAACAAAATATCACCAAAGATTGCGATCTACAAATTGAATACAACAACGTAACCGGACAGAGGGACAAGTTTAAATTCAGCTCGAAATTACTTTCTAAATCGATCGGTGTTATAAAATGTGTGTCATTTCAAGTCCTTCTGGATGTTGTGTATATCCGCACGAACTTCATATGCCATTAATACCGTAATTGGTGTAGCGTATAAAAATTTAAGTGTCGAAGTCATATTAAAATCGAATGCAACAGACGCAATGTAAACCTTTACATTTACAAAGTGTGGGATCACCTGAGATATGTGCGGACATGTTTAGTTACTTGTGAAGTCGCGAAGCCAACCGCAAGCACTCAAACACATCTTTGAAAAATGTACACATTTGCATATGTGTTCATAAAACTAAGGTCTATTAATGTTCATTAGTGTGAGCACTTATGTGCTCAATTTTGAAGAAATTTTATTAAAAATTGAATTTCTATTTGGTTCTCTCTGCAGAAGATCTACTTTAAGAAAGCGGAAAGCGGATTTGTTATTTCAGTTAAGTGATTCTATAATTTTCCATTCACCTTAACCTCTAACTAACTCTCAAAATAAGTTCTGCGATATATCTTCTCTCCCTCTTTTTGTCAATGTTATTACGAAATCTACTTACAGTAGCTGTTCAGATAGATTGATCAAGCAATTGCTTTGTACATTGCGTAACATTATCGTTTGAATTATTTAAACGAGTCTTTGAGGCAAATGTTGATAACATATTTGCAAAGAACTCGTTACTACTTGTTTTTTGTCGTGCTTCTACCGCAAGAAAAGAAAAAATTATCTAATTTTCATTTAAATTTCATTTCTTTGCTTTTGATTTCCAAGAACCTCTTTCTCTTAAACCGCTGGATGGAGGGCGACAGAGATGACTTTTCGGAACTTTGATCTCATTGGAAGGACAAAATTTTATAAAATATTATGGAAATGAATTGAAAACCAAACCCTTAACTTGTAGCATATTGGAACATAGGACGTGCCAGGTAATAATGAAGCAGAAGAATGTATAAATGTTCAACATCTAGCTCGCGAGATATTCAGCATCGGTTTACTAGACGTCTTCTGTACAATGTCTGTGAAAATAAATCGTTGTAGAGCCGATGAGGATTTCTCAGTTTATGTATGTGTGTGTCACGGACCACAACCATTAATTAATTCCATTAAAACGTAATGACGATTAAAATCAATGGCTTCGTCTACTGGATAGCGAACGCTAGCGAAAGTATTTTTGTTCATCCAACCTCTAAAGTAATTTCTATATAGATTATATAAAGCGATTTTAAAGGCAGACTCTCGGTTAGCTGACGTTTTAGACAAATACAGGCCGGAAAGTTTGTGGTGACGTCCACGAAGCCAAGTAGTATCCACGCATATAAACTGGGTTTAGGGTACAATAAATAAAAAAACATAGCAGCTCAACGAAATAGTTGATAGCATTTGCTCCAGTACAAGGCTTTAGCTCGTAGCCCTGTCAGCCAAGAGGAAGTGACCACGTATGCAAAAAAATATTCCGGCAAAGGCAACGTCCGCAATTAATAAGTGACTAAAGAAACTGTAAAACAAAGAAATGATGCAAACAGTCTGACGAAAACTTTTTTTTCCCATTATCTCGTCAAAACAGAAACCGGCGAGATTATCATTTGAGAAAAGGTACGTCATAGATAAACAAAGGAAAGAGGATTATCACTTCCACGTGTATTGATTCCCTGCTCATAAACTTTGATTGTCTTAGCCTGTGCTATGTTGTCGAGAGCTACATCTATGGCGGGAGCTGCACTGAGATGGTTTATAAATACTAACGACGCGAGAATACGAAACTGATGTGTGCAGCATAACAACTGAACTGAGCATAATAGCTGAAGGTGTCGTGAATTCGCAAGTTGCGACTAGAGCCGAATGTGGTTTTGCGCATGCTACGCTTTTTCAAAGTGTTCCAATTGCTTGTTGGTACGCGGACTTACAACTTTCTACAACTTTTATTTCTATTTTTAAATAATGAACTTCATCGACATTTCTTTCAATGCCTTTCTCGGGAATCCCTAATTAGCGTTAAAGCCTTTCCAGCGCAGTTATATCAAAACCCATCCCCATCGCCCCATACATTCAAACCCATCCAATTGTTCTATAGATGTAGGTTTACTTATTCCTAGTGTGGTATATATGTATATAATGACAGCGAAATAATAAATCGACAAACGGCTGGCAAGAAGAACACAATTTAGATCTGCTCTATAATATATAGGTACACGAATATTCGATTATTATATTAATTTTCATTTGTTGAAAAGCAAACGTCAGAAATGTTTTACGTTAAAGGGTTTTTTTCTTTTTTTTAAATATTTGTTACATGATTACGGTTTTATATAATTTTGAGGAACTATATTAACGAATTGTATGCTTCTGTACTTATATGCTTACGTGTATACTTTTTGAGTGGTCTTTCCAGACGATATAAGTGCAAGTACTTACGGATGAGTATCGCATTTTGCAACCATGAAAAAATTCCTATGATACTCTCATCATTACCTTCTATTTTATTGTTTTCTGGTTACACAAGGATTAAGGAAGAATAAGCATATATCACATACACAATATGACATGTATGTGCGTGCAAGTGTTCTCATCCACATAACGCACGTATTGCAGCTCTTGCTTTACTCAATTGTGAGCCAGAGAATTCTCATGCACAAGGAAAACTTTTAACACTTCACCTTCAATATATTTCGTAGAGTGTCTGTGTGAATTGCTAACAAAAGCGCAAATTTTTTCGCTATATCTTACTCACCCATTCACACACACATATTACCATTTCTCTAGAGCGCTTAGTGAGTGATGCCGCATAATTCTTATTTCATAGCAACAATCGTTGAATGTTTACACTTTCACAAGCATACGATCGAAAGATACGCTGGCAAAAAGCATTGAAAGCAAGCGTTATGGCAAAGGTTTAACTACGCGTTTCTAAATTTATTTGTAGAAGAAAGAGGAGTAAGATGTTGGGTTTACGAAGGATTAATAATGTAACGATACATAAAAGAGGGCTTTTTTAAACGAACTTTTTTGCAACTAACCGAAAACTGGAAAACAATACCTTTCCCAGAGCCACTTTTAAGTGACTATACACGAAACCACAGGAGACTGAAGTTTTTACTGTGCGCAAAATTCGAAAGACCTCCATCTTATCAGCAAAATATTACCCATCTGCTAACATTTTATAGAGCAGAGTTATTGTAGTCTCCTGTAATTGAGATGATTTTCAATGTTTACCTAAGCAGATGTTTACATAAATGTACCCCTCGTACTCTTTCGGGCTGGCGGGCAGTGATTGCTCGAATTCGGCAGTGGTTCCAGAAAACGTAAAAGAGAGTGCAAAACATCTTTTTCGAAAACCGAAAGACGAAGTCGCGTAAGTCACCCGACACCTTAATGATATCCGACAGCAGCGTATTTACTATTTTGCATGAACATGCGTAGATGCGGAAGTTCTGCTCTAAGTGCATATCGCGTTTGGTCGCTTTTGACCAGAAACAATGTATTGAAGCTATCTAGGCGAAATAAAAAAGATATTTCTAAGCGGTACGCGACAATAGATGACATACGCATTCACCTCTTCACTTCAAATCAGTAGTCAACCTAGTGCTCAACAACTGGACAAAGATGTTCAAAGCGGCCAAACATGGCAAAAACTCGTCTCGTCGGAGGCTCTTGGCATAGATATCTTGGGATGTGGATATGTGTAACATTCATAGAGTGTATTGAAAAAGTGAAAAGGACCAATAAAGAGTATTCCATAGAATTATCAGTGCGTTTGAATGACGAAATTTCAAAAAGAAAACTAAGACTAAAACTAAGACTATTGACTGACGTTTTATGCTGGTTGACGTACAGACATAATTCGAAAAAATCTCCCAGCCATACAACAGCGCTAGCGTAAGACGCATTTGCTGCAAACTGTCGTGTTCTTAGACGGTTGAAGTTGTGCGTGAACCGCGAAGCTCTAAAGGCGATACAAACGTTGCCAGTGGATGAATAGTTGTGATGTCTGCGCACTAATAGGCCATGGAACGGTTTGCTCAAAAATAAAAAAAAATCCTATAATTGCAAAAGAGGCAGTTTTAAGTTTTATGCTAACACTTCCTTTTTTTAGAATCCAATTAAAGTCTCTTAATATCGTCCCAGTTAGCTATCCTTTGTAAATAATCAATAACTTTAGTTCAAGCATTGAAAGGTTTGTCTGCAGCTGATGTATAGCTGAGTCTCGTCGACATGTAAATGAATCTCACATCAATTAAAGGCGTTTGGTAAACACGTAATACATAAAGAAAACAAGGAAGCCCCAAGTACTGAACTTTGCCACACACAAAACACTATTGTAGCTTTACTTAAAAATTGCTCGTATTTTACTTCTCTTGCAATAAAAGCAAGCTACACCTTCCATGCGGAAAAATATTTGCTTTCAGCAAACGGACAGAAACTACTTCGCTTAATTAATGTCCTTAGGACAAGTGAGATGGGAAGAACTTCCCTTTAAGTCGATCCTCTTCAATTGGTTTAGGCTTAGCTATGCCAGTTAGCCGCCTAACTTATAACCACAGGCAGAAAATAGAATTGTACCGCAACCCGCTGAAAGTATTTATTAACTTCAGTCATACAAAGTTTGCCTTTCCCCACAGCGACTACTTTCTGGTTTACTTTCATTAGCTAGTGATGCCAGTCATGAATACTATTACTAACGTAGTTAATCTTGTGTGGTGCTCATGATTGTTAAATTGGAAATCTACAATAGTGAAATAATGAAAGTGTATGTGAATGGTACTGATATTCCTATCAGGCACTAAGGTTTCTAAGGCAATTTTTTATTATTTAAAGCTTCGTTTTGCAATTCAAGTGAATAAAGTCAAGAAATGAAAACATTTGCAGTCGCCTATGTTAGAAGAAAAATTCAATATGCGAGGTAGAACGAAATGTGACGTAACATCGCTTGCCTGTATATCGATCTAGTTGCCTGTCTTATGGCATTCGCCATAAGAAGAAAAGAATGCATATCTGACAACTGTGTCAAAACAATGTCATAATTTACAAAATGTACACATGTAATTATTCATAGGGAGACAGGCTGAAGTCCTTGAACAGGATGCTAGTAATATTTTGCTATTTGTCAATGGAGAAATTTGCAGTTTTCGATTTTTTACTATATCACAACACAGCTGACATATGTACATACATAAACAAGTATGAACATGTGTTACGTAAGCAAGGTAAGAAATCGAAAACAGAGAAGAGCAAAAAAAAAGGGAAAGCTCTACACTGATGTCTCTTAGGCAGGTGTACATTTACTTGTTCGAGTTTTTAAGTTAATCTTCTATAAAATTGTCTGGTGTCTCTGCATATATGTTGACATTTGTCATTGCAAATGGCAGGAGAATGTTGGAAATGAAAAGGATACTGTGTATGCCTTTGTAAAGAGACTTGGCACGTAATGTTTACAATTCCCTTATAGTTTATGAACATATTTACCATTCAAGGGTGGATTGTAATTTTTATACCATAAAAAGATAAAAAAAAAAAAAAAAAAATTTACATATTTGCGGAATATATGATTTTTAGTAGACTCAGCCATTTGCGTCCGCCAGGTCAGAGTTCGCGAGCTCAAATTTTAGTTCGGGAAGATTTACTTTGGCGGTAGCTATAGTCAATGCTCGCCGCATGAAGGCATAACAGCTATGGCTTCGGCACACATTTGCACCTTCCTATCCCTTTCCCCGTTTCTTTCGCACCATCACCGTATTATATATAAAGGCGATATATCCCGGTTAATCGGTCACATATACAAAAAAATATTTTAAAAAATGGTTTTGCTTCAAAGCAAACCTGGTAAGGCATGAAAACCGCAAAGAAGAAATCGTCTGGTGACTTGTGATATTTCTGTGACGCTGCTTGGTTTCCGGCCGTTAGATAGCCTGATAGCTCTGATAGCCAACCACAATGGATAAAAATGACAAAAATTTATTCAAAAAGACGGAAATATTATTTGCCACTACATACATCGGGACGAATTGTGCGTATTTTGTACATCACCAGTTGTGAATGCCTTTTCTAATTTATTTCTATTTTCTTCGCATGCTGGTGTTGTCTTACGCAAGATAAATACTCGCTTGCAAAAGTTATGTACGCGTTGGAACTTTCTATTGTGTTGTAAGTATAGCAGGCGTGGGTGATAATAGGCTTAAATTAATAATAAAAAGCGGTGTGTTGGTCGCAGAAGTGAACCGGCTTTTTTACGAATGATGCTACATTTGCTATAAATATCACCCATTTTGCCAATCAAGTATGAATTTCGGACGATAGTACAGCTGGTTTTCTTACGATAACTACGTAAGCATTGATTTTTTGGATGGAAGGCCCGCTTGGACAGACAGCAACTCATCCATTGGAACCATAATAAATCAAAATGAGCAGCATCTGGTAAACACAGAGTGGAGCGTGTTCCAGTCAATGTTCACAATGTGTGGTTATACCTAGAAACAAATTTGATAAGAGAAGAGAAGAGAAGAGAAGAGAAGAGAAGAGAAGAGAAGAGAAGAGAAGAGAAGAGAAGA